>SNVD02001129.1:0-144999 GCA_013180625.2 Boswellia sacra | reverse complement strand
TTTTATATCAATTCGTCCATGTTTCTTTGCTATATTCCTTGGTATTTTTTATGTTTTTGTGTGGTTTTGATGTTTGTAGGAGTTTTGGAGCAACTTGCACAAAAATGGAGTAAAAACCTTCATTTTCACCTCTGCTAGTCAGTGATCTTCTCGGATTTAATTGTATTGATATACAATGAACCCGACGACATATTATATACCGTTGGAAAACTCTCGAAGTCTGTTTTCTGGAGAAATTTACGGTTTATAAATCCATTCAGTGTACCAAAAGTTCTAATCAAAACAGTGTGAGATGTATAGAAATATAATTCCACAAGTCACTGTAGCATGTATAATACGGGGCACTGTAGCAATTCACTGTAGCAGAGTATTTAAACACATTTTAGGGTTTTATTTTGATAACTTGAAGAGGGGAGAACGTGGAAGAGGCTGCATCTTTGGATTTCTCTCATCTCTTGGAGTTCTTGAAGGATATTGAAGGCTTGGAAAGAGGAAGAACTACAATCTTGAGAGATTTTCATCAAATTTGCTAAGTTTTCCCTTTCCCTTCCATTTTCTGGAATGTCTCCATATTGTATTGTATTTGTATTGTTCTTAAACATGTGTAACTGAATCTGAATTGGTTGAGGGTGATTTCAAAGCCCTTGATATGGTTTTTGTGAATTGATTGTGCAAGGAATTGTTATCCAATTCTCTAATTGAAGTTGCTTGTATTTTCCCATGTTTAATGCTTATGATTGCTTGCTGGATTGTATTTGGGTGGCCAACTGAATATAATCTGGATATTGTCTATTGCTAGACTAGAAATCTTGATCCGTAATTGTCTTGAATTTCTAATCATTAGTAGCAAAATTGTGATCAGAGATTGCAATTGGAGAATATAACCTAAGTTAAATATCCGAGCTTGTGTGTTTATTGCTTAGATCAACCTGTCTTTCTTTTCATAATGCATCCATTGAATTAAATTTAGAGAGCTTGTTCTAGGTTGTTTAATGGATAGAGATTAAATAAAGAGCCTGTTTTATTTAACAACAAAGTAAGGAAAGATTGGGATAACAGAGCTTGTTGTTATCTACGGTTGATAACTTCAATGCTGTAATTGGATGACAATTCTACGATTAATTTGCAAATCCATATCTTGTGGTAGAGAAGGATCCCTTAACCAAATTTCTCTCATTGATCTTCCATTCAAATTAACTTTTGTTTTGTTATTCTTAATTTGCATTCTTATTTCATTTAGTTAATCATTCAACAAAACCCCTCCTGTTTAGTTTATTGTTGCTGGAAAATAACAAATTCAATTAGAATCAATCCTCGTGAGAACGATATCTTACTCATCACTTTATTACTTGTGCGACTAGTATACTTGCTAGTTTCGAACACATCAGTTATGCATGATTTATGTTTTATGAATGCTTCAATTCTTCTTCTTCTTCTTCTTCTTCTTCTTATTTCCTTCTTAATTTCAAAAGGGATCATGAGTAATGGTGGGCTTACATTTGGTGACAGGGACCATCACTTCAAATTGAATTATTGCTTGGATGTTTGCACCTTGATCTCTGATATTTGAAAATGCATGGATATGCTTTATTGAATAGTGATGGAGTCGTAATTGATGACAAGAGGTCACTATTCAGGTTTAAGTTCCATTTTTTTTTTGTTTATTGTCTTCCTTTGTTTTCTTGATTCTAATGTTAGTATAATATGCATGAGGGGATTAATTAGGATGGTGATAAGGGATTCATTGCGTTATTAAATCTCATTTTCATGGTTTAATCCTTTTTGAATTTTGCTATGTTTTTTATGATATTTGCATATTTTTATGCACTTATTTAGTGTCTAAGATGGTTTATTTTTGCTTATTAAACATTATGCTTATTTCTCTATTTCACAACTATAGTTGCATTTAATGAATATTGCAATTTATTCTCTTCCTCTATTTTTATGTACTTTATTTTATGTACTTTTATAAGAATTGTTATAATTCTCCTCCTCATTCCCTCATGTTTGCAAAAGATATGTAATTCTATTCTCCTTCCTCCTTTCTTTGAATGTATAAAATGTCTCTCACCTCACAGGCTAATTAAGATAAAATTGATTGTGTGTTTAAAATGAATTTAGGATCAATATGGGATAAAGATTTATGTCATAAAAACTATGAACTTAGTAAACCCTAATGGAGATTGGATTCATGTCCTGGCGAGTAGAGTCCCGTACTTAACTTCTCAAACCCATTTTTAAAGGAGTGAAAGGTGGTTAGGTCCTGAAGCAAGAGATCAGTTGTCATGAGTCTTATTTTCCCATGGTTAGAACATGGGAGGCGACTCCATATCATGCTCCAGACTTGCCTTTGTGGCTTGTTCTGGTACACATTCATATACAAAATTTAAAATATCCATCTTATTTTTATTTTTTTAATTCTCCTTCACACTTAGTAATATAGTTTCAAAAATATAATGTTAAGTGTCTTATTTACATGATACTAGACAACCTTCTGCTTGGAGGCTTCAGTAATTTTATGGTCAAAATATAAAAATACTAGTTTTTTTTTTCCAACCCATATGAAAAGGTACCATTTCTCTATGGTTCTTAATTCCATTTCATTTTGTTGTGTCTTATGTTACTCAATGTCCAGAATTCTAAAGATTTTAGCCTTCCGTCAACCACCTGGGGTGGATAAGGCAATGTTTTTATGAAGTTTGTAGGAGATTGTAGCTCATGTTCCTACAACAGAAATCAAGTGGTGGGAGGAAGTTCTATTTTCATCTACATTGTTCTGCTTTTCCTTTTATTCATTGTGACTTTGCTGCAAATTCTTGTCGTAGGACTCATGTGTCCTTCATCTGATCATTTGAGGGTGAATGGTGAAAGGTAGACCTTCTGTCCAAGGATGAAAATTTTCTGTGAAGGAGCCTTAAGTAAATCAACGTTAAAAATCATAAGCCAAAACCGTGAAGAGTTTTGGAAATTTGATAAATGGTGTTGGGAGCGTTATCTCAACATATCTATACAACAAGTACATAATAAAATGGTAAGTGGCGATTTTTTTTAATTGACTTTTAACTCTGCTTCACACTTAATCTGGAGTATCAACTAATATGAAAAGGTAGCATTTTTCTATAGTTCCTATTTTCACTTCATCATGTTTTGCCCTATGTTATGGAACGTCCAGAGTTCAAATGAAGATAAAGGTCAGCCTTCAGTGCACCATCTGGCATAAAGTGTGTGGGAGATTGTAGCTTATGTTCCTACAGTTGAAGTCAAAGGTGATAAGACGTTATGTTTTCATCTTCATTGTTATGTTTGCTATTCTAGCTAGCTCCCTCACCAATGACGTTTGTTCTCGTGCCGTTCGATTGTTCTTCGGAGAACAAGTGCTCTTCCCATTTCAATTTATAAACTTTCTCCTTCATTTGAATTTTAATTAGTTTCAAGCCCTTTTGATTCATAGGCTCCTACTGAATTATTTTCGCTGTTCATAATGAACCCAAAACACTTATGTCATTTCAATCCTTATACTTGTAGTTGCTTAGAATAGTCCTTCAATAAAATATCATAATCATGCATAATTAATTATAATTATGCCATTTTTAACCTATGTGCATCAGCTACAAATACTCTAATGGGTTTTGCATTTATTTGATAGTTTTAGTAATTTTAATTTTATTATCATTTTAGGGATTTTGACTTCTAATTTATGTTTGGCCCTTGATGTTTTCTTAATTCTTTTAGTCCCATTAGTATCCGTTTCAGCCCTCAGGACGTGTTGTTTGGCCCAATATAGGTGTTCAAGAACCAGAGTAGACTGTTGATTCTATTCCCAGAAGAAGAAGAAGAAGAAGAGTAGAGGAGGTTGTGGAATGGCCAATTTTCAAGTACAAATGAACATGCTGCATTCATACCCTTAGGTGACATGAAAGATCTCAAGACACCATCAGATCAGGCCATTCAGAAGCATCATTCTTTCAGCTTTGTCAGTTTTATGAAGGATGAAGATAGATCGACTGCTACAGACAACATGACTGCTACGGACAACATGGACGGCGCTGAACTCTATCGCCATGTCCTCGTTGTCAACAATGCCCTCCCTGAACGAATCAAGGATGGCGAACAGGGTTGGACTGCCCAGCCCAATAAGTGCTACTTCCTTACTATATATTTTTTTTATTTTTCTATTGTGTAATTTTTGTATTTTAGTTTAGCTTTTATGTCTGCAATTGGATTTAGATATGACTTTGTTTAAACCTCGAGTTTCTTTAAACTCTATCCCATTTTGAAGGCCTTAATTTCTTTGCGCTGCTTGTTTGCTTTTTAAATTTTGAATCAAAGGAAGGCATAGTTACTCGGGGAGAAGATGAGTGGAACTGAGATGGAGCTTTATTATTATGTACGTGAATGGGTGGAAAAATATATAGTTCTATAGTTCTTGAGCAGAATTCGCAGCTATTTACATTTTTTTTTTTTCATATTGAAAGATAGAGAGTGATAGTGAGCAAAACAATATATACATGAAAGAGGAAAATTTGAGTCACTCATCTGTTGTCAGTTGAAATAGATCATATTATTGCATGCGTATTTCGACCTAAGGATGTACCTCTTTTAAAGATGGGAAGAACTTGACGGTGATAGAAGAAATACATAATATATAATGAATTCTTATTCTTGAAATCCACCAACTTTTTCTTGAACGATCTGGCAAAGATCCTTAATTTTTTTTCTTGTCCGAGTAGCAAATGGAATCCAGATGGCTGATTGTGAAGGAGTAGTTTACAGTGTACCACGAAAAGCTCATGTTTCACTCTCTCAATCATCTTTGACAGGCTGCTTGGATGCAAGTAATGAGACACCCTTTCTCTTTCTTTCTTCAAATCCTCCTCTGCTGTTGTCATATAATCCTTTCCCGAATCCTTAAAAATCCAACTTGAGGCCTTACTTGAATATTATGAACCCGCGTCTTCAATCCAGTATTGTTCAAAATCTTGTTGGTAAACATGCAATTCCACAAAAAGATCCAAAACATTCTTCAACAAGGATCTATCAATCTGTGCCCCCTCACGTTCCTTCACAATCAAACTGATCACAGCACCTCTTGTTGTCTTACCATTAATATTAATCTCTTTGTAAACCAGACCGCAGAAAGTAATTGGTATAATTAACTTCACTAACCGTAGGAAATTTTCCAACGTGTTTCCAAACATAGAATCGTTCCGATAATTGAAAGAATCGACTCATCCACCGACCCATAACCTTGAAATTTTGCCATTGCTTTACCAACTCTCTTAGCATGAGGTAGTGGTACTCTTTTTGTCTTGTAATGTAGGCATTATATCTGAAGTTACATATTCTTGAAGTACCTCTCGGTACGTTGCATACAGCTTCTCATCATCACTGCGATCAGATAGATTGTAGATTATAGTGTAAAGCATTATGCAGTTATCAAAGTTTATTGGTGATTCAGGCAAACGAGCTGCCAGAATTCTCTTCACTTGGTTATATGCTTTCGGGAGGCCATCACACATCTCTTCATAAGGAAGTCTACTTTCCCCATTGCCAGCTTTTAAGTGTTAATATTTTTTTAAAAAGCCATGGTACTTTAGAAGGGAGAAAATATTAAAAAATTATATCTACCAAGAAATATCGAAAAGCAGAAAACTACTTTCAGCTGCATGCAATATTATTTAGTTTCATGAAATCATAGAATCCAACAAAAACTACTTGGGAGAAATTATATCATTCATATAACAACTTAAAAGACTCCATCCACCCACATTCATTTTATCACTTCAGTTCAACAGCAAGCAAGAAAATATTACTAAAATATTAAGAAGAAGCTAAAAACTGAACAAAAGAATTAATTTTCAGGAGAAGTTTCTTCACTTTGTGCTGGCAACCTTGGCAGTGCATATGCACTTACGAGAAAATAAGTCTGTAAAATAAACATGTGAACAAGACAGAACCAGCACAGAAAATTTAATAAAGCAAAGTTAAGGGGAATAATAAGTCAGAGACCTGAATCTTTAAGACATGAACTCCATTTCTTTACATTCTGAAGTTCGAGCAACCAAGCAAAAGCCCCTCTTGACTAATGTATTGAGTTAGCATATAAAAATATTAGTAAAATGTGTGCTTTTGAGCGATTCTAGCCTGCATTCGTAAAATTTTAGTCTTGGGCTTAGATTGGGAATGGACTTGGACCGGACTAATTTTACTAGTGTCCGTTTTACTCCATTCTGGTGTTACACATATTAGGTTGAGTCAAATTATTAAGACAAAATGGGAAAAAAATTATAACAAGTGGTACATAAGTTGATGTTGTTAACATATTTAATTCACAATATATAGTAATTATTTTCCTTTCGATGGTATTGTTAGACATCATTAAGTTTTGAACTAGTAGCTCTTACAAAATGAGGTTTTTTAAAAAGAAAAAATAATTTAGACACCCTATGCTATTGACCAATATGCTTTGCATGATATGTATTTATATTAAAATAATTGTGAAGTTGTGATTTGGCTCTCTTGTCACATTGATATATGTCCATGGCACATCTGCTGCTGTAAGTTAATTAAACTTGAACGTCTCTATCTACAGGGACCAAACCAAAGAAATAACAGCAAAAGAGCATTCCTTTCCATCAGCCAATCCAATAGCGCAGAGCCAGACAATAATTTTTTGGTTCTTCCGGCAGGCAGAGAGGGCACCTGATCTGTGTCTGCGTGTGTCCAGTAGCTACACTACAAGATGGCCTTATTTATCATCCCAAACATGCCCCAAACATCAGCATGCAGATGCTATTTTTGCTTGCAGGAACCAGATAGACATGTGGACCAACTGAAAGTCAGATGGGCTTGCAGGAAGTTAGTCAGAATGGGCCCCCAATCCAGCCCATATTCTTTGTTTTATTACTATTCAGTGATTAGTAGTTTCAGCCAGCCCACTCCAGTAAAGTACGGTCTTGGATATTAATGATTATGGCAAACTTTTTTGTAATTTAATTTTTTGAATTTTATAAAATAAAAATGGAGTTGTAAGATTATTGTGGTAGGTTACGTGTAATTCATACTACACTGTTTAAGAATTCCTAAATCTTTTCGTAAAATGAGTACTTTTCTTTAACTTTATTTTCACTGGTTTTTTAAATTAACTTAAATGATCTATTATAATTGAATAGGGATAAACTTATAATTTTCATATAATTTAAACTCTATAATTTGACATAACAGTCTACATAGAAGAAATTTATTGAAGGAAAAAAAAAAGAATGATAACCTTCACATAAATTTATAAGGGAAAGAAGAGAAGGTTGATAAATTTATTTGAGTAATTTTATACATACAACTTTTAGTCCAAAGTTGGTCAATGGTCATATAGGAAAATGAAATAATACTAACTTAAAGACTAATTGTTCTTTTGAAATCCTCATCTGATTAGCTCTCCTCTAAGATATAAATTATAAGTAGGGGATTAATTATGTATCAATTGGGACCATATACTTGCTTCAAATCCTCTTCTGTTTTGGTTTAGTACTCTAAAAATTAATAAAGAGAACTTTTAAAAAACTCAAAGCTTATGTCCAGCGGAAAAACGGGCAACTTTTAAAAGAAATTAAAACCAACATAACAAAGGCAAATTGATGATTTTGTTGCAGTGTTCCGGGAGTATTTCACAACGCCTTGCCTTGCGTGGGGCTAACTGAATCCTAGATTAATAAAGATAATTGTGTATATTAACAATCAACCCCTGGTGCCACAAGCAGTGGGGTGGCATAAGAACTATAATTAAATAACAAATTATAATAACTATTCTTAGGAATTATATATGATAATTTATGGCGTCAATCTCATCAATAGAAAAACTTGGAAGCTTCAAAACGAGAACAGAAAAGGGCAATTAATTTGTCTTTTGGTGGCAGATTTGCTGTAATAACACTGCAATTAACATACCTGTTATTAATTAGGGTTTAATTATTTTTCATAACACATTCCATGAATTTAGTTATTTTCGCACTTTGTTAAAAAATTATTCTATATTTCTTTTCTTTCTCAATCAAAACTGGATTGGATTTCTTTTGTTATGAGAAAATAAAGAGGGATCACTTCAGGGTGAATCCTTCTTCTGTTTTGGCCCTGCCCACTCTGCATCCCTTGTTTCTCTTTTCTCTCCGTGACTGCAACATACTCATTCATAATTGTAAAGTCAGATGTAGTCATTGTACGATAGAATTATAAATGACTATGCTTGAAAATGTCGCTATTAATATTGCAACCAATTTTCACTTACAAAAATCAATGTTATCGCTGCTTAACTGCCACTGCTTTAAAGGCAATGTTCTCATTTGGAAAAGAATAACATGTGCTTTCCTTTCCCAAAAATAAAGCAATTTGACTAGCCAAGAGGGCAGCGTAATGCACAGTTCATAAGATTCCTTACTATGCACAATCCAAAGGCAATGAGGCATGTGCATGAGGACATGTGCACTATTGTCAACCTTAATTAAACGACACCTCTATCTGTTTGAACTCCTTTCCATTGAGAATACAGCTTACCACTTGCGATCCCAAACCTCCCGCACCTCTCTCTGAGCCACCTCACTTCTTGATCTATTACAATATCTGAGTCTGCTGATTTTTCACTTCTTAATTAGTTTCTATCTCAATTTCTGGTTCATCCTTTTTTATTGGGAAAATTGAGAAAATAGACAAAATTAGGGGGTCACTTTGAAAAATAGACACATCCTGAAAAATTTTCATGTCATAGACACTTTCTTGATAAAAAGACTCAAATACCCTTTGAAAATATACTTGGATCAGACACAACTCTTTTCGGGGATAAAATTGTCAAATTATAAACTATAGGGACTAAAAAGAAATCACGCGGAGACGACACTCGACACAACTCGACACAACTCGACACTCGATATTTTACCACTCGAAAACACTCGACCCTCGACATTTCACCACTCGAAAACACTCGAAACTCGACATTTCACCACTTGAAAACACTCGAAACTCGATATTTCACTACTCGAAAACACTCGAAACTCGACATTTCACCACTCGAAAACACTCGAAACTCGACATTTCACCACTCGAAAACACTCGAAACTCGATATTTCACCACTCGAAAACACTCGACACTCGACATTTCACCACTCGAAAACACTCGACAATCGACATTTCACCACTCGACAAAACTCGACACTCGACATTACATAACTCGACAGGTTATTTTCGAGTGTCGAGTGTCTTCTTCTTCGTGATATAACACTGTCTTCTTCTTCCTGTTCTTCGTGATATAACACGTATTAACGTACATAAATCACATTATAACACTCGATTTTCTTAAATAAGTTCACAAATCCTTCAGAAACTCAAATCTCGAATTCAAATTCTCTAAAAATTAAATTAAATCTATAAGGAGGGAAATGGATTTCGGTCTTCCGAAGAGAGAGAAATAAGCCTTCAGGAAAAAATTGAATACATAAGAATAATTAGGTCTTTTTATCAAGAAAGTGTCTATGGCATGAAAATTTTTCAAGATGTGTCTATTTTTCAAAGAGACCCTCTAATTTTATCTATTTTTTTAATTTTTCCTTTTTTATTTCCTTCGTTTCAACTCAATAACGCTTTGCTTTTTGTTTCATTGTCTTTAATATTGTCCTGTTTTTAGCTCTGTTTGACTTTCATTTGTTTTGCCTTTCCTCTGTTTCCCAAAACTAAGAAATCAAAAAAATAAATCAAAGGACTCCCTGTAGTTGCTCCTTAGAACTATAGGACGTCGTTACTTCATTATTTGTTTGCCATCTTTTCTAGAGCCATTTTATCATCCTCTTACATTTCGACTCGTTCTTTTTTTTTTTTTTTTTGCTGCTCTTTGGTTTTGCTTCCTGATTGTTCTATTTAATTTTCTTTTATAAATTTTGCCTTGCCTCTGTTTCTTAAAACTTGAAAAATAATTACTCCTCCCCACTTGCCCTGTTGGTACTGGATCAAAATTAATCCTCCCGTTCACTTCTCCTCTCAGCCAAATCAATCCTACAAATCCTAAGTAAATATAAATAGAATAAATTTAAGAGAATCAATATATCTAAAACAGTTATCAACTTAAAAATTAAATTGCATAGAATATAGGGATAAAACTACTTAAAATTAAGAAACTTATGTGGCCCATGAATAAGTTTAGAAACCTAATCTTGATCAAGATCAAAGTTATTATGGTTTTCTTGTAGGAAAATTAATCGATGGAATCTAATGAAGTCAAATGAAAATTTACAAAAAGAGGGTATTGTAATTATGAATTTATAATATTATTTCTTCTTTACTTCTCACTTCCAATAGTGATATGTGAATATATGATATCATAAAAAAATTCTTTTTGCCACGGGATGTGAATTCAGCATTTTATATTATGTTACAATTATTTTTGCAAACGATTTTGAAGTCCATCATGTGGCCATCAAGGAAATAACTCTGTTACAATTACGTCAAAACTACAAAGTAATTCAAATATTGTTGATTTTGTTGCGTATATTGTAGATCAGGAGTATTTCACAACGCCTGCCTTAGAACTAATCAACTGACAAACTAATACAATTATTGCATATCGATTCTTCTTAGGAGGCACATATGACAATTTATAGCATTAAATGGAAAACTTAGAAGCGTCAATTATTTTAGGAGTTATCACATAAATAATAAATTTTTCTCCCGCTGACCGATTTTCCTTGGTAACAATGCAGTCAGCGCAAATCATTATTCCATTTATGTAATATGGGAAATTTCTCCTTTCCTGAAGCCTTTTGAATGTTAGAAGCAGTGATCACCGCCTCTCTCTTTCTTGGCTAATCAAAAACTACTTGCCACGCCCCGTACCTTAAGGGTTTGGAATATGACTCTTTGTATCTATAAGCATCAACAAATGAGAAACTATGGCTATCGAATCTCCATTAACATTTAAAAATATACAATTCAAAGTTTGTAGCGGACCAACAATTGCTAAGGGAACTTCATAGACTTTTGCCCAAAAATCCTCTGCACATCAACTAAGTTATCGATTACCTGAAGAACACAACATACTAATAAGTAAAATACTCAGTAAGTAGTTAGATTATGAATATAAAGTGAAATCATATAGGAATAAAGCAAATAAAACATGATACACTGTCCTTTCTTAATCAACAAGCAACAATTTCTTTTCCTGCAAGCCAATGAACAGTGCCCTTAATTCATAGATTACACTCCTGCACGGATCACTTGGCATGACTGTGCCAAGTATTTGTCTTAAACTGATATTGCACAAAAAGGGTTGGTGCTCCTGCGCCACCCATATCAGGCTACGATGCCAACTTTCTATCTCAACATGATTTGCAGCATGGAGCTCGCGCTCCTGCTCAACTTCACTTGCACTCTTGCACTCATTTTGTGTTTGACCTTTATACTTGGGTCATTTTCTTTGTTCACAGTCATATACGTTCCACATAACACTCAAAGTTCATGCTCTACATAGCCTCAACATATGTATAACACATTTTCATTACATATGGAAACATATCTTACACAAAATAGATGCACATCTTTACCACATTAGATGCACATCTTATCACACTTTAGATGACAAATCTTAATCACGTTTCATTCACATCTTAAACATGTTTGATGCACTTCTCAAGCACATTAGAGGTACCCATTTTAAACACATTAGTGCACAAACATTATCGACTCTATACCATCCAGTCGTTAAACACAATAGTGCATAAACGTTATGGGTACTATACAATTCATTCATATGCACATAACTCACTTCATATACACTTTTCTCAAGCTATTCTCATCACACATACACATATGCTCATATTTTATTTTGCCCTAACGTTAGGAACACATATATCACATATTTTCTCATGTGTACACATATATCACATATAATCACAAGTGTACACATAGACCTTCTTCATAATCAACCTTTTGCCTCAAAAAGTCTTAAGGACACACACATATCACATAATCACAATTTTGACACTAGTCTAACAATTCGAGTGATATCAGTCTCATGTTACCGAATCCCACGCGAGGAAACACACGGCTCAGACCTGCCCTTATTCGGATAATCACACTTAATCACATGAAGCCTTAGGGATACAGGTATAAGATATAATCACATATTTGAAGCTAGTCTATTGTCAATTTTGGACTTACGAGACCAGGCTTGCTAACCCAGTGGGCTTAGGTCCTCGTTGCCCTCTGCTCAGGGTTTTGTTTTCGGGTGGACACTTCCACGACCTAACCCAAAATGTGTCCACTAGCTTCGGGCGGACACTTTCACAACCCAACCCATAATGTGTCTATTAGCTTCGCAAGCATGTGTCACTTTCTGGTCTAGAACCTTCAAGAGGTGACCCCCATGCATGAGTTACACAATAAATACTTCATGTTTTCCCCAAGGTTTTGGCAGGCAATTTCACATTCATAATACATCATGTAACACCTAAAATTTTGTGAATAAATATGCCTTAATGCCTTAATATGCCTTAAAGTGTGTATTTATTTATGCATATATGTGCCTAAGTGGTATATATATTAATAAGTAATTGTGGGGGATGAAATTGGAAGATAACTTGGAATTCCACGTCAATCCTTATCTAAATAAGCATCTAGAAAATTTTATTTTTCTTTCTTGTCACTAACAAAAATGTTTCCAGCCCCTTTTTTTCTCCATTTGCTTTCTTCAATTGTAAGGAATCAAGGAAAGATTAAAGGAAGTTAGGAGGAATTCAAGGTAGGTAGCATATTCTTCTTCAATTCCTAGTACTTAGCTATGAAACTTTGTGTGCAAATGTCAAATTTGAACCATGATTATGGTGTGTTTATGTTTTGTACATTATGATAAAGTGCTCAAAAGCATGAATTATGATGAATCATGAAAGAATTAACAAGATTGGGTGTTGTTGGGAAGCTAGAACTAGAGTTGAGAGTAAAACCTGTAGAATTCATTTCCTGAGTAGCATGTAGTATGAAATTTCTTTAAAATTGTAGGTTTCCTTTTTGGTTTTGGAATTTTTATATGATAAACTAGACACATTAAGGAGTTTATATGATTTTGAATCACTCAAAAATTTGAAGTGAGCAATTTATGGTGAATTTTCAAAGCTGGCGAACCGAATTAGCATCTCCCGTGTTTTGAAACAAAGTACGAGAAACTAGCATCATTTGAGGGGACAATTTTCATAAAATTCCTAGTTTTTGGGACGCAAAATCCTGGTTGGATTTTATGTTGAACTATAAATTTTTATAGTTTTTGGAGTATTGTATGAATTTATATGATTTTTCAAATTCGTAGTTGTAAAACTGAAAATTCTAATTGTTAGAACCAAACAAATAAGCTAAATTGTTTTTGACCCGCTTAGACTCTTTAGACAATTGTGATTTTTGGTAAAATGACATTTATGTGCGTCTAGTTTTAGACTGTAAAATTTAGTAAAGATTTGATTAATGTAGAGTTTTATAAAATTTATAGTTAATGTAGTGACTAACAATATGAAAGAAATTGAATCTGAAGAGCAAGAAACTTCGTACTCTAACTAGAGTTGAGTATCATTTGAGCCAACTCTATAAGAATTAAAAGTCAACTGTTTTGAATATTTAACAAAATCAACATTGGCTTTAACTTTTAATCGCTTGGGCATACAACTGAAAGATATTTAATGACAATATGGTCAAGACGTAAAGGACTTAAATATAGATGTATAAAAATTTCACAGTAGAATCATTTTAATATTGAAGAAAAAATGATAGCTTAAGATCGTGTTTTTTTATCATTTATAAAAAGAAACAACAGTTCACGTTAAAATAGTAACTTTAAAATAATTTTTGGAAATAATAGAAATAATTAATACAGGGCTTTCATATCAATTTTCGAGTTGGATATAATTTTTGGGATGCATAAAACTTTGTTTTTTCATTTTATATGTTATCATATGAATGTCAAAATCAGCACAAAATCATCAATTTCTTATTTTTCTTTGTAAATTTGATTTCATAATGCCCACTCATGTAGGCTTATTCTAACTCTCACATGTAACTCTAGATTTACTGGTCTAATTAATGTTCAAATCATATAAGTATAGCCTTTTGTCAATTAATTTTAATCTTAATCACATATTTTCAATTCATTAGTCTTATTAAGTACAACTATCTTTATTATACCTTAAAATTGAAGATGTACCACATTCCTTGGTGTAACTAATTTAAAAGACTAATATAGGTATTCCATGTTTAACTTGAAGTGAAACTTCTTCTTATTCTGACCACTCGACTTCATCTTTCTTCTTCTTTTATTACCTTTAAAACTCACTATTTAGTCCTTACCTCTTCTAAATCACGACGTGTGACTTGTTCATGTACTTGGCCTTGAATTTATACTTGATGACTTCTAAATTAACTTCGGGTCCAATACTTTCAACCCTCTTTTTATTTATTTATTTATTTTTAATCTCATTAGATCCCACTTGTAATCTAATTAAGATATGATGATAAATCTTAATCCACTTTTATACAATTTTAAATATTTTCACAATGACCATAATATATTTTAATTATTGTTGACTTTTTTTAATTTTTTCAATTTAATCTTTAAATTAAATTACTATTTGATTTTAGTGGATTTTGAATTTTTTTCTTCAATTTTGTTCTATTATTATAGCTTTTAGTATAAGAATAATACTACTTTTATAAATTAATTATACAACCTGACATGGTAGAATATAATTAGATGAATAAATATTAATAATAAACTATGCTAATTAATATAGATAATGTAATGATCATACAATGATGCCACAACAGTTTTTATACATGAGTTTGTACAATTAGTTTGTAAGAATAGCATTACTCAATTTTTGTCTTAGGGTAGCACAATTGCCAAGTCTACTCTTACATTTTAGCCCCAACCAGAAACAAAAACAATTATTGAACTCTGTTTGTTTACATTAACTTTTGGTAACCAGATATTAATTCTTGGATACTATTTGTTAATATCATTAAAACCAAATGTAAGCAGAGGTTCTTTGACTCTCTGTTTTGTTAATCTCACGAAATTAAAATCTAAACTTTGCACGGCAGAAAACAGTCCAAATTAAGCTCCCGTTACCTGCAACGATTGCTCAGATTTCTTAGCCACATCTTACCCAACTATTCTTTAGATTCTATCTTGTCGTGTGATAGAAATTTAGAATGTTACTGACTCTATCAGTGAGAATGTTTTCTATTCTAGGAACATGGCACATGCATCATGATTCCCCTAGCAATTTTTTTCACCTGGCAGATTGCTAAGAGCAGTTACTTTTTTGCTTAGCATATTAAAAATACTAATGATGGTGGTCATGTAACCACATTTTCTTTCTAATCTAGCAAGCTTAGTTTCTCAAATATGTTTTCTGCTCATTGTAAATGCAAACTGTTAGATTAACTTGAAAATATGTGATGTAAAATCCAAATATCACTGTGTTAGAATCTCATGTTGAATAATCAAGAATGAGACAAAGAAGACAAACATGAATCCATAGATGAAGCCAAAAGGAGTTGTTAATCTTCTAGAGCTACAAAGAATAACCACCCTTTGTCTTCTGAGATGGGAGCAGAAAAGACTTGTACAAAAAACCAAAACTTATCTCTATGCTCTAGGGGTCACAACCTATATATTTATATATGTGACTTCCTTGTCTTTTGACTAATCACAAAAGACATTTATCACATCGAGTTTTTACACATAAGGTGGCCCATGCCAATTAATTTTGATATTTTCTAAACTCATAAATTAGTAATTTAATGGATCACTTAATTTGGGTCAGTTATTAGATAGGAGGTTCATATACAATTAATTGACAATATGCGTTTCCACACATGTTTCAACAATTAACAATATGTCTCCCCATACATATTCCAATTACAATCTCCCACTTGGGCCACATATGTAATCCAAATATTTTACATGATAGAAACTATATTTGAGCTCAACTTTTGCTATCTAAACCAAAATATTCTTTAACAATCTGGTATATCAATTATACAATTACAGGATCAAAGCAGCCTTCGCTACGCTTAAATGTCTTATCAATGGTCACAATATTAGCATAAATAACATAGATCAGGCATGGATGTGTAACATGGAAATTACATGAAATGTGATCTAAACATGTCTATTTCCAATTGGTCCTCCTTATGACTCAAAGAGTCTTATGCACTTTCAAACAATAAATGCTAAGCTGTAATGAAAGTTATTACATCATTTCAGAGAAATCAAAACACAAATAATCCTTAAGTCTATACAGAAACACTAAACATGTCAATTGAGCAAATACAAACTCCCACTATATGGCCATATAGTCTAAATAAACAACACCCATGTGGGCTACATGCTCATGGAACACCTTGGCTGGTAAAGCCTTAGTGAGTGGATTCACAATCATAGAGTTTGTGCTAATATACTCAATTGATAATTGACCACTCTGAACTCTTCCTTTCACAACCAGAAACTTAATGTTAATATGTTTTGGCTTCGATGAGCTTCGGTTGTTCTTGGAATATAACTCTGTAGCCTTTTATCATAATTTATCTTCACTGGTCTCTCAATGCCATTCACTATACGTAGCCCAGTGATAAAATTTTATAGCCATATCCCATGATTCAATGCCTTATAGCATGCTATAAATTCTGCCCCCATGCTGGAAGAAGCTATGATTGACTATTTGACACTCTTCCATGATATAGCACCTCCAGCTAACATAAAGACATAGCCTAAAGTGGATCTTCTGCTATTAAGTCATCCAGCAAAATCAGAGTTTGAATATCAAACAATCTCTAGATGGTCGGATCTCTGATATTTGAGCATAAAATGCTTCGTTCTCTGTAGATACCGCGTAACCCATTTTGTAGCTTTCCAATGATCTATGCCTAGGTTGTTTAAATATCTACCCAACATCCACAATGTACGCAATATCCGAATGCATACAAACTTGTGCATACATGAGACTCCCTAATGCTGATGCATACAGGAACTTCTCTATTTCTTTCTTCTCAAGTTCATTGTTCGAACATTGAAGCAAACTAAATTTATCACCCTTTGCCACGAGCATGTCCCCTGGTGCACAACTACTCATACCAAATCTATTTAACACCTTATCAATGTAGGCCTTTTGTGACAGTCCAAGTGTACCTCTTGAACGATCCCTATAGATATGTAGACCCAACACAAAAGATGCTTTACCAAGATCTTTCATTTCAAAGTTTCTAGATAGAAATCTTTTGGTTTCATGCAATAGGCCAATAGCGTTACTTGCTCGTAGAATATCATCAACATAGAGCACCAGAATAATAAACTTGCTCCTACTGAACTTGAGATATATGCACTGATCAACGGTGCTTTCTTTAAAACCAAAGGAGGTTATCACTTGATCAAATTTTTGATACCATTGACGGGATGCCTGCTTTAAGCCATAGATGGACTGTTTTAGCTTGCATACAAGATGCTTTGAATCTTTGGATTCAAAGTTCTCTGGTTGCACCATGTATATCGTTTCATCAATGTTGCCATTGAGAAACGCTGTTTTAACATCCATTTGATGTAGCTCCAAATCATAATGAGCTACAAGTGCCATAATGATTCTAAAAGAGTCTTTTGTCGAAACTGGTGAGAAAGTCTCTTCATACTCGATACTTTCGTTTTGAGTGAAACTTTTGGTAACTAGGCGTGCCTTATGCCTCTCAATATTGCCTTTCGAATCTCATTTAGTTTTAAAAATCCATTTGCAATGAATCAGTTTCTTACCTTTAGGCAACTCGACTAGTTCCCAAACGCTATTGTCCTCCATTGATTTCATCTTATCCCTCATGGCTTCTATCCATTTTTCAGAGTTAGAACTTTGTTTGGCTTGACTGAATGATCTCGAATCATATTCCAGACCCACTCCAAACTCATGTTCTTGGAGGTACACAATATAATCATCTGAAATTGCATTTTTCCTTTCTCTAATAGATCTTCTTAATGAAACTTCCACTTCAGGTTGTTGAGGTACTTCATGAACTTGAGGTGCTTCTTCACCTTGAATGGGTGGCAACTCAAGTATGTTAAAAACTTGTTGATTCTCCGAATTTGCATCCTGAATAACATTAAGAATGGGCATTTGAGAATTTTCAGTTGCAATAATAAGAATGCTAGCACCTTTTTTCTCAAAATTAACTTTCCTAAGTTGACCACTCCCACTAGACTCAACATCCTCAATAAACTTGGCATTGCCTGTTTCAAAAAAGGATTTAGCCAAAGGATCACAGAATTTGAAACCCCTTGACCTCTCTGAGTATCGAACAAAATAGCAGCTTGCAGTTCTCGAGTCCAATTTTTTCTCATTAGGTCTATAAGGTCTAGCCTCAGTTGGATAACCCCAAACATGCAAATGCCTAATGCTAGGCTTCTTGCCTGTCCATAACTCGTATGGGGTTTTAGCCAACAATTTACTTGGAACTCGGTTTAAAATGTCAACTGCAATTTTGATGGCTTCACCCCAAAGTGATTATGGTAAAGAAGAATGACTAATCATACTCCTCACCATATCCTTTAGAGTTCGGTTTCGTCTCTCAGCTACACCATTTTGACTTAGTGTCCCCGGAATGGTGTCTGGAGGAACGATTCCATATTCCATCAAATACTTAGGAAAGGGTTTTGGATGTTGTTCACCTGATCCATCATATCTACTGTAGTATTCACCACCACGATCAGATTTGATGGCCTTTATTTTCTTGCCTAATTGATTTTCAACTTCGGCTTTGACTATCTTAAACATGTCCAAGGACTGTGACTTCTCATGAATAAAAAATAGATAACCATAACAAGAGTAATCATCAATGAAAGTGACAAAATATTGTTGTCCATTCCATGAAGCTATAGGAATGGTCCACAAATGTCCGTATGTATAATTTAATTCCAAGACGTGGTTACTCCCGTTGGCACCCGTCTTTCTGACATTTGTTTGTTTTCCCTTAATACACTCAATACAGACCTCAAAATCTTACAAGTTAAGGGAATCAAGAATTCCTTCTGACACAAGCTTTTGAATTCGTTGTTCTGAAATTTGACCTAAACGTTTATGCCACAACATCGATTAATTCTCATTTGTTAATTTACGCTTAATACCATAATTACTTACATGCAAGATTTCATTATTATTTGAGGATTGGATGTCTAATTTATAAAGCTTGTCAATTAAAGAACCAGTACCAATCAAATTTGAATTTTGGAATAGCTTGAAAGTTCCATGACCAAATGAAGAAAAGTAACAAATTTGTCCAAACATGAAACTGAAATTAAATTCCGTTTGAAAGACGGTAAATAAAAGTTTCTTCCAAATCCAAATATAAACCAGTTCCTAACTTAAGCCTAAAAACACTAGTAGCCTTCACAGTGGCCTTATTACCATTTCCCACATAGATGTATCTTTCACCATCAATTGAAATTCTATTCTTTAGGCAACCCTACATAGTGACACTTATGTGAGTAGTTACACCAGTATCTATCTACCAAATGTCATTAGGTACTAAGGCCAAATTAACTTTAGAATAAATAAAATTGAGAAGTCTACCCTTCTTTGCACGCCAGTTAGCGTACTTAGGACAATCCTTTTTTACATGCCCAACCTGCTTGCAAAAGAAACAAGTTATCACCTTATCTTGTTTCTGTTGCTCCTTATGCTATGAAGTCCTAGAATGTGCAGTTTTCTTCCACTTGTTGTTCCTTTTTCTTTTCTTGTTATTGTTGTACCATGATCCTAGGAGTTAGATGCCAAGTGAGCACTTTCAATCCCTCCTTGTTTCAACCTCTCCTCATTTTGCACACATTGAGCAATAAGTTCATTTCAAAGTCCATTTCTCCTTCTGAGTGTTATAGCTAATCTTGAATGGACTAAATTGTGCAAGTAGAGAGATCAAGACTAAATGCACATACTTGAATGCCTTTAGCCCAGTCATAAGATTGGACATTTCCATTATGTACTCCTTGATGTTCCCTTTACCTTTGTAAAATCCAATTGTTAGATTAACTTGAAAATAGGTGATGTAAAATCCAAATATCACCATGTTGGGATCTCATGTTGAATAATCAAGAATTAGACAAAGATGACATACCTGAATCCATAGATGAAGACAAATGGAGTTGTGTCTCTTCTAGAGCTACAGAGAATAACCACCATTTGTCTTCTGAGATGGGAGCAGAAAAGACCTGTATAAAAAACCAAAACTTATCTCTATGCTTTAGGGACCACAACCTATATATTATATATGTGACTTTTTTGTCTTTTAATACAAAAAACATTTATCACATCGAGTTTCTACACATAAGGTGGCCCATGCCAATTATTTTTTATATTTTCTAAACCAATAAATTAGTAATTGAATAGATCACTTAATTTGGGTCATTTATTAGATAGCAGGTCCATATACAATTAATTAACAATATGCGTTCCGCACATGTTTCAACAGTTAACAATATGTGTGCCCATACATATTCCAACACAAACTAGATCCTTGCATAACTATAAACAAAGAAGACATTATCAGAATTCAATTATCCGGTCTTGCTTATCCTAAAAGGAGCTCAAGCTTGTATTCTTTAGCGAAAACTGCAGGTACTTTTGGCGGTTAAGAAAAGGAATCATCTTCGTATTTAAAGGTCACGCTTCATTTAAACCTCTTTTATAATTGAAACTACTGCAAAATTATAATTGATATACTCTCAACGTAGTTTCTAGTTAAAGAAAGAGAGAGAGAAAAAAATCTTCTTATTGTTTAGTTACTCACAAATACTTTATTTCTTCTGATGTTAAACGAAAATTAATTTATAGGCAGCTAAATTTTTTTGTTTAGCTAAACTACTCTTAATAGTTCCAGCCAGTCAAAAATGAATTGGCAGCTGCTAAATCTATTCAACAATGAGATGGAAACTGGCAATTGATTCCATATGATAGATGATAATTCTGTAGCTACTGCAGTACCAAATGTAGCGACAATTGCTGGTAGTGAGTGCAAACATGGACATCCAAAAGTTAATGAACCTTGTCATATAGCTCAACACGTCATCATTTGAGAACAAGGATTGTAAAGGTTTTGAAATGCTCACAAAATCAGTTAAGTAAAGCTTTTTTGGTCAATATGAGAATTGTTGTTTTTAGAGAAGATTGAATTGTATGAACAACTCCCACAAGGTAAGTACTGAAAATGATATTCGATTCTTTTTGGTATGTTAAATATATCTTACTTTTTTTTGTCTTGGTATATTTTACGTAGTCTTGGGATCAAGCATGCGAGAATATGTGGATACGGATTAGGTTCATCCCACTACAAGAAAATGGGCCTTTTACCGTGGGCCAAAACCGCGGTAAAAGGTCTTATACGGCGGGCCTACCGCGGTTTCAGCCCGCCGTATAAAATGGCGACGTAAATAATAATTTCACTTTTTACCGCGGTTTCGGCCCGCGGTAAAAACTGTTTTACCGCGGGCCAAAGGCCCGCTGTAAAGATTCGTGGTGGGCTGGAACTTTATTTACGGCGAGCCAATGCCTGCCGTTAATTTTTACGGCGGGCGAATTGGCCCGCGGTAAAGATGTTATACTTCGGGCTTATGGCCCGCCGTAAACATTGTTGAATTTGTGACTTTTTTACCGCAGGCCCGAGGCCCGCCGTAAACGTTGTTGAATTTGTTTCGATTTTGGCCTCAATAAATAAACTGATCAGGTACTGTAAAACATGTTCCTAGGGACCATGTTTAAAAACTTAAATGGCCAGGTGTAAAGCATGTAGGCAGTTAAAACAGTAAAAGAAACATTTCTATTATAACAAGTCGCAACAAACTTCTTTTTGAGAATGTTAATCCGAATCTTAGCCATGCAATCCGTAATCTACAAAGCAAATGTAATAAAATGTATATGCAAACTGCTCTAAACTGATACAGAGATGTCCTCAAACATAAATTTCAACAAAACATAAATTTGAAAGTTTCCTGCCAAAAATAAAAAAAGAGTTGCATAACATATAGTTATGTAGAGAACTCTAAATGAAATCATACTTAAAAACAAAAGAGAATTAATCTTCTAAGAGATGCAATGAATAACATAAAATTTCTTCAATTAATTGTTTTCCTCCAAGTCATTAAGTCAAAAAGGTTAGAAGTGTGTCAATCATTTTTTTATTCTATTTAAAAATAAAATAAAATCTCAGCTTTTTCCCCTTTCTAACCTATGCATACCCTAATCTAATCATAATCTAATGTCCTTGCCTGTGAATGCACTGACTTGTAGAGCTGTGTTGAACTTCCTCCCTGCAAGAAAATAACCGGTATTAAATCTTTGCCACATGTAAATCATTCTATAATGATGAAAAAAATTCACCATGCATGGCATTCTTTCTAAACAAAAAAAGAACTGGCACATTCTCAGTTGTATATAGGCTGATAAAGAAGCATTAAAAACCAACAACATGGTCTCCAGTTAGTAAGCATTTCAACATGTATTAGCAAGGAAACCTTTTGTGAAAGATAAAATCAAACTAAACAATGGATTAAAGCTTTCAAAGAAACATATTTACAGAATAATATTCACTGAAATGTAAGGGTCAAAATAAATTGGTAGAAGGCCAACAAAATCTACAACTAGAACATTTTTAGATCTGACAAGGAACTAAACTGATGGTCTAGTCTTAAAACATGGAAGAAAATACTTGAAACATCTGAACAATCAAGACAAAGTCAGATAGTGCTATCCTGAATCATGTCCATTTATGACATTCCATACAAAGAGAATACAGTTGATTAAAGTCCAAATCCATATGGCAAAGACAATGACTGCTTCAGCTTCCCTGACTTGTCAAACAACACATCTGAGAATTAGCAAAGCAACCCCATATTGGAAGGAAAGAGCTAAGTATTCATGGTAAAATTCTGTTTTCTTTGACCAGTTAGAGGTTCCAGCTCTTAGTTAAAAATTTTTGTTAGCATAACTGAAGTCCTTAACCATTGAAAACAACATATAAAATTATAGGAAACAATTTCATCTCTGCTTTCAAATTTATGTAAAGCATCTAGGCAGTTAAAACAGTAAAAGAAACATTTCTATTATAACAAGTAGATAATCAGCAAAGCAAATGTAATAAAATGTATATGCAAACTGCTCTAAACTGATACACCAACATTTCACTCGCTTATTTCACTCGCTTGCATCCACCAACATTGCTCTTACTTATCCAATTTTTCCTAAACAGTGGCACTGCTGATTGGCTCATCCGTCTCCTTGTTGGCTTCAGGGCATGGGTCTACCTTCTGTGTTTTGAACGAGTCTCATAGGTTAGGAAAAATTATTTTTCTTCCTTTCTTTCTAGAGTTAATAAAGCAGAAGTCTGCTTCATTCAGTCCATTTAGATGTGTCCTTGTCTAGTTTCTAAGGGTTTAAATGTTTTGTGACATTTGTTAATGATCATCCTAAGGCTACTTGGCCGTATCTCTTGAAAGACAGATCAGAGGTCCCTAGTGTATTTTATTCCTCTTTTACTGAAATAAATAAGCAATCTGGTAGTCCAGTGAAAATATTAAGCTCCTTTCTCTCTTTTAGAAATAAACAGAACGAGAAGAAAACCACACAAGCACACATCAATTCATAAA
Source organism: Boswellia sacra (assembly GCA_013180625.2). Classification (NCBI taxonomy): domain Eukaryota; kingdom Viridiplantae; phylum Streptophyta; class Magnoliopsida; order Sapindales; family Burseraceae; genus Boswellia; species Boswellia sacra. The sequence goes on along the minus strand of SNVD02001129.1, from coordinate 121,307 downwards.
GGTTTTAGAAACATATGCCTATATCCATCAAAGACAAATATATCAAAAAAAAAAAGAACACTAAAAAGAATAAAGAACAATTTTCACAATCGTAACTGCCTCAAGTATAATCCCGAGACCTAAGCCTTGAACCTCTACACATGACTGTCAAACTAATGCACACTCAAATTCCTTTGAAAAACTCTATTTTCTGTTTTCCATTAGCTCTGTATTTACCCTCTACTTTTTCTTATGTTCTCTCTCTTGCTTCACACCTAACCTATTTACTGTGTACACCTATTTTTTTCAATGAAATCATCATTATTTCTCTCCATAATAATTAAATGAAACAATGGAAATACAAAATAATTTCCAAAAATTGATTTAAAATTAAATCATTAGCCGGATTGAATGAAAAGAGATGAATCAGATCTAAATTGAATGAATGTTGGCAAGTATTTTACAGAAATTAAATTACCGAAGATACAAGACCTGTTTTCTCAATTTAAAAAACCAGGCCTTTTAGACCTTCGAGCGTTTGTTTATTTCACAAACAGCAGGTCAGTGTTTTGTGTTTTGCGTGTTGAATAGAGAAGGAAGAGAAGTGACAAACAGACAGGGAGAGAGTGAGAGATAACTGTAAATGTGAGATGAAGATGGAGACGATAGAGCGTGATTGAGTCGTCGACGGAGACAGAGGCAGCGACAGCAATCGCGAAAGGTAGAGACGAGAGAGAGTGATTGAGCGGCGACGGAGGGTGATTGAGCGGCGACGAAGACAGAGGCAGCGACACTGATGGAGGCAGACAGAGACAAGAGAGAGTGACTGAGCACCGACCGAGACAGAGGCAGCGACACCGATGGAGGCAGACGGAGACGAGAGAGAGTGATGAGCGCCGATCGAGATTGAGAGAGTGACAGCGACGGAGACAATTACAGGGACCAGAGAGACAGATGAGATTAGACGATAGAGAGGATTAGGGATTGCAAAATTAGGGATTGCGAGAGGAGGGAAATTAGGGATTGCGAGAGGAGGGAAAAGGAATTAGTGAGAGGAGGGAAAAGGAATTAGACGACTAGGAGGGAAATGGAAATTAGGCAGATTTCCAAAAACTTTACTGCGGTTCATTAGAACCGCCGTAAAGTTATTGGTTTTTTACTTCGGGCCTAACGGCCTGGAGTAAAGTTTTTTTTTTAACTTCACTTTTTCATGCCCGCCGTTGATAGGTGCAGTAAAAGACAACTTTTCCTGTAGTGTCCATAATAAGAGAAGACTGGAAGGATAAGTTTAATGATCCTAGGTTAATTAATGGTTGGAAAAGAACATTAGGAAGTTAAATTTTAAGCAATGAACTTGCTTTCATGTCATGTATTTTGATAAGAAAAAGTAGGCAGTATAGACTACAATCCAAGCACTCTATTTCTATCTTTATCGTTTGACTCTGTTTCAACTGGACTCATATTTCCTTCATCTGATGATCTGATCTTGAATGGTTAGAGGTCCGTAATTTCATTTTGCAGATGTGGGTACCATAGGATACTACTCCAGTATGTTGCTAGCATGCTACCATATTCCAGAGCAATTTAAGTTCCTAAATTAAGGTGTGTGAATTTTTCATTCATGAATGGTCTTATAGTTGCTACATGACATCATTGATTTTTTTGGCAGTGAAATTAGGGGATTGATTTGGAATTTTTTACTCATTGGCCGTAAGGTGTATTAAGCACTTGTAATATTAAACGCCCTTTATTTAGCCAAATTTCAAAAACCCTTCAGCCTAGATAATACAAATCCGAGTTTGGAAGCTAAAGTCAGTCAGTTAATCGGGAAGCTAGAATATCTTAAGAAAAGCTTTGAAGATAGTCGTCTAACAATTGATGACAAGAAGTTCCAGCTTGCAGAAGCTGTTAATAATGCTGAGGACATCTTCCTCGCAAGAACAGAATTACGGAAATGGAAGGTCTTCCTTTGCATTCAGTTGAATTCAGAAAATAGCCAAGCCAGCTTAAGGCGGATGAGGAAGCAGATATTTGTTGGTACGAAGGATCAAATGCAGAAGCTACAATGTAACGACTCATCCCCCGCCCGATCTCTCCCGGGCGCACACGGACCCCCTACCGAGCCACCGGGTCACAGGTACATGGCCGCACACTCTAAGGTATTGTCCGCTCTGGTCTAGCCGAATGGTACTCACTTCGAACTGGAATGACCTTTGGGGTCTTGGGTTCGAGTGGGGGAGGCGTCACTGGGTGTAGATACCCAGTGGACAAAACCGTGCGGGCCAGTGGGCCTAGAGCGGACAATACCTTAGAGTGTGCGGCTATGTACCTGTAACCTGGTGGCTCGGTAGGGGGTCCGTGTGCGCCCAGGAGAGATCGGGCGGGGGATGGGTCGTTACATACAAGGCTTAGCCTGTTATGGCTATCATTTTCCTTTTCTGATCACAGTGGAGGGTAAGGCAGGCTCTGGCAAGACAGCTGTAGTGAAAGCAGTTTACAGCCATTCAAACACAAGGAAGGTGTTTAATACCCAAGCATGGGTCAGTGTTTCTGAAGTTTCTGAAGAGCGAAGCCTCTGAGTTCCAATATTGAAGGAGGTTACAAAGGCAACTGACGAAGAAGAGGACCAATTTATCAAGGGCCAATCCTTTTCTCCGGATCAATCAGGTACCCTTGCTATGGTCTAGAGGGACCTGCCCTCCCATTTAAGGGCATCTCTCCAGTATTCATGTCTTTTCCCCGTTTATAATGAACATCCAATCCGCATAAGAAGGTTGGCTCAATTATAGATTGCAGAAAGGGATTGGTTCAACCATTGACAAATGAAGACAGGAGGCACCCTATGATCTGGTCGAGAAATATTTTATTTACTATATTAGAAGATAATAAATGGATTTTAGGATCGTCTCATTATTCCTAAGTGAGATGTAATAACTACACATCCCTTGTGAGATAACATATTTATAAATAAGTAATACACTATATACAATCAATTTATTTCATATTTGAACTCATCCAATCTAATATGATATGGTGTCACTAGACGGAGAAGAATTGAAAAAATACAAACGAGGTCGGTGACTTAGCTAAGTTTTTAAGAAAATTGATAAACTCGACTATTAATTTGTTTTAGGTGGACTAAAGAATGTTTGGTTACTATATACTGAAAAGATTTATTAATATGTCTATATTAAACAAAATAAATTAACATTATAATAATTTTATATTTAAATTTAATTTTTATCATCCTTTTTATTAAATACAAAATAATCCTTTCTATTATAATGTAATAATATGATTCATAATATTTAAAATATTATAAAATGACAAGTGATAACTCTATTTTACTAAACAAATTTATTTATATTATATTATATCACGACAACCCCTCCAACCTCCCTTTGCTACACCTCTAAAAGAGGTCTAATAAATAGTATAATAACTATCTAATCTGATAATATTATGTCACAGAAGTTATTTATATGAATTAATATAAATGTTATGATTTTTCTACAAAAAAAATTTAATGCGAAATTACACACAAATTATTGATCTTTCATTTTACTTAAATTGAGTAACGAAACTCTTTTTACATTGTATCACAAATTTTATATCCCAAACTTGTATACAAATAGTATGTTTAATATAGGTTTATTAAGTAAATGATATGATAATGTAATAAGCGTATTTAATATAACTTTGGAAATGTATATCACTAATCATTCAATTATTATAATTTAAAGCTATAGAATTACATTTAATAATACCAACTTGTTAACCATTGAATTATGTGAATGAATAAGTAAAATTTTCATTCATTCTTTTTTTTTAAAAAATTATGTCAAAAAATTTGAACTCTTATATATACAATTTGGCTGTAAAATAAAACTGTCATCTTTCAGTTAAAATTTATGTAACTCTATTACTTAAAAAAAAAAAAAAATTCCAAACATCAGAACAGTTTGAATAGACAATTGGTTCCGCTCCCAAGCGGAGCCGAAGCAGTTACATTCACGCTCCACCATAAAAGGGTACGCCGACCGACGATCTGAGCCTACCCACCTCATCTCCATCTGTAATCGTCACTTTTTACCAATCGAAACTGTAACTACAAAAACAAACCAAACCGACTAAACTGAACTCCAGCTTCTTTAACTCTTAGGAGCAGAACGCTTTAGACCTCTAATCATAGAAGCGAGTAAGCATCTTCTTCTGTTGAGTTAATTTTTTTTTTTAATTACTATTTTTGGGAATTAATAGTTCATTTGTTAGTAGTGAAATGGTTTTGTTGTAATTTGTGAAGAAACTGTTGGAAATCGTTGATATTAAATTAGGCTTACATTAGACTTAAATATTCTTTTTTTTTTTTTTGGGGTGGGGGGTGTTGTGTTTGGGGTTTATAGTTCATTTGTTTGTTTGAAAATTGAGTAGAGAATGATTTGAGTTAGTGGTGAAATGGGTTTGTTTTAATTTGTGAAGAAATTGGAGGAAATAGTTGATGTTCAATTAGGCTTTTAATGAATTCGAAATTGTTGACAATTTTACCAGTTTGGTAAAGTTGCCGGGTGTCACAGTTTTTGGGAACGGGGGAAACTGGAATGTTTGATTTTTGTCATGGGAGGTTGAAGGTTCGAACTTTGTGCCGAATGACGTGAGGTGGAGTTGTTGTTTTGGCTAGAAAATGTGATAAAATTTGAGAATTCATCAGTGAGAAAGTAGTCTAAGTAGGTTGTTCTATCAATTGTGCTTACTGATATTTATACAATGCATTACAATTATAATTTGTTGGGAAAGCTGCCTCTTTACTGTTGCTTTTTCAAACTCTCTATGTAGGCAATTTGTTTACCTTACTGTTTACATCGCTTCTACAAACCTCATACAGATGACATGATTCTAATATTGTAATTGTATTAATATATGAGTCTTAACATAGAACACAAATATTTGAGAGGTTATATGTTTCCGATTTGATATTCTACCCATAACATTATCAAAACAATTATTTGGAAACATAGAACAATCTTTTAATAACGTAAAATGCTATATTAGTAATATTAAATGCTGACTGTAATATGTTAAATGCTTTGGAAACATCATTGTGCATTACTAAAACATTAATACACTTTATTAAACATTCCACTTTTGATGTTAGTGGACTAGTACTGCAGCAATCCCATAGTTATGTTTTTTGAGTCTCCTGTACTAGATTTCAGGTGTTGCATTTGCAGTTACGATACTGAGCTTCCCAATTTCGAGTTATAATCTGATCCAACTTAGTGGTCTGATTATCATTATTTGTTTATTACCTCTGTTTCCTTAAAAATTCAGCAAAAGAGCAAAATAGAAAATTTTGGGTGTTTCTTTGCGCTCTGCTATTTTAATTACCTGGCAAATGGGGAAATTGGGTTTTATTAGTCCAACAATTTGCATTAGGCTCTCTCATTTAGTTGTTTCCTTTTGAAAACTTATGGAGTAAGCATTCAAAACTATTCATGAGATGATTTTTGTTTTTAACAATTTAGCAGTTATCAGGATAATCTTTTTCTTTATGACATGTCATATCACTCGGCTATGTTGGGTCAATCTGGTCAAACCAATATGACAATTGTTTATCAATATAACCTGAAAGATGTGATAAACTGTCTCTGGAAGTGACCTCTCTAAGAAAGAAAGAACCGAAAGGGAAAAGTTCTTTGAGTTATTCTAACTAAGATTCAAGGTGCAATTATTATGACAATTGATAATGAATTTATGAATTCTTCTCTCAACAGGTAGCTTTGAGAATGGTGTTATTTCATTACATGAATTAGCTACGGAAAAGTAAAAGAGAGTAAAGAAACTCTGTTCCCTTCTTTTTCTCTTTCCGACTTTTGATAATGTCTCAACTATTTGGATCCTGCCTTATGCTTAATTGCCACATGGTGATAGTCAGTGGAGACTGATAACATAGTCTGGATTGTGTTTCAATTTTTTATTGTGTTTGATCTTTGATATTTTAAAACTTACGAGGATTGCATTATAAAAATGTTTGCTTCTATGACTGCAAAATATAGTGTTATCGTAACTGGAAATATTAATTTGATTGCATTCTGTATATTGTGGATATAAAATGGCAGGCTCCACTGGACATGACTATGTAGATGGTGGAGGTTCAGATACTAAAACTTTGGAAAACTTTGATGAGCATGAAGCCACTGGGGATGGGCTGTTGCCTTGCTACATCAAACAATCTTGTAAATGATGACTTGAATTTAATGATACCATCAGTGGAAGGTCTAACTGCTGAAAACTCAGAAAGTTTTGAACCATAAACAGGAATGACCTTTTCATCCTTAGATGATACAAGGGATTTCTATTATGAGTATGCCTAGTCTACAGGTTTTAACATTGGAACAAATCAAATCCAACTGTCTCTAAAGAACATGGCTATAATTGGCCGTAATTTTGTCTGTTCTAGGGAAGGTTTTTGTGCTGCCAAACATACTCTTAAGAAGGACAGGGTTCTTCCTCCATGACCAATCACTATAGAAGGGTGTAGAGCGATGATTAGTTTGAGAGCAACAAATGGAGGTAAATGGGTTGTTACCAAATTTGTCTAAGAGCACACCAAAAACTCATGGCGCATACTAAATTTCCTGGGGAACTGCCAGTTTTAAATATACTCCGTGAGGTATGTTTATTTATTTATTCATTTATTTTTCAGTTCTTAAAGTTCTGGCGCCTTAGTCTGAGTTTTAAATTGTACGCGAAATTAACTTGTAGAGCCACTCAGTTACTCATCAATCCTTAGAAAATCCATTGGAGATCTGGTTTCTAAAAGTATGCCGTTAACTGATTGCTTATATTCCATGGTTGAGACTCTCAATCTGTCATTGGAATTTACTGCAACCATGTAGAACGCTTTGTGCTTTGTTTTTGTCCATTTGCACAACTAAATTTATCAGTGCTTATGATTGTTCCTATCATTATATCATTTAGTCTGAAATGGAGAGAAGAGGGGAAGAAAACACTGAACTTCAAAATAAATCATAGTTTATTAGAGAAATGTTGTTAATAAACAATTCTTTGTCAGTGGTTTCATATTAGGTTTTGATTGCTTTTCTAAGGATTGATGAGGTGAGTTAAAATGAGTCTAAACTTGTGAGATGCTCATATACTTGAGTAAGGTTTATGCCCGCGTATTTCTTTCAAGTTATTTGTTCTTAGAATTTTCTTAAGTCAATCCGATAAAATATAGTCTCTATGCACATGGGCATCCTTGCATATAACAGCAGTATTGCCTACATGAATTTTTGCCCAATTGACTTGTATCCTTCAAAATATAACTTGACTAGGAAATAAAACCTATTAGGAAATAGAATCTAATTCCACCTAAACTAGAAAATACTGAAAATAACTTCTAAATATAATAGTAAACTATTAGTTAGGAAAATAATTCAAATTAGGATCATGCCTAATTTAAGAAGTCAAAATCCCTAATTAATTAAAATCCCTAAAGTCAAAATTGAAATCCCTAATTCAAATAAAAAAACCCCAATTTTATTCTTAATTACAATCTAGCGGGTCCTACATCAGTTACCTTTCTACCATTAATTTTTTGAAATTTCTCTTAAATTTAAGGGTGTGTGTTGTAGTTTCCCCAAAGCTGTAGGTGTTTATATTTCGATTGAAACCTTTGGAGGTTGGATGTAATTATCTCTAGAAGGAAATTAGGTATGCAAGTAATTTGAATCATTTTAAAGCTATTAAAGTAAGCAATGAAGCCATTCTGTTTGCCCTTGTCAGATTTATCCTCAGCTGATTTTTCTTCGACTGGGGCTCTTTCTCGACCATTATGGTTATTTCTTGAATTTGATTCTGCAAAGAAATCACCTTTTCAAATTTTTCTACAATCTGCTTACCAAACTTCACAGATCCAGCTCTAAGCAAGAATCTTTGGTCACATATAATTTGGTACTCAAACCTCATTTTTACAACATCATTTTTTATGTTACTAACACTTAAAGTAACAGTAGTATTGCATACATAAATTTACGTATCTTATGTTTCTGTCAGCTTATGTACAATTTTTGAGCAGTAAGTCTGATAATGCTGGTGAATATTTGAAGTGAGGTTTAAGTAGAGTGTTTTGATTGTCACTTGTAAGATTCTTTGATTAGACCTGTGATAAGGTAAATTAGGAATTTTTTGTAACTGAAAGTTTCTCAAGTTTTTATGAACCTATTTTTCACTCTGAATTTTGTCAAAATGAGGTTTTGAAAGGAGGGATTCTACTTCTCTGCTTTTCTTTCTTTTGTGTGTTTTAGATTCACTAGTACTTATATCCATTATATCCTTCGTGAAGTATGATGATTGCAACCAAGCGCACTAAGGCATTCTACAGCTTGCTATGAATATTAAGGGTTGATTAGGTTGATTAGGTTGATTAGGTTTATCTTGAAAATATATTAAATGCTATTTCCTATATATTAAGCATTTTTGTGGTGTTAACATAAGATCACGAAGATATTGGAATGCCATGTGAATTGAGTTAAAAAGCTCTACTCAGAAATCAGAACCGTAAATTCTTCAATAATAGTAGTAGATTTATTTTCGCTAGATATTTGCACTGCCATAACAGCACAAGATAGGCACATTGCAAAGTCACTGGGTACATCCTTGTTCTGTTCTGATCCAAAAAAGCATCTTTTAACCTGCCATTTGGATGCTAATTAGAAACCTCTTAGAATTGCCAGAACCATTCTATTTATGCACCTTTCTTCTGACTGAATTGGTGTATTCCGGAATTTGGGAGGAAGTTTTTGAGCCAACTTCACAAAATTTTCCCCTCATGTGGCTTGTCTTGTGTTTCAGCGCCGAGCAATTCGTGTAACTTAAATGAAACTTGTTTTCTTACTGTTATATGCAGGGTGAGAAGGATTTTAAAATTCGAGAATTGTCCACGGAGCTGCATTGTGACAAAAAGAAATCTGTGGCTTACCAAGAGCAAGTATGTTTGGTTTTAAAATTTCAAAATAAATCGAGGAACATACAGAGTCAATGTACTGACTAGACTGAGCATCATTTGAGCTATCTCTATATGTTCTAATAGTCAGCTGTTAATGATGAGCCACCTCTATAAGCTCTTTAAACATCAGTTGTTTTGAATATTTAATCAACTAAACCATTGGCTTTAATGTTAATCTCAAACTGAAAGATAATGACAATATGGTCAAAACTTAAAAAGGGTTGAGTAGTTTTGAAATTATCTTGCGGTACAACATATTTAATATTAAAAGCCATATGATAGTTTTTGTGATGAAACCTGAAGATATTTTGTGGCAAGGGTGGGCTTATTTTTAATGCAGTAAATCTGGAAATTTTCTGTGCTGTCATGCAGGCATACAAACTGAAAATTGAGTGCAGAAAATCAAAAAAGAACACAACAGAATTTACGTGGTTTGATTCATGATCTACTCCACGGGAGGGAAAGGAAAGGAATGCACTAGAGAGAATTCGGATCACACACTCTCCTCGTTGCACTTTCAACTTAGAACCACTCTATGCTCTAATTTTTCAGCTCACAAACACTCTGTTTTAGCTTACATCCCTTACACACAATTCTCATGCACTTCAAGTATCTTTCCTAGAGTATTTTCTCGAGCTTGCCACTGCTGGCTCAGCTCCCTACACGAAGAGCTCTCTCATACAAGAAAGAACGCTGGTTGGGTTGGTCATTTCAATGGAGAGGAATTGAGAGTTAAATTACTTATTTAGGAGTAAATAACTCCAGTTATTATAAAATTGAAACATGTGATAGATAACAGGCAGTCAGTTAAAATTGAAAAATAAATATATATAGCCGACTGTCTTGTGTATCACCCAGAGGAGACTGTCCTGTCTATATGTAAACAAAGAAATTAATTATCAGCTTGTCTTGTGCAGCTTGCCAATCAATTGAAACTGATTAGATTTAAATTACACTGAGAAATTCGATTAATTTGTTTATTGGTTGGAATGAATTAATAATTTTTACAAATAAATTCAATCGACTCAATTGATGGATTTTCTTGTACAATCAATGGTTAAACCTAAACTTAACTCATTCATATATTTAAACCCAAAGAAAATTTAATTTTTAGATATAAATTCAATTGACTTAATTGACGGATTTAGATTGGACTGAATTTTTATATTCCAAAAACCCAGGCAAATGAATGAGATTATAATATATAGTAACGATACTCTTTCTAAAGAGGATTCCAAATTTTGATACTAATAATGTATTGGTGTATCAAATTTTAGTGAATTGATATGGTAGTGGATGACATCATTTGAAATCCTATTTAAAAAGAGTATATTACATTTCTATCTAAATAATTGGTCTCAACTCGAGCGGAAGAACTAGGAGCAGGAGTAAAACCATCCACTCAGGTTCTACATTTGTTCAAAGTTCAATACAAGAATTTGAATCAAAATAGAATTTTAAAAACATAATTGCGCATGTATTTTAATTATTATTATTGCTGATATTATTATTTACAATGGTTTTATCGTTGTTTTCGGCATCAGAAACAAATTATAAAGGTAAGGCAGAGAAAGAGATTATTTTTGTAAGATGCTAATGGTAAATATGGAATTTTAGTTTAAATACCATTTTTTTATTAACTCGTAATATATTTCTTTGGAAAAAAATAAAAAGAATCGAAGATGCCATCTTTAATTAGAAATTAGAATTATTTCATTTGCGATAATAATAAAGCCTTGAGTAGATATGAAAGCCGATTCACGAATAATTTATTATCAGGCCCCACCACAAATATTCCCTATATATACAAAACAAAGACCTTGACTAGAGCACGTGAGAGATGTTTAAGTCTAGTCTCCGATAATTTCTTTCAGTGGAAAGGTAAAGTAACAAACATCCTGGCCCTACCATACAAGGACTTCTGCATGCGCGCAGAAAGACGAATAATGGAGTCGTCACTTCTAGAATCAGTATCACTTTCAAATAAATGGACTTGATCAAAGCGGAAAGCAGAGGATTATCATGATCAGAGAGGAATATTTTCCAAACCAGGGGATTTATCAGCCGACCCCCCATATTATAATTATATACTTCGTCACTCAGAGGAGACTGCCTTGTGTATCAGTTGTAGTTTTGTCGGTCTTAATTTTGTGGATTAGTTGCAGTTTTGTAAAAATATTATAGATAATTTACTAATATATTAAATATTATAAATTATATAATATTTAATTTGCAAATTTATTTAATTCAAACAGGATTTTTGGAGACAACTGCCTTTCTTATACAACCTAAAGCCCAAGACTCAATAGTGCATAAATAAAGCGATCATAACCACTGCTTAACAAAATCCTATATAGGATAAAAATTGGGATTATTATCACAGACCTCCCATATCTTTTAGACTTATTTCATCAAAATAGTCCGTTTGCACTTTTGTTTGAATTTAGTCTCTATATTTTCAAAAACTTATCGCATACCTCCCTTCTGTTAATTCCTCCGTTAGATGACATCATTTTTCCATCCAAAAATCTTATAATTACCTAAATACCCTTAAACCCCATATAAAAATTCAGGTGCTTATTTGAATCAATAAAAATATCGTATAAATTGACATTTCTACCCCTGAAACCCAAGCGACAGAAGTACATATTTTCAATTCTGTATGTAATGACCATTTTACCCCTGTCAATGCAGAAAATTAAAGTAGCCGTTGCAATGTTACCGTTGCCCCAATGCAGACTCCATGCAGACCCCATGCAGTAAACTGAATTCAAATAAATTCTGAAGTTACACAGCCCGCTGCCTATTTAAGCTACGGAGAATTCAAACTATCACAGCCTAGGCAGTAAATACATCCATCCTTTGAACACAGCCAACATCCAGCAAGCAAGTTACACACCAAATCTCACTTGATTAGTCAATAAAACTATCCCTCAATCACAGCCAACATCCAGCAAGCAAGTTACACACCAAAGGCAACTCGATTAGTTAATAAAACTCCCTCAATCACAGCCAACATCCAGCAAGCAATTCACACACCAAAGGCAACTCGATTAGTCAATAAAACTCCCTCAATCACAGCCAACATCCAGCAAGCAAGTCACACACCAAATCTCACATGAAAGATGAGTACACACGCAGAAGTCAGTCAATCACAATCAGGTAATGCAAGGCTAAAAATGCTAAATGACACCCTATTGAAATTCAAGAACAGGAGGTGTAAGTGTGGTGCAAAGGCAGCTGTTTTGATTTCAGAATCTGCAAACAATCCTGATAAGATATATTTCACATGCAAGAATGGTAAATGTAATTTTTACAGGTGGTGGGATCTTGATGTTGAAGAAATACGCAGTGATCTTCATGATTTCCTAAACTACACTGAAGCTATGGAAAGTGAGCAGCAAAGCAAAAGAAAGGATGATGATGAAATGGTTTTGACAGAAATGCAAAGTGATTTGAAGCAATTGGTGAGGCAAACTGAAATGCTTGTGGGAATTGATGAAAAAATACATAATGTTATACGGCTAAACAAGTGTCTATTCTACCTGTTGCTATTTATTTTGATATCATGTATTGTGAAGATGATGTAATGACTTGTTGTGAGAAAATGATATGCCTAAAGCATCTAGCAACTTAAAAAGCTTTATTTGCCTTGAATGAAATGCAATAATTTCATATTATGTATGGCATAACATTGTAACAAGATTAGAAGTTATGAGAGATATAAAATTGTAAATAAACTGCAGAAATCTGAGCTGCAGTTATATGAACTGCATTTATATTAACAACACTGTTGGTATTAGTACATTGTTACAAATGTGGAGGACCTAACAGTGAAGTGCACAAACCAAAAAATATCACAGGCCACTTTCTTATATAAGGTTAACTCTAGCCATTCACAGTTTCATTTACAAAAAAAATTAGCACTAAGCACTTTCCTAAGTGCTAATGTATAGAACTGACATATGAAGATATATTCACATGGATCTTTGCATTCCAGTTTCCACTAAGCAGTTTCATTCATAGTTTTATATGTGACAAAATACATTCCAGTTTCATTCACAGCCTCATATGTGACAAAATACATTTACCAAAAAAGATGTAGCACAAGCTTTGCATTCCAGTTTTTTGAAGCTTCCCTCTGGAATTGCATCTTGTGGCTGCATAAACAATATCACAAATTGTTATAATCACACAAATTGGTAAATTTTATATAGCCACATCCACAATATTTAAGTATTTACCTCCTCATTTGTCACTGGTCATGTTCTAGTGCTGGAGAAGGTGCTAAGCACCTAATTTCTTGTGAAATAAATTAAGGCTGAGATGATGGTCCAACTTCATTTGTTTCTTAATAAGGTGAAGATTGAGTCTGAACTAAGTCCAAAGGTTGAGCAGATGTGTGCTTCTTTTGCATTGAAAAAATAATCAAGTTAGAATAAATACCTAAACCTAACAAATATATAACAGTCCTAAAATATTACCTTATTCCTTCTTGTCATAGATGGTTCTCTGGTTGCAGCTTTCTTATGGGATTGGGACTGAGATAATGCTCCAGTTTACTGAGATTGAGTTGTTGCTTGTGAAGATGACCCAACCTTGTTATTCTTTCCCTTAAACACAACCCACAAAAGATGATTAACCAACTGTTAATGTTAGAAATTCATAAAATTATTAATTAAACAGTGAGGCAGAAGAGAAACCTTCTTAGCATTTGTGTTAGGAGGGTTTTTGCAGGTCCTCTTGTTGTGGTTGTAACCACCACAGTTTGTGCAAGTCATTGTAAACAATTTTGAGGGAGGTATATCCTCATCTAGTGCTCTTCTTCTGGATTTTTTAGGTCTCCCAGCTTTTGTCCTCAGTTTGGCAGCTTGCAACTCATTGCATGGCACTTCTGGTCATTCAGACTGATCAGGGATGGGTCGTTTATGGTGATTATAAGTTGCTATATACCTGTCTCGTAGTAGCAGCTTATTTATAAACTGGTGGACATCAATCCTCATTTCCCTTGCACTTGCAATTGCATGTGTGCAAGGCACACAAGAAACCTGAAAAATTACATTTGAGTAAGATTAATTACTTTAAATTAAAAAAAAAACTACTAAATTGTGCTTAAAGTCAGTTACCCACTTGAAACAGGCCGCATGAACACAACTCTTCATTCAATCTCACAATAAAAGTCTTTCCTTTGCTTACCACCTCAAACTCTAGATTTCCACACCACATGACTTCCATGTCATTTGTCCATTTGACACTCTCATTGATTATTTTTTTAATGTTTGGCCCCACATCTGTGTGCCAGCTGGTACATTCTTGAAACCTGCAAAACCAACAAATATTGAAAATAAATCAGTATAAATTTATCCAGCCAATATGAAAAGAAAAAAAAATAGTGGCCTTACTTCTTCTGCATCCTTTTCATTATTTTTCTCCTAATATCCTCAAGCATTATGAGATATGTTTGATGGCAGTGGTGGTTGATCCATGAGTTGAAACTTTCTGTGATGTTGTTTGTCACATGTTCAACCTTCACTCTCTTATCAAAAGCATACCTACTCCAGTTCTGTGTAGGGATTTTGCTCAGGTATTCATAGGCTGCCTGGTCAATTTGTTTGATCTCTTCCATGGCTGTATGATGGGCATTGATATTAGCAACTTTGGCAGCCCTCCAAAACAAAGGCTGCAGTCCTAGACCTGTGTGTTCTCTCTTGAAATTATTGTACAAATGCTTTGCACAGTATCTATTTGATGCATAAGGCCATTGTTCAAGCAAAGCATTAAGGATTTCCTTTTGTCTATCACTCATAAAGGTCATGGGCAAGCCAACCCCATCTACCCCTCCTATATGTTGCCTTAGTAGATGAAGAAACCAATTCCAAGAGGAATTACATTCAACCTCACATATGCCTATTGCTAAAGTATACATTCCATTATCAGCATCTATCCTCACAACAGCCAATAAAACCCCTCCCATTGGCCCTTTTAAATGACAACCATCTAAACCTATAAATGGTCTTCAACTTGTTACAAAACCCAACCTTTGAGCAGGAAAGCTAACAAAAAATGCTTGAAATTTAGGGGCTGCAGAAATCAATTCTGCATCAGCCCTCACACACACTATGGAGCCAGGATTTGTGGTCTGAACTATGTTTGCATATTTATGCAACAGAATAAGGGCCTTCTGATGATGCTCACCTAACAATTCAAGAGCCTTAACTCTAGCCCTATACAATTTCTGTTTTGCTAGCTAAATTCCAAACCTTCTTTTGATATCTTTTTCTAGCTATTCAACTGTTGGGTTAGGGTTATCCCTAAAATGCTCTTCATACTTATTAGCTATCCAAATATAAGTGCATTCAGGGGTATCATTTTGTTTTTCACATTCATGGTCAGGGTACAAGGACTTTATTTTGTATATAATTAAGTCCTGTGTGGTGGAGGCATGAATCCTCCAAGGGCAGCCTTTAAAAGCACATCTAACAGTTACTCTTTGTTTCTCATTTTTCAATCTTTTAAGATGAATACCCTTTTGAATAGCATATATCCTAAGGATATCCTAAAATGTTGGTGATTTTTAAAGTTCTGACCAAACTTTAATTGCACAACTCCCTCTAACCCAGGCTTGTATATGTTCTTCCTATGAACCCTAGCTATCCTAGCACTAGACAGTTCATCATCTAAGCTACTCACAATTTTTTCAAAGTTTTCTCCATCAGATTGATAATTTGACAAGTCATCACTAGATATTCCCTCTTCAAAACTACTTCCTACCCCACTGTCATCATGCTGAATTTCAGCATCACTATCAAGCCTATAATCTAAATCAGAATCTGTTGAAAATACCATTTCAGTTTCAATCTGCCTATCAGTCAATTGAGGTTCAAGGTCATTTAACCCACCCCTATTAGGCCCCTCTAACTCATCTCCATCTAAGTTAGCTGTTTCAGGTTCATTTTTAATCTGCCTATCAGTCAATTGAGGTTCATCAGCCACCTCAGGGTCATTCTGAACTAGGTTTTCAAGGTGCATTGGATCCAAGCCACTTTGAACAATCTCTATATAGATTATTATAGTAAAAATCCCCCTAGATTCATATAGTCTAAATACTTCTATACACTTTGCATCACTATCAATAATCACATCCTCACCACTCCACGGTAAACATACTGTCAACTTCACAGGCCTATCCGGATGATCCCCAACATCACAGTAGTGACAAGCATCTCGGAATAACCCTATCCTAGATATCCTATCAGGGTCTACGTACCCGATTGGAATCCTACGACCCAAAGCTTCATATGTTAAGTCAAATTCAACCATCTTACTAGCTTATGCATCAACAGATATTAAAAAAAAACACAGGGAAACAATCAAAATAATAGTTAAAAACGCGATCACATAAAACAAAATCATGCATCATTTTGAATTATAGATGACAAATACCTACCTATTGCATCTACTCAACTGAACTTCAAACTACAATCATGCTCCATGCATGCAGATAAATATTACATAGCGTGCATGGCACAAAACGTAGTGATGCAAAACAATCTAAAGCAATAATTTATTGTCCAGTACATCAATGACCATAAAAAACAGAAGAAATAGATAATACAACATGCATCAGCTTAAAGAAAAATTGAAACTTTTCGTGCATGCATGTGTCAATACCAACAGAAATAACAAGAAAAGGATTCGATGTATCATTATAGTGCATCAATTTTAAAAAGCCCCAAATTTTGTCACAGGACATTTCTAGGGTTTTGTTCGTAAAATCATAATCTGATAACAGAAACCAAAAATTTCACTACCAAATCATATATAATAGTTGAAATTGTTGTGGAAAAAACAATAAAACGTTTTTCGAAAATATAAACCCTTGAACACAGCAAAACAACACCTCCCCCATGTTATAAACACCAAAACAGACGACAATGATTGCTTACCTGTCACCGTAGATGACGCCTTCAACTGGTTTCAATGGCGTTTCTTGCAGCACAAGGTAGCTTAGAGGTCACGTACGCGACGCGGGAACGAAAACAGTCGAGAGAAAGGGAGGGTTAACGAAAAAGTCGACAGAGAAAGTGGGGTGGGGTGTGGTTCAGGTAATAAATTTTTTTTTTTTACTTCCTTTTATAGTGCTGAGTGTGTTACGTGAAATTACTCAATTACCCCTATAAGTTCAATATATTTACAAAAATTTAACGGGGGAATTAACAGAAGGGAGGTATGCGATGAGTTTTTGAAAACATAGGGATTAAATTCAAGCAAAAGTGTAAACGGGCCATTTTGATGAAATAAGTCCAAAAAGTAGGGGAGGTCTGTGATAATAACCCATAAAAATTGTTCAAATATAGTATTAACATTTATTGCAATCCAATGCAATACTAACCCGCCTACCAAATGTCCTATAACGGATAACGAAAAACATTAACACAATCCTATGCAAGATAAAAATGGTTTTAACACAGTGTTAGAATTTATTGCAATCCAATGCAATACCAACTCATGTACCAAATACCCTATAACGAAGGATAAAGAGAAATCTTAACACAATTCTGTTTAGGATTAAAATGGTTCAAACACAGTATTAGCATTTATTGCAATCTAATGCAACGCTATTATGTGTACCAAATGCCCTATAATTAACGGATAAAGAAAAATTCTAATTTCGCCTGGTATTAGAACACTTCAGTGATCCGATAGTTTTTTATATCATCCCCATGTATAATGTCTTTCTCCTTGGTTGAAATTCTCAATTATTCAATTTAGTCTAGTGGCTGCGTGATATTAGCCACCAGAATCAAACAAGACGAAATATTTTCACATTCACTAGTTGAGAAAATTCTACTAAAATTTGAAAAATATTTCAAATTATGGGGTTTCTTTGACAAATAATTATATTCTTAGAAATTTGTAAGTTGTGATTTTATTCAATGTCCAACAAATGCATTGAACAACATCTAAAAGTGTTCGAAAGTACCCGATATCGATAGAGGGTTATAACAAAAAAATTCTCAGTGACAGGATAATTTTTATAATCCACACTTAAATAGAGATGTTTTAGATTTTCTTAACATTCCATGCAACCCAAACTTTGGCTCAAGTAATAAATCAATCCTTGTATTCAAATAGTAACGCCCAACCTTTACTATCACATTGCCATGAGTTATTTATTTACCTAGATGCTTAATGAGACGTTTGTTGATGCAACGGCTTTCATCAAAATACTTTTTATGGTGATTTTTCTTTTTTTTTTTAATTTCACAAGTAATCATGACTTAGGAGGTTTTCTGTAAATTTTTATTCATTTCAAAATTAGACGGATGTATTAAGCTATTATTTTTGAACTAAGACAAATGAGAATTATTTAAAGAATTAGTAATTTAGTCCGTGATAAAATGCATTAAAGAATGACCAACAAGTTCTTATTAAGAAAGCAAGAGTTTTGGGTAGGAAGTTATCTCACATAATTATTTGGAGGAGAAGATCATCCCTCCCTCATTTGTCTTGTTTTATAAGAACAGTGAATAGTGACACAATTTTTAAAGTTTTTTCCAAAATCATTCATTGTATCATTAAATCATCCATTTAATAATTATTAAATAACTACATATCATTTTGAAAGATATACAATTTAAAATAGAATTTAAAATGAATATCATTATTAAACACCAATTTAAATATTGAGTTAAATAATAAGTTAGGGATGTGCTTGGTGCATGGTAAACCATATAGTGTAGCTCAAGGATAGGACTACATCAACTTCGTGTTACATTAAGACACCTTCAATGGGTTGGTTCAAGTGACAATGACAGGCCAAGAAGGAGTTGGTACAGCACCAACATTGAAGTCTTGGGTTCGACTCTTCACGATGGCCTCCCCCATAATTTAAGTGGGAGACCGTAACAGCGGGTTGTGGTTGCGCTAGTCTCCTTGATTACAAAAAATTTTACCAAACGTAAACCCGTCTCCCACGTGTACAAGAGGAATGTGCATAATTTTGCTTCATTGTTCCTGAGTACTTTAAAATATGTAGTTTTAAATGATTTAAAAATTTAATTAATATAATAAAATTACTAATTAAAATATTTAATAAATCATTTGATTATTTCATTAATTAAATAATTTATATTATTTAGTTAAGTTTTTAATTAATTTAGTAATAATATTTGAATTTATCTTTGTTAAAAATTTGGTACATTCCAATATTAAACCCAAGATAATATAGTAATATATATCATCTAATTTTATTCTATCTTATCTAATGCTATACTGTCATAATAAACTTATTTGGTTTAATGTGATGCACCAATTGGACCCTAAATGACCGGAGATGCCATAGACAAAGGATGGGGCTATATGAAAACCATAAAATACTCGTCACACCCTTCTTCTAAATACATTCACCGATTTAAAATTAAAATAATTAAATTTTTATCCAAAATTCTGTGTACTTTTAAATACTATACAACTAATAGAATTAATAAAAAATTGCAAGACTAAAAAAAATCATCAATTTTTAATAACAATTTTGTGCTAAAATTATATTTTTATAAAATGGATATTGATTAATTAATTTCATATTTTTATTGTGATTATATATTTTTTAAATTATTGATGTGTTTTTTTATTTTGTTTTGAAAAATTGTTGATAAATGCTGCGCTCAAAAAGTTTTTTTAAGGTTTATATGAACCCAAGCTTAACAAAAGAATAAAATTATTTGTAAAATAAATTTTGTAGATAGTACGAATTTAATTTCTCTTTGTGATGCTATTTTTACGATCTCACTCGGACCAACTCTTAAAATTAACATGATTCTCGTATCATCGTTATTGATATCGTAATAATGTCACTAATCTACAGATGTGGCTGGCGCAAGACCCTTGGTCGTGGCTGGATTAATACCTTTGTCTGCCGTGTCGTTAACCACTTTTTTCACTTTTCTTTTTCTGCATTTACAGCTTTTTCAAAGCTGCCGGAACGATGCACTAGTCGACTGCACAACTGTCCTTCTACGTTGCTTTAATGCAGTCTAGCTGTGTGGACCCCTGTATTTCTTTCAACAAAATCGATTAAGATTTTTCAAAAGATATGCTTGTTTCAATCATCTATGATTCCTTGTCACAGCAGCCAATAAGCCTATTTTTTTTTTATATTAAATCAGCGTTACGTTCATGCGGGCGATTTTGCCCTCCATATCATCAAGTTCGGCCGTCTTGCCCTAATCTAAGAATAATGGTAGTCATAGCAATTGATTTCTCTCCCTCTAGACTAGTTAGAATGTGTTAGATTTTTCTTTATTTAGGGCAGTTTGGAGCTGTTATTATTATAAAAAAAATATTTTATTTTTATTTAATATAGCAATTTAAAGTGTTTGAAATAATTTTTCAACCTACTTTAAAAAAAAGTTACTAAAAAAAATTTAATAAAGCACATTAAAAGGATCTCTTCTTTATGATACCTACTTTTACTTTTGATGTATGGAATGTCGAAAATATTTCTATAAGAAAAATAAAATTATAAAATTCCTTTATTTTGAAACAATTTAATTTAAAAAATAATTAAATATTTTTTAATTTTCTATTTTTATTTTTTTAAAAATTAAAACAATCAGCAAACTGCTGTCTGAGGTGGTTGTCATTGAACGTTTGAAAGGTGCATTTGACAACACCACCAACATCAGCATGATCATCGGTGTATAATTTGTCTATCTATGTTGATTGTAACGAAAAATGTGTGACATTTTGAGATAAAAGACAACAAAAATTTAGTAAAAAAGTTTTATCGTATTCTACCATAAAACGATATACTTTTTACCGTTATAACCATCGTGGATGGATAGATTACCCATTGGTGATGGTGATGGTGTAGGCAGCATCACTGGATGCATACATGAAATGGTCGCCGATGAACATCTCTGACGGCTAACACTCTTTAATTTTTTTATTTTGCAATTTTTTCAAATTTTATAAAATAAAATAAATATAAAATTTTTTATAGACTTTTATTAATTATAATATACATTTAAATATATTATAAAATTTAAATTATTTTATAAATAAATATGTGTATTTTCGTAATAAATACTAAATTTAATTGATTTTGATTTTGATATTCAATTAAATTAAATTTAGACAAACAAGTTGCTTTAACAAGTTGAAAGAGCAGAGTGAGAGATCTAACAGAGCCGAATTGAAGTTGCTTTACTGCTATGAGAGATTTCCAATCTTGTTTTGGTGAAAATAGGGTACAAGTGGCTGATTCTTCTTTTTCAAACGCAACTAAAAATGAACAAAATTTGGTTACTTATGTCTATCAATCTCGTTTTCGTGGCCGTCAGTGGAGTGGATAGTGGTTTGTGTGGAAGGCGGTCCTGGACGTTGATGCTGAGGGCGTGGTAGGATTTGGGTTTGCGACGATGATGACAAGATAATCTTAGGAGACGTGTTTGTGGTTTAATTTGTTTCGGGGATGTTTTGTAAATTACTCCAGTTATTATAAAATTGAAATATGCGATAGACAACAGGTAGCTTGTTTCCCACTAACTCAACTAAAATTGAAAAATAAATATATATATAGCCGACTGTCTTGTGTATCGCACAGAGCAGAGCTTATCTTGTGCAGCTTGCCAATCAATTGCAACTGATTTGAGAAATTCGATTAATTAATTTTATTGGATGGATTGAATTAGTAATTATTAGAAATAAATTCAATCGACCCAATTGACGGATTTTCTTGCAAAATCAATGGTTAAACCTAAACTTAACTTATTCATATATGTAAACGGAGAAAGTTTAATTTTTAGAAATATTCAATCAACTCAAACGATGGACTTAGATTAGACTGAAATTTTTTATTCCTAAAACCCAGTTAAATGAATGAGATTATAATATCTAATAATGATAGTTTTTTTTAAAGAGGATTCTAAATTTTGATATTAATAATATATTGGTGTATTAAATTTTAGTTATTGATATGGTAATAGACATAACCTTACCACATCGTATAAAATCTCATTTAAAAAGAGTATATTATATTTCTATTTGAATGATTGGTCTCAACTCGAGGGGAAGAACTAGTAACACATAAAAAACCTTCCACTAAAGTTCTATATTTGTTCAAAGTTTGATATAAGAATTTGAATCAAGATAGAATTTCAAAAACATAATTGCCCATGTATTGTTAGAATGGCTTTATCTATTGTTTTCAGCCGTGGAAACAAATTATAAAGGTAGAGAAAGTGATTAATTTTGTAAGATGCTAATTGTAAATATGGAATTTTAGTTTAAATATCATTTTTTTATTAACTCGTACTGCATTTCTTTCGAAAAAAATAAAAAGGATTGAAGACGCGATCTTTAATTAGAAATTAGAATTATTTTATTCGCGAGAATAGTGAAGACTTGAGTAGATATGAAAGCTGATTCACGAATAATTTATTATCAGACCCCACGACAAATGTTCCCTATATGTACAAAACAAAGACCTTGATTAGAGCAATTGAGTTTGAGAGATGTTTAAATCTGTCGGTGGAAAGGTAAAGTAACAAACATCCTGGCCCTTCTATGCAAGGACTTCTGCATGCCCGCAGAAAGACGAATAATGGAGTCATCACTTTCAGAATCAGCATCACTTTCTAATACATGGACTTGATCAAGGCGGAGAGCAGAGGATTTTCACGATCAAAGAGGAATATCTCCCAAACCAGGGGATTTATCAGCCAACCGGCCAAGATTTATTTCACAGGTAGGAGGGTTCTTGTAAATTTTCATTCATTTCAAACGCATGTACGTACAATATTATACAATTTTTGAATTAGACAGATGTATTAAGAAAAATGAGAATTATTTAGAAAATTAATAATTATAGTCCGTGATGGAATGCGATAAAGAATGACCAACAATTCTTGTTAAGAAAGCAAAGAGTTTTGGGTAGGAAATTATCTCACATTAATCATTTGAAGCAGAAGATCATCCATCCCCCATTTGCCTTATTTTATAAGGGTAGTGAATAGTGACACAATTTTTAAAGTATTTTCTAAAATCATTTATTTTAAATAATATAGTATGATTTTAAAAACAATAAATCATTTACCGTATCAATAAATCATCCATTTAATAATTATTAATTAAATATATATCATTTGAGAAATATAAAATTTGAAATAGAATTTAAGATGAATATCATTATTAAACACCAACTTAAATAGTAACTTAAAAAATAACTTAAGGATGTGCTTGGCACATGGTATACCATATAGTATAGCTTAGGAATAAAACTACATTAACTTCGTGTTATATTCAGACTGTTTTGCCAGAAGTAAACCCACCTCCCGCCATGTGACAACTTGTACAGGAGGAATGAGTGTAATTTTGCTTCATTGTCCCCAAATACTTTAAAATACGTAGTTTTAAATTATTTAAAAATTTAATTAATACAATAAAATTAATTAATTAAAATATTTAATAAATCATTTTAATTATGGGAATGTTTCATTAATTAAATAATTTATATTACTTAGTTAAGTTTTAAATTATTTAAATTAATTTAGTAATAATATTTGAATTTATCTTTGTTAAAAATTTTGTACAATCCAATATTAAACCAAAGACAATATAATAATATATATTGTCTAATTTTTATTCTATCTTATCTAATGCTATCCTATCCTAATAGACTTACTTACTTTAATGTGATGCACCAATTGTACCCTAAATGACTAGAGATGTCATAGACAATTAATGGATTTTTTTTTTTTAATGAAGGATTCCATTGAATGTAGTGATGACCTTTTTTTTTTTAATTTAATGAGATGAATTTGTTCATCTTCGCAATTTTATACAGGTGTTCTAGCTCTCAGGTTTTCCTTTTTTGTGCAAATTACATATAATTGTATTGCGTATAGAATTTCTGAATTTGTTTGGTAATATTGATTGGATTGTGAGAATTTTGTTAAAAGGATGGGGGAACCTCATAAAAGATTACACCCTTCTTCTAAATATACTCACCAATTTAAAATTAAAATAATTAAAATTTTATCAAAATTCTGTGTACTTCTAAAAACTATCCATATAGCTAATAGAATTAATATAAAATTGCAATTCTAAATAAAAAAATCATCAATTTTTAATAGGAATTTTATGCTAAAATTATATTTTTATGGTGATTATATGATTTTTTTTAAATTACTTATGTGTTTTTTAGATAAAATTCTTTTTTTTAAGTTAATAATAGCTGCGCTCAAAACGGGGTACATATAGTTTTTTTAAAGGTTTACATGAACCCATTCTTAACAAAAGTACAAAATTGGTTGTAAAATAAATTTTGAATATAGTACAAATTTAATTTCTTTGAGTCATGTTATTTTTACAATCCCACTGATCAGACCAACTCTTAAACTTGGTATGATTATTATATCATCATTAATTAATATCATAATTATTGGTGTCAAAGTCTACTATATATGCATGTGTCATACACATGATGAGTTTTGATCAACTTATGATAAAACAAGAATTTTATTTTTATTCCTATTTTAACATTTCTAGAATTATATTTTAGGAAGTATTTGATTTGGAATAAATATCTCTTTAGATTAGGATATAATATCTTGTATCTTAATTAGAATAGGAGAATATTTATTTGTGCTAATTTCTTTTGGAATTTGTTTATAACACTTCCTATTTTATTTCTCCTAATCCTAATATGATTTTAATTAGAATTTTTACAGGATTTCCTAGGGGATTCGGTCAGACCTCTCACTATATATTTACAAGCCAATTCAGGTGGTTGAACACACGGAGATTAAGAGATTTGTGGGTTAGCTGAATTGGGTGTGTTTTTGTGAGAGAGTCAATGTCTTGACATTCCAACAATCAAGAAAGCTTCAACGCAAAAGGAATGTCTTCTTTGATTTAATTCTTTGATTGTTTTAATTCATGTATGAGTGGTAAAAATCGTACATGTGTTATTGTTTCAGTCTGTGTGAGTTAGTAGACACTTGGAATAACTTGCGGGTTAAGTGTTTATGTAATTCTGCATTAGACGTCGGGTGTTATGTCTAACTTAACAGTATTCTATTAAGTTATCTGCGACAGAGAGTAGGCAGTGTCACTAGGGTTTATGATCTTTGCGAAGATTTTGTTTATCAAATATTAGCTCTGTGCATGAGAGTGTCAGCACTGTAAAAGGTCCTAAAGATTGTAGAAACAAGAACATAGTGAATTGCAGCTCTAAAGCTGTCCGTGGACGTAGGTTTTATAACTGAACCACGTAAAAACCCTCCTGTATCGATTTACATTACAGTTGACTGTTATATCTTTTATAACTGCATACCTCCAGAACTTTCAATTGGTATCAGAGCAGGTTCACTGATAGACAAGTGAAGAAAACGATCACGTTGATCTGGAAGGATAGAGTTTTATTCGCACTGGAGGATCTAGAACACAACCACCCATTCTTGATAATGGTAATTATTCATATTGAAAGGTAAGAATGATGATGTATATCAAATCTTTTGATGACAGGGCATGGACTAGTGTGCTTAAAGGATGGATATCGCCAACAAAGTTAAATACTTCTGGTGATTCCGAACCAAAACCTGAGGACGAATAGACTGATGAAGAATACCGACGTTCCAGCTGGAATTCCAAGGCTCTTAATGCAATCTTTGCTGCAGTAGACTTAAACAACTTCGGACAAATTTCTAAATGCAAATCGGCCAAAGAAGCATGGGACATATTTGAGGTAAAACATGAAGATACTACATCTATTAAAAGATCTAAATTAATAAGGCTGAATTCTCAATTTGAAAATCTAATGATGCATGAGAATGAATCAATTTCTGATTTTTACTCAAAGATATGTCACATAACAAATTCCGCATACATGCTTGACAAAACTTTCACCGATGCAGAGGTTGTTAGTAAGATAATTAGGTCTGTCCCGGACAAATTTCAACCTAAAATTTCAGCCATTGAGGAAGTTAAAAACACTGATGAGATGAGAATTAATAAATTGATTGGCATTCTCCAAAACTTTGAAATTAATCATAAGTACTAGGAAACAAAAAGGAAAGAGCATTGCATTTAATGTGAAAGCTAAAAAATCTGATGATGAATGTAGTGATGAGCTTGATGAAACTGATTCTAAACAAATTACTTTTCTAACAAGAAATTATGTCGAATTTATGAAAAGAAATTTCAGGAAAAAGAATCAAGGAAAGCCATCAAACTCAAGTGAAGAAAAATTCAGAAAGTTCAGCAAGGAGAATGACAAGAGGAAGCCAAAACAACTTGAAAAGAAATGGCAAATTCAGTGTTATGAATGTTCTGGTTATAGGCATATTCAATCTGAATGTGCAAATCTCAAGAAGAAGAATAAAGGACTGACAGCATCCTGGAGTGATGAATCAGAAACTGAGTCAGAAGATCAAGACTGCATAAGCAACTTTGTTGCATTTACTGCATCTGCAACTGACAAAGGAAAGATTGTTATGTCTGACATAACAGAAAATTGCAGAAACAGTATTTGATCATTCGGATGAAGAAGAAGGACCAGAATACTATGAAGAGTTACAAGAGACATACAATGCACTCTATGGTGAATGGCTGACTCAGAAGGAAGAAATTAAAGCCTTGATTGGAATGTGAAAAATCCTTTGCTGAAAATAAAATCACAGAACTGAAAACTGTTTTGACAGACAAAACAGCTCATATTGAGAAAATCACAATAGAACTGGTTGAAAGCAAGAGGTGTGTTGATCAACTCAAAATCGGAGCAGCCAAACTTGATCAGGTCTTAAATCTTGGAAGAGACAACTCCGACAAACATGAATTGGGATACACAGAAGGTAATGTTGCATCTTTATCAAAAATAGTTTTTGTGAAAGCTTCAACATCAGGTAAGAATCTTGAACTTAACTCACCAAAATCAAGTCTTATTTCCAAGAGCAGTGAAACGTATGTTTCTCCACTGAGTTTGTTTAGATCCAGCTCTGAAAAG
Organism: Boswellia sacra; assembly: GCA_013180625.2. Classification (NCBI taxonomy): domain Eukaryota; kingdom Viridiplantae; phylum Streptophyta; class Magnoliopsida; order Sapindales; family Burseraceae; genus Boswellia; species Boswellia sacra. The sequence goes on along the minus strand of SNVD02001129.1, from coordinate 94,314 downwards.
GTAAGTAAATTCATTCCTATTTGTTATTTTTGTGGTAAAAAGGGATATATTAGGCCCAGATGCTTTAAATTGTTGAATCTTTTGTATAAAAGGTTGAAACAATTTAAACTGTTAATAAAACCATAATAGCAGTGGGTTAAGAAAGACAAAACAGTATGTCATGTTGCCTTTACTGCACTTAATCATGCATCTAATGATCTATGGTACTTTGACAGCGGTTGTTCCAAGCACATGACTGAAAATAAATTATTTCTAAGAGATTTTAAAGCATGCAGGGATGGAAACGTCACCTTTGGAGATGAAGCAACAAGTAAAATCATTGATAAAGGGACATTCAATGTCAAAGGTTTACCCAATTTTCAAAATGTCTTGTTAGTTGAAGGTTTGAAAGCTAATCTTATTAGTATTAGTCAGATTTGTGATGACAAGCAGACCAGATTTGTGCTTTAGTGTAGGACTTTGTGCTAGATTTCAAGCAAATCACAAAGAATCACATCTTGCAGCAGCAAAGAGAATCATCAGGTATGTTCATGGAATATGTGATTATGAAATATGGTTTTCTAAAGATACAAATGATTGTCTTGCAGGGTTCAGTGATGCAGATTGGGCAGGAAATTAGCTTATCTTTTATTTACTTTAAACTTTGACGGCCCAGGCAATAGGTCTAACTAAGGCCGTGTCAGGTTCACAACGGATGGGATGATAACTATGATATTTCTTTCTCCCTAACATAATAGCCTTCCTAGCAATCAACATCTCGGCTTGTTGGGGTTGATGCTTCTATTCTAACACCCATCTCCCATATCAGAGGAAAGGTCCCTATTCTTCTTTTTTTTTCTTTCCTAGGCATATATATGGCTTTCCTCCTGTGGGATGAGAGGAGGCTTGCTTGTTCGCTCACCTCAGCTATATAGCTCTCTTATAACTATACTTCGAATGAAAATATCCGGTTCAGTTAGCTAGATGACAGAAAAAGTACTTCAAGAGATTGTTTTTATCTTGGTACTAACTTGGTTTCATGGCATAGCAAGAAGCAGAATTCAATTTCTTTATCTACAGCTGAAGCCGAATACATAGCAGCAGGGAGTTTTTGCACACAGCTATTGTAGATGAAGCAAATATTGAGTGATTATGGTATTGAACAAAAGTCTATAACTGTGTTTTGTGATAATACTAGTGCCATAACTATTTTCAAAAACCCTGTTCAGCATTCTAGAACAAAACACATTGATATTAGATACAATTTTATAAGGAAACTAGTAGAATCTAAGGCGATACACATTTAACACATCTCTTCTGATAGACAATTGACTGACTTGTTCACTAAGGCATTGGATACAACAAGATTTGATAATCTAAGAAAGACCTTAGGCATCTATCAGTTACATGAATGAACATTGCTTACTGTTATGTTAATTGTATCTGCAATATCATAAGTTTTCTTCTAATTAAGCATGTGTGAGCTGTGATATAAAAAATTGTGTGAATCATTAAATATTGGTTTAAAAATAAAAAATACAGAGAGGGCTACCAGTGTATGATGTGTTAAAGCCATCCATTGAGAGTAACTTCATTGTATCTAGGAAATATGGTGAAGTCACCCACTCAAATGGAAAAGGGCTACCTCTATACATGTGTGAAAACTACTGTATTATTTAGCAAATTCACATTAAGACTAACTTTTGTGTGTGTAAGAAGCATGCTCAAGTTGATCACTCAATTGAATAAAGTGATGAAATAATTAAAAGAAAATAAAACGGCTTTTGAATATGCGTTCTTAGAATAATTCATATGATGTTCAGATATTGTTGTTATGTTATTTTTAACTGTGTTCTGTTACATTTTTCATAACATACGGTGCTTTTTGTACTTATCCAAAATTTGATTTTCTTGTGTGTCAATGTGTCAAAAAATGCCATGTCAGCATTATTGAATTGAGGGGGAGAAGTTTCAACGGTGGGAATCCTAATTCTATTAGAATTCCTTATTTAAATTAGAATCAAATTTGAATTTTTGTCCATAAATGTGGTTATGAAACGGTTTTGGAAATAGATTTGACATTAATTTTTGTTGAAAACAAAATTGTTTTTAAATTTGGCCTAGTATATTACGAATCGGTTTTGGGCTTTTCCTGTTCATTCCATACTCCCACAACAGTTTCTTCCTTGTCCCGCATCTTGCTTCTCTCTTCCTGTTCTGGAAATTTTTTCTGCAGATCAATAAGTTTCTCACAGCCGACATCAAACAGAAGTTTGAGAAGTACACTTCACAAAAGAAGTTGCAGATGGAAAGGCCGAAACCAATGTAGAGAGACGTGACGAGGAGATTCGAAGAATTATAGCTGAAGTCACTACCACTTCTTCTGATATAGCTGAAGAACACACTGCTCCTGCAGCTTCTGTGTAGCCAACTCCAACCACAATAGGGAAAACTTAGGAAGAGCACTGGCAGTTCATCTTCTCCTCCCGTTCGAAAGTCTCCAAGACTTCGTTAAGTGCTTTTGGCACTTGTGCTGAAATCAAGGGGGAGATCAAGGAGTTTTCTGATTTTCTGATCTTTTTGTTACATTTTTGATTTTTTGATCTTTTTGTTTTGTCTGATATTACCATGGTTACTTACTTGTGTTTTGTTTATAGTTTTGTTGCTTATTTCTCAAGGGATGTAAGTAAGTAGTAAATGGGAGTAAGAAGAACTTCTTATGTCTGTTGTATATATGCATTCAAGATATCTTGCGTTGATGAATGTTTTACTTGGATGTTTTTGCTCTGATCATGATCTGATTGTATTTATTGATATAATTGCTCTTATCATGAATTGATTAACGTGTGTTGCTTGATCAGCTTGACAAAGTCATTTTGATTGCAGGATATACTTATTCTGACAGTGTTCTATCATGAGTTTTGTAACAGCTCACTGATTAATTCTTTACGCATGATATTTTTCTGTTTGTATTTTTATGATAGCTTATTGATTAACTTATCATGTGTGATTTTCTTTTTATTGATCAGAAACAGTTTAGTGTTTTCATCACAAGTTGTCAAAAAGGGGGAGATTGTTGGTGTCAAAGTCTACTACATATATATATGTCATGCACATAATGAGTTTTGATCAACTTTTAATAAAACAAGAATTTTATTTTTATTCCTATTTTAATGTTTCTACAATTATATTTTAGTAAGTATTTGATTTGGAATAAATATCTCTTTAGATTATGATATAATATTTTGTATCCTAATTAGAATAAGATAATATTTATTTGCCCTAATTCCTTTTGAAATTTGTTTATAACACTTCCTATTTTATTTCTCCTAATCATAATATGATTTTAATTAGAATTTTTACAGGATTTCCTAGGGGATTCGGTCAGACCTCTCACTATATATTTACAGGGCAATTCAGGTTGCTGAACACACGAAGATTAAGAGATTTGCGGGTTAGCTGAATTAGGTGTGTTTTTGTGAGAAAGTCTATGTCTTGACATTCCAACAATCAAGAAAGCTTCAATGCAAAAGGAATGTCTTCTTTGATTTGATTCTTTGAATCTTTTAATTCATGTATGAGTAATAGAAATCGTACATGTGTTGTTGTTTCAGTCTGTATGATTTAGTAGACACTTGGAATAACTTGTGAGTTGAGTGTTTATATAATTTTACATCAGATGTCGGGTGTTATGTCTAACTTAATAGTGTTCTATTAAGTCATCTGCGATAGAGAGTAGGCAGTATCACTAAGGTTTATGATTTTTGCGAAGATTTTGTTTGTCAAAGATTATGTCTATGCATGAAAATGTCAGCACTATAAAAGATCCTAAAGATTGTATAAACAAAAATATAGTAAATTGCAGCTCTAAAGCTGTAAATAATAATATCACTAATATACAGCAGAACAAAGATGTTACTTGCGAATGTGGCCGGGTAAGACCTTTGGTCTGCTCTGTCATTAAGTGCTTTCTTTACGTTTCTTTTTCTCCAATTTACAGCGTTTTTAAAGCTGCTGGAAGGATGCATTTGTCAACTTCACAACTGTCCTCAACGTCTAACCTCCGTTCCTTTTCCATGCAGTCTAGTTAGCTGGACCCGTCTCTTTCTTTCCACAAAAGCGATTATGATTTTCCATTAGATATACTTGTTTGTTTTCTCTGTGGATTACCCTTCACAGCAGGCAATTATTCTCTTTCATTTTTTTCATCGGCGTTATATTTATGCGGACAATTTTATCCTCCACATCATCGAATTTCGCCGTCTTGCTCTAATCTAAGAATAGTGGTAGTCATGAGTTAACATGTCCTATCAGTTTATTGTATCAATGAATTTTTCTTTGCAATTGAATCCTTTTCCTCTAGACTAGCTCGAATGGGCTAGGCTTAGGTATAGTTCTGGGTTGTTATTGTTATAAAAAAAAAATACATTCTTTTCTATAGCACCAATAACTTAAGATATTTGGAATTGTTTTTCAACCTAATTAAAAAAGAAGCTATTGCCCAAAAAAAAAAAGAAAGATTTACGAAGGACCTTAAAAGGCTCTCTGCTTTAGGAGATTTACTTCAACTTTTGATATAAAAAATATCCATAATATCTTTGCCAAAATAATAAATTTACAAAATTCTTATTTTAAAAAAATTATACTTAAATAATAATTATTTATTTTTAATTATTCATTTTTAAAGAATTAAAACACTCACCTAACCACTGCTAAATATGGTCACTAACGAATATTTGAAAGGCATATTTGGCAATACCACCGACATTAGCATGATCACCGATGTGCGATTTGTCCATCCACGATGGTTATAACAAAAAAATGTATGGCGTTTTGAGATAGAAGATGATAGAAGTTCAATAGAGAAGTTTCATAGTATTTAGCCACAAAACAATACATTTTTTGCCGTTACAACTACTGTGGATGGATGGACTACTCTCTCGTGATCATGATGGTGTAGGCGGTGTTACTGGACACACCCAGGAAATGGTCGCTGACGGCCCTACCTAGTGGCTGTTTGATGACCCTTCAACCCTATTTAATTTTTTATTTTTGTAATTTTTTCAAATTTCATAAAATAAATATAATATTTTTATATAATTTTATTAATTATAATATACATTAAAATATATTATATATTTTAAATTATTTTATAAAGAAATATGTGTATTTTAGAAATAAATAAAAATATAAATTAATTTGATTTTGATATTCAATTAAATTAGATTTAATCATATAAGTTATACATCCATATGTTTTGCCTAAATTAAAAATTAATTATACATTATATTTTTGTTTACATAAATCATATTTCATATAAAATTTGTTTAGAATAGTTAAATATTATAAATGAATACTTTATATGTCTATTTTATACATAATAAAAATTACAGTAACATAATCATAAACTCCTATATCCTTCTTTTGAAAAATAAATCAATTTTTAAAATTTAGTTCATCAAACACCCATTCGACTTTTTTTAAGGTGTTTTTTTTTACAATAAAGCAAAAACTGCTTATTTCTATAGTAACAACAATCCCAAATTAGCCCTCATTATATACAAAAAAAAATTATGGTGAGATGGCTTCGATTAATGAGTCATATCACAATGTGGTGTCTGGTTTGTCAAGTCTACACAAGAATTTTTTGACGGTGAGACAAAGAAACTGAATAGATAAAAGGGTGTGTTTAGTTACATTAATTCAAAGGAGAAATGAAATGAATTTTCTAAAAAATGAAATGAATTTTCTAAGGAAACTCGAGTCCTTTGCTTGGTTTGATTAAAAGTCTTAGAAAAGAGGATTACTAAGTTTCTAAAAGTTTGATAACTGGGTTTCCTCGCAATTTTGGGAGAAAACGTTTTTTTAAGACTAATATATTAATTTACTAAATTAACCTTATATATTTTTATGTGTTTAAAAGTAACTTTATCCAAATAAGTGAGTAAATTATTTTACAAATAATTAACAAAATAATTATAAAATCTAATTTTTAGTTATTTTTGTCAAGAATTACAAAATTACAAAATTTGTATATTTAAATTTTAAGTTTGTATTTGTTTAAATAATATATTATAAAATATAAATTTATTATACACATATTTTAAATTAAATTAAAAAAAGAGAGGTGCTGGTGTGATAGGCATCCATCTAACGACATCACCACATCGACTGTGATCATCGTGGATAGATTAATCGAAATTTGTTAACGGTGTCAAACTAGTGGTTGAGTAATAAAGTTGAAGGATGACTGGATGAGGCACAAAATAAATGCTTGGGTCCTTCCAAGTATAAATTAAATGCAATAATTACATCCCCACCAATTTTCCCCGCAATTTTGGAAGAGAACTTTTTTTAGGACTAATATATTAATTTATTAAATTAATCTTGTATATTTTTATGTGTTTAAAATTAAACTTATTCAAATAGATGAGTAAATTATTTTACAAGTAATTATAAAATATAATTTTTATTTATTTTTGTCAAAAATTTAAAAATTACAAAATTTGTATATTTAAATTTTACGTTTGAATTTATTGAAATAATATATTATAAAATATAAATTTATTATACACATATTTTAAATTAATTTTCTGAAAAAATGAGAGAGGTGCTGGTGTGATAAGAGGGTGAGGCCGAAAATAAATGCTTGGGTCCTTAAAGTACCAATTAAATGCAATAATTACATCCCTACCAATTTTCCTCGCAATTTTGGGATAAAACATTTTTTAGGACTAATATATTAATTTATTAAATTAATATTGTATATTTTTTATGTGTTTAAAATTAATATTATCCAAATAAGTGAGTAAATTATTTTACAAATAATTAAAAATAATTATAAAATATAATTTTTAGTTATTTTTGTCAAAAATTACAAAATTATAAAATTTGTATATTTAAATTTTAAATTTGTATTTATTTAAATAATATATTATAAAATATAAATTTATTATATACATATTTTAAATCAAATTTCTGAAAAAAAAAAAGATGCTGATGTGATAGACGTCTATCTAACAACATCATCATATCGATTGTGATCGTCGTGGACAGATTAATCGAATTTATTACGCTGTCAAACAAGTTGCTGAGTAATAAAGATGAGGTGTGGGACAGAAAATAAATGTTTGGGTCCTTCCAAGTATCCACTAAATGCAATAATTACATCCCTACCATTTTTCACTTACTACAAAATTCAATGTTATCACTGCTTGTCTGCCAACGCGAAACATGAAACACAATGCGCATGTGAGTTGTACGGTGTAACAAGACGGAAGTTTCCCATGTAATAACTCACTTCTCTACGTCACTACCGCTAATGACTCTGCTTTTAGACCTAAAGAAACCAAAGGAGGAGTCTCCTTTGTTTGAGGAGGAGAAAATTAAAAAATGTTTTCACTAACTTTCTGCCAGTCCTCCGCTCAAACCTGCAACCCGCAAGTACCGGTCTTCTATTACACGTTGCATGTTGGAGAACGAGAAGCATGAAAGATATTTCTGCCCCTTAACTTGGAAAAGTTGTATAAAAAAATAATTTACTGTTTTCTGTTCTCATTGTAAAATGAATAATATATGCTTTCCTTTTCCAAAGATACTAGCTAGCCACTTTAGATCCCAAACGGCCTCCACCTCGATCCCAAGCAACTAGTCTACTTTCTGGTCTGCTGATTTTTGCTTCTTCCTATTTCCATCCAATTTTTATCAACTAACTCAATTTCTGCTCAATTTTTTTTCTTTCGTTTTTAATTTCCTCCGTTTCAACTTGGTAACGCTTTGCTTTTTGTAACGGATAGAGAAAAATTCTGATTTCACCTGCTATTAGAATACACCTCAATGGTACAATAGTTTTTTATATCATCCCCATGTATAATATCTTTCTCCTTGATTGAAATTCTCAATTATTCAATTTAGGCTAATGACTAGGTGATATTAGGCACCAAAATCAAACAAGACGAAATATTTTCACGTTTACTAGTTGAGAAAATTCTAGAGAAAATTGAAAAACATCTCAAAGTAAGGGGTTTCTCTGACAAATAATTATATTCTTAAAAAATTGTAAGTTATGATTTTATTCAATGTTCGACAAACGCAATATTGAATAGCATTTAAAAGTGCTCAAAAGTATTTGATATCAATAAAGAGTTATAGCATACAAATTCTCAAGAACATGATCATTTTTACAATCCATATTTGAATAGAGATATTTTTAATTTTCTCAAAATTCTACGGAACCCAAACTTTGGCTAAAGTAATAAACCAATCGCCGTATTCAAATGGTAACTTAAATAGTAACGCCCAACCTTTACTATCACTTTGCCATAAGTTATTTATTTATTTATTTACCTAGATGCTTAATGAGATGTTTGTTGATGCAACAGCTTTTATCAAAGTATTTTTTATGGTGATTTTTTTATTTTTTATTTCACAAGTAATCATGACTTGGGAGGGTTTTTGTAAATTTTTATTCATTTCAAAAGCATTTACGTATAATATTATATAATTTTTGAATTAGATGGATGGATTAGACTATTATTTTTAAATTAAGACAAATGAGAATTATTTAAAGAATTAGTAATTATAGTCCCTGATGAAATGCATTAAAGAATGACCAACAAGTTCTTATTAAGAAAGCAAGGGTTTTGAATAGGAAATTATCTCACACTAATTATTTGGAGGAGAAGATCATCCATTCCTCGTTTGTGTTGTTCTATAAGAATAGTGAATAGTGATACAATTTTTAAAGTTTGTTCTAAAATAATTTATTTTAAATAATATAGTATGATTTTAAAACCAATAAATCATTCGTTATATCAATAAATCATCCGTTTACTACTTATTAAATAAATACATATCATTTGAAAGATATAAAATTTAAAATAGAATTTAAAATAAATATCATTATTAAACACCAAATTAAATAGTGAGTTAAATAATAAGTTATGGATGTGCTTGGTGCATGGTATACCATATAGTGTAGCTCAAGGATAGGACTACATTCACTTCGTGTTATATTAAGACTGTTTCACCAAACGTAAACCCGCCTCCCACCATGTGGTAACATGTACAAGAGGAATGAGCATGATTTTGCTTTGTTGTTCCTGAGTACTTTAAAATATGTAGTTTTAGATTATTTAAAAATTTAGTTAATATAATAAAATTAACTAATTAAAGTATTTAATAAATCATTTGATTATTTCATTAATTAAATAATTTATATTATTTAGTTAAGTTTTGAATTAATTTAGTAATAATATTTGAATTTATCTTTGTTAAAAATTTGGTACATTGCGATATTAAACCCAACACAATATAATAATATATATCATCTAATTTTATTCTATCTTATCTAATGGTATACTGTCATAATAAACTTATTTAGTTTAATGTGATGCACCAATTGGACCCTAAATGACTAGAGATGCCATAAACAATTAATGGTTTTTTTTTTTTTTAATGAGGATTGCCTTGAATGTAGTGACGATCTTTGTTTTTTTTTTTTTTTAAATTAAGGTTTCCCAACTTTTTTGTATAAATTACATATAATTGTATTGCATATAGAACTTTTGAATTTGTTTGATAATGTTGATTGGATTGCGATAATTTTATTAAAAGGATGGGGCTATATGAAGACCATAAAATACTCTTCACACCCTGCTTCTAAATACATTCACCAATTTAAAATTAAAATAATTAAATTTTTATCAAAATTCTGTGTACTTTTAAATACTATCCATACAACTAATAGAATTAATAAAAAATTGCAAGACTAAAAAAAATCATCAGTTTTTAATAACAATATATTTTATGCTAAAATTATATTTTTATATAATGAATATTGATTAATTAATTTCATATTTTTATTGTGATTTTATATTTTTAAAATTATTGATGTGTTTTTTTTAGTTTTGTCTTAAAAAATGGTTGATAAATGCTGCGCTCAAAAAAGGGGTACATCGAGTTTTTTTAAGGTTTATATGAACCCATGCTTAACAAAAGAATGAAACTATTTGTAAAATAAATTTTGGAGATAGTAAGAATTTAATTTCTCTTTGTGATGATATTTTTACGATCTCACTCTGACCAAGTCTTAAAGTCAACATGGTTCTCCTGTCATCGTTAATTCGTTATTGATATCGTAACAATGTCACTAGCTTACAGATGTGGCTAGCGCAAGACCTTGGTCGTGGCTGGACTAAGACCTTTGTCTGCCGTGTCGGTAACAGCTTTTTTGACATCTTTTTCTGCATTGCAGCTTTTTTAAAGCTGCCGAAACGATTCAGTAGTCAGCTGCACAACTGTCCTTTTATGTTGCCTTTTTATGCAGTCTAGCTGTGTGGACCCTGTATTTCTTTAAACAAAATCGATTGAGATTTTTCAAAAGGTATGCTTGTTTGCTTCATCTTTTCCCAGCAGCCAATAAGTCTGCTCTTTTTTTTTTTTTTTTGGTCAAATCAGCGTTACGTTCATGCGGGCGATTTTGCCCTCCATATCATCAAATTCGGCCGTCTTGCCCTGATCTAAGAATAATGGTAGTCATGGCAATTGATTTCTCTCCCTCTAGACTAGCTAGAATGTGTTAGATTTATCTCTATTTAGGGTAGTTTGGAGTTGTTATTATTATGAAAAAAAATATATTTTATTTTTTATTTAATAATAGCAATTTAAAGTTTTTGAAATAATTTTTCAGCCTACTTTAAAAAAAAAGTTTACTAAAAAAAATTTAATAAAGCACCTTAAAAGGATCTCTTCTTTATGAGACCTACTTTTACTTTTGAAACAATTATACTTAAATAATAATTAAATATTTTTTAATTTCTTATTTTTATTCTTTAAAAAATTAAAACAATCACCAAACTACTATCAGAGATGGTCGTGTTGAACGTTTGAAAGGTGCATTTAGCAACACCACCAACATCAGCATGATCATCGGTGTACGATTTGTCCATCCAATGTGTGGTTGTAATAAATAAAAAAAAGTGTGACTTTTTGAGGCAAAAGACAACGGAAGTTTAATAGGAAAGTTTTGTCGTATTCTACCATAAAACGACATGTCTTTTGCCGTTAAAACTGTCGTAGATTGATAGATTGTCTTCCGGTGATGGTGATGGTAAGGCAGCATCACTGGACGCACAAATGAAATGGCCGCCGATGACCATCTCCGATAGCTGAAACACCCTAGTATGTGTAACCACAATTACTATGTGTTTAAGCATCTAATTATTTGTACTTTTGTATAATTGTAAGGGTGATAAAGCAAATTAAAAATTATGATAGGCTGACTTAAAAGGATTGAAAAATGGAGGGCTTATATGAAATTTTACCAAATCCTTATCTATATAAATGTGGGAGAACTCTCGAAAATTTCATTTTCTTTCTTGTCTCTACAAAAACGTTTCCAGCCCTCTCTCTTTCTCTCAATTTGCTTTCTTCACTTGTGGAATTTAAGGAAAATTGAATAAGCTAGAAGGAAATTAAGGTAAATTCATCATCTCCTTCTTCCTTTAGAGCCTAGCCATGAAATTTTATAAGGAAAATGTAAGATTCTACTGTGATTAATCATGTATTTATGTTATATCCATCATGGTTCATGTTAGAAAACATGATATTATATGTGTTATGGCATATTGAAGGAGAAGGGCTGATGTTTGGGAAGTAGGAAACATGATTGAGTAAAATCCCTGCAGAGCCTCTTTGCTGAACAGGGGTTAGTCTGAAAAATTCTATAAATTATAGGTTCACTTTCTGGTTTTGAAATTTTTATATGAAAAACTAAACACATCAAGGAGTTTATATAACTTTGAAACACTCAAAAATTCGCAGTGATTGAATTGTAATGAATTTTTGAAATTCTGGTTCAAAATTGTGAATTCCCCTATTTTAGAACAGGCCATGGGGAATGAACTCGATTTGAGGGGGAAAATATTTGTAAAATTTCTTGATTTTTAATATGAAAATCCTTGGATATGTTTTCTATTAGATTGTAAATTTTCATGATTTTTGGAGTTGTGTATGAATTTTTATGAATTTCCAAATTTGGACTTAAAGAATTGTGAATGACAATTTCCAGAATAGAGCATATGGAGGAAATTTCATTTGACTAACTTAAACTCCTTAGAAAATCATGAATTTTTGGGTAATGACTCTTATATGTGTCTAGTTTTGGACTGAAAATTATGGTACACATTTGATTATTGTATAATTTTATAAAATTCTTCAAAATTGCACTGTTCAGTTGAGAGGTCTGTACATAGATTTGCTGTGTGAATGAAATTAAGGAGTTTCAAGGGGTATATGACCTTATTTTAACTAAATAAAATTCATGGACTATAATATATATGTCTATTTGAGTTCCATGAAGTTTGGTGATGATTGGAAATGAATAACCTCTTATTATAATAATCCAACCAATATGTGTGTGTGATAGAGTTTAATAAATGATGTTATTGGTTGGTTGAATTGTTGTTAATCTATAAGGGATTTAATAACTTCTAAATGGACACTGATCAGTGTGTCATGACTATGACAATGGTTACCAGAAAGGAAAGAGAAGAAGAAGAGATGAACTTTAAACAACTGCTTGTCAAGAAATACAGGACAACGAAATTAAGAGGCAAGACTAATTAGGTAAGTAGCTAGACCCTTCTGAGGACACAACAGATGTTAACTATTAATGAAATGTGTTTAATGATTGTGATTGTGAATATATGTGAGTTGTGTAGATGGAATGTGTGTGGGGCCATGAATACATGGACCTTGATATAGGAAATGATTTGATTGGGGTTTATAGTAATTTATGAAATGTGTGATTTCACACACTTTGATGTGTATGTGATTGACTTGTTGATGTAACTTCTATGTATGTGAGATATAGAAATGTGAATGTGCCATCATTTATGTGAATTTGCTGTGATATGGCTTGAATAATATTACCAATGAAACGATGTGTGTATATGAAGAATGAAATGTATGTCAAACGTTCTAGGATACTAATTCCTCATGTGGATGGCATGACAAATGAATGTCTATGAAATACCATGTGTGTTAGAGTTCCATGAATATGTATGAGTGGAAAATGAATGAGACCAGTTATATATGGACATAGTTGTGCAATGATATGTTTGAAATATACCGAAGAGTAATGGAAGGGTTGACACTGATAAAGAAGTCAATAGGTTTCTATGTGTGTAAGAATGATACCAATGCGTGGATTGTGCACATCCATAAGTGTTTATAAGATATGTAGGTTTATTGTATTTATGAATGTATATGTGATTAGTGAGAAGCCTACGTAGAACCTCAATTATGAAAGTGAATGGCAATATTTTGGTGTGTGAAGGCATGCATCATTGTGTGATGCATTATGAATTTGAAATTACATGCCAAGCCCATGGGAATATATTGAATGACGAATGTGAAATGTGATATTGTTAAATGCTAGCATTAAAGTGGATGAATTGTGACAATTTGTGATTGGGTTAGAAGCTTGATAAAGAGCTTCATTTATGTGACTGAAATGTGATATGTAATATGTGAGTGAAAGCTTAATAATATATGACTGAAAGGTGAAATGTGATATGTGAGTGAAAGCTTAATATAGAGCTTCACTTATGTGACTGAAATGTGAAATGTGATATGTGAGTGAGAGCTTAATATAGAGCTCCACTTATATGACTGAATGTGAAAACTGATATGCGAATGACATGCCATTACTTAGGATACTTGGCTCTCATAGCTTGAGGGGAGGTCTGGACCGTGGGTTTCTCTAGATGAGATTCGGTAGCATGGGCCTGGTATCACCCGGATTGTTAAATTAGCCTCATGCTATTTCAGGTGTAGGCAACTGAATGGATCCATACTGTCCCGTACTCTCATGGCTTGAGGGGAGGTCTGGACCATGTGCTTCTCTAGATAAGATTCGGTAGCATGGGCCAGTATCACTTGGATTGTCAGACTAGCCTTGAGCTATTTCATGGGTAGGCCTCTGAATGTATCTCTACTGTTCCATGTTGTAGGATAGAGTCCAGCAGGACTATATGGCTGTCGCCTTTGGGGTGATGGCAAATTTGTACGATGTGAGAATGTGATAAATTCTCACTGCGACAATGCCTTGCCTACAGAAGCCGCCAATAGGTGGTAAAGTGATTAGGGCCTATATATGGGAACTTACTGTGAAATAAAAAGTCCTACCTTGATTAGAGAGCACTGTTCCTAAGTATCTATGACTATACTGTGGAAGCATCTAAAATTATGTGAAATGGATATCCATATGAACAATGTAACTAGCTCGTGGAAACTCACGTGTGAATGATTTATGTGTTTATGGGAGCACATGAGGATGTGTTAGATTTGTGGAAAGTTTATTTGTAAATCAGACATGTGTGTATAAATTGGTGAATGTATGGATATATGTGATGAGCTTTGATATGAAAAAGCCATGTTTGATTACCCATAGACAGGTATTTATGGAATTAGAAATGTGATTGAATATGTAAATAATTGGTCTAGTAAATATGCGAATGATACAGGGTTGGCACAGGAGCACCATTAAATGGTGCAGGAGTTCCTATTTAACGGACCTATAGAAGTATAGGCAGAGAATTGGCATTGCTGCGCCATACCTTTCGCGCTGGAGCGCCACTTGCACTAACTCAAGTAAGAGAGAATAGAGAGTTGGCGCGTGCGTGCCTTTCCCCGGGCGCAGGAGCGCGAAATTGAAATTTTCAACGGATTGAAAATCAGAAACATGGCATCGCTGCACCAGTTCCCTCGCGCAGGGCGCGATCTTTGAACAGTGAAATCTTTTTTTTGACTTTCATAGTAAGGGCACTGGTGGCTTGTATACCAATAAATGAATAGTAATTGGTGATTTATGGAATAAGTATTTAATAGTAGTCATATTCTGAAATGGTTATCGCCATTAATTGTTTTATTTTGAGTGTTATGCCAATTTTTATAATTCTAGCTGCTTACTGAGTTTCATACTCACTAGTCTATTGTGTACCTCAGGTAATCGATCAGTTAAAGACTATGAGAGGATTTCGGCATAGCGACGATTGTGTTCCCTTGGCAAGTTCTTTTCCACTGCATTATTACCATATTGGGTGTGGGTTGTGACAACAGCTGTCCGATGACCCTCCAATACTCTTTAATTTTTTTATTTTGCAATTGTTTCAAATTTCATAAAATAAACTAAATATAATTTTTTTATATGCTTTTATTAATTATAATATACATTTAAATATATTATAAAATTTAAATTATTTTATAAATAAATATGTGTATTTTTGTAATAAATACTAAATTTAAATGAATTTGATTTTGATATTCAATTAAATTAAATTTAGACATACAAGTTGCTTTAACAAGTTGAAAGAGCAGAGTGAGAAATCTAACAGAGTTGAATTGAAGTTGCTTTACTACTATGAGAGATTTCCAATCTTGTTTTGGTGAAAATAGGGTACAAGTGTGAAGGTGTCGCTACTTGAAGTTAGATGCCAGAAGAGGAGCTGGGAGAAGACGGCGTTTTTCATCGACAAGTTGATATTTATTTTTTATATTAAAAAATTAATTTTTATATTATAACATAAATAAAGTAAATGACCTATCTACCCTTCTACATTCAACTTATTTACATCTATCTAACAACAAATTTTATAGAAGTGAGGTCCATGATATATTTATCAAATCATATGAATCAAATCAATATAAAAGTATAAAAGGTATATATGTGTGATAATTTTTCAAAAAATATGAAAGGTCCATGACATTAACCTGCCCTTTTGTTATGAGAAACAAAAAGAGTGATACTTTAAGGTTAATCCTTCTTTTATTTTAGATCTGCTCACTATGCATCCCTTGTGTCTCTACTCTGTTCGTGACTTCAACATACTCATCCATAATTGTAAAATCACCAAACAATTATGAATGATTATGCCATTAATAATAAAACCAATTTTCACTTAACAAAAATCAATGTTATCGCTGCTTGTCTGCCACTATTTTAAAGGCTGTGTTCTCATCTGAAAAAGAATAATAAACGCTTTCCTTTTCCAAAAATAAAGCAATTTGACTACCTAGGGCAGCGTAATGCACATTTCATAAGATTCCTTACCATGCACAATCCAAAGATGATTAGGCACGTGCATGGAGAGATGTGCACTTTTGTGAACCTTAATTCAACGACAAATTTCTCCGTTTGAACTCCTTTCTATTGAGAATACTGCTTACCACTTGAGATCCCAAACGTCATGCACCTCTCTTCTTGTTCTGTTACAATTTGCAAAGCAGCTAATTAAGTTTCTGGTCTGCTTATTTTTCACTTCATATGCTTCTACCTGTTTTCGATCCAATTTTTATCCACTATCTCAATTTTTTTTTTTTTTTGCCTTCGTTTCAACGCTTTGCTTTTTGTTTCATTATCTTTACTTTTTTTTACGTTTTTTTTCTTTGTTTGATTTTCATTTCTTTTGCCTTTTCTTTGTTTCTCAAAACCAATTAAAAAAAATTGAAGTACTCCCCCTAGCTGTTCTGTTTTTGTCTTTGTTTGATTTTTATTTAGTTTTGCATCTCCTCTGTCTCAAAACATATTAAAAAAATAATAATAATAATCTGATCCCTAGTTGTTCTGTGTGCGGTTGCGTTTCATTTTCATTTCTGCTCGATCTTTTTCTGCTGCTATTTGGTTTTGCTTCCTAATTGTTCTATTTAATTTTCTTTCGTAAATTTCTGTTTCTTAAGACTTGAAAAATAACTACTTCCTCCCCACCTGCTCTGTTATTACTGGATCAAAATTAATCCTCCCCTTCACTTCTCCATTCAAGTAAATCAATCCTACAAATCCTAAGTAAATATAGATAAAATAAATTTAAGAGAATCATTATATCTAAAACGGTTATCAACTTAAATAATTAAATAGCATAGAATATAGGGATAAAATACTTAAAATTGAGAAGCTTATGTGGCCAATGAATAAGCTTAGAAACTTGATCCTGATCAAGATCAGAGTTACTATGTTTTTCTTGTAGGAAAATTAATCAATGAAATCTAATAAAGTAAAATGAAATTTGACGAAAAGAGGATATTATAATTATGAAGTTATAATAAAATTTCTTCTTCACTCCTTACTTCCAACAGTGATATATGAATAAATGACACCATAAAAATTTCTTTATGCCATATGATGTGAATTCAGCAATTTATATTATGTCACGATGACCTCTATGAACGATTTTGTAGCCTATCATGTGGCCCTCAAGTAAAAGAACTCTGTTACAATTATGTAAGAACTACAAAGTAATTCAAATATTGATAATTTTGTTGTATGTATTGTAAATGAGTATTTCACAACGCCTTGCCCGGGGATAATTGACAAATTCTGAGTTCATGAATATTAACAAACATTCGGTGAAAAAATGAGCTAAGCAAGTGCAATTCGCAATGCGCAGGCAGCAATAGCAACAAGCCTCATACTCTCTCCTCCAAACAACCTTTTATCTTTATGCTTATTTTCAAGTGTTATTACATCTTTCCATATCTCATCTATATATATTTATATCCAACGCCCTTTATCAGTTTCAAACTTTCAAAGCCATCTCTACTCTGATTAGATGCCGGATTGTAGGCTTACAACCCAATCCAAGAGGGGAAGTCATATGGTTAGTATATTGCGTAAGAATAACACTATTCTTACAAATTATCTCTACAAAATTTCTCATACAAAGTAAAATATAGTAATTTAATTAGGAGAGTAAATTTCTAAGTCTTAATTACATTAATTAATGTAGATGATATAATATTTATTTAATAATATCATATATATTTATATGAATGAATCTGCATAGATAATTTGTAAGAGTAGTACTATTCATTACATAATTATTTAATTATTTCTTATTTGTTACATGAAATTAAATACTAATATTATTGAATAGTGATCCTATATCAATAATTGGAGGAGAGGTTACTATACATATATGAGTTTATTTAATTCAGCATTTGCTTTTCAACACGGGAAAGTAGTGATCTTAATCACTTAATTTACTCATGTCTAACTTCTACTCTTTTTCTCTCCAAAATTTAATTAAAAAAAAAAAGCAATTTGCTGTGACCTTCACCTAACCTGATTAATTGATAGTGCTGATTAATTACGTTTCCAGCTGCCATGCATACTGCTTTAGTTTTTTTATATACCTTTGCGATACTCTTTCTTATAATTTACTAATAGATTAGTGAATGTTGAACCATTCATTGAAGATACATGTTTCCGCTTGAATATTTTATTTGAAAAATTATGCTCCCAATTTTAACTTTAATTTCTTGCTTTACTCCTCGTTGTCTACCACGATTACTATTAAATAATATTTTTGGAGAGACTACTATTTGTCGCTTTTATTTTGACTAACTTTCGCTTTTCTTCTTTTTTACATTAATTAAGAACAAAAATTGGTGGATGATTTCTTTTGTTTTCTAACTAATTTACTTTAGTCTTTTCTGATAACTTATTAATATAAATTATAATTCATTATTTAAATCCTCACTACTCATGATTCATATTTCCACTTAAAGAATGAAGATCATGACAAATATCCTTATCTTCTTATATTATGCAAACGATGTATATTAATGACCGAAGTGTTAAATAAAAAGTATTTTATGAGTTAAGTTTGGAAAAATTTTTAATTTTTTTATTGCAAGTTTCCAAATTGGCTCATTATCCCAAGTTTGTAATTAACGTCTTGAATCCCTTGATGTGGCACTAATTTATTATTGTCGTACTAATATTTGTCATTTTAACTCATCATTTATGAGGTACTTCTTAATTAATTAATGTCACCTTACTTTGAGTTTTAAGAATTTGGGATATAAACTTGAATCTTTTATCAAAAACTTTTACAAAAGATCTCAACATAAATTTTAGTGATATCTTTCTTAATTTAGTGGTATAAAAAGTTGATGAGCTAAAAATATAAAATGTGACTTGTGAGCTTTAAATCTCAATTATTGAATGAAATGAAATAAATATACTTAAAAATTTACATTAACGTTTTGTGTAAAAAAATTTAAGTTAACAGATCTATTTATGATATAAAATTCAGTTATCATTAAGATAGCTTAATTAATTAGTTTAAAAGATATGCAACGAGGCTGGTTATAATTATAGTGACTTCAACATTAAATATAGTGATAAGATCCAGTTATTCTACCATTTGACTAATGATTATCATAAAATAATAGCAACTAATCTAGGAAAGTTGCCAACTTTGACGATATTGTCACGCTTGTCTGCCACAATGTTAAAGGCTAAACTTTACCATTTGCTGTTCTTAATTTTTAATTAAAAGAATTGTTAGGTGGCTGTTATCTTTGGAAAAAGACTGCTTTCTTTCTCCAAAGACTATAAAAGCAAGTTGACCAGCTAGGCAGTGTGATGCACATTTCGTAAATGGTAGAAAGGGCATTTCGAAACAAGAGTACATTTGAACAAGTAATATATGTTATTAGTGTTTATAAATAACTAATTTTAATTATAAATAATGTTAATTTTACTAACTTTATATAAATTGTTGTAACAAAATTGATCAAAATGATTAAAATAATAAATATATAAAATTAATTCATTTAATAAAAAATAATAATATATAAATAAATAAATTATGTAATACCCTTGAAGTTCAAGAAAGTGATAATAATAATTTGCGAAATCACGGGAGGTAACAGGATTAAAATCAGAGGGCTGAATTTGAAGCGCTCTCTTCCATAAAATAGGCTATTAAAAATTACGCACGCCAATAGAGAAATGTATGTGCACTATTGTCAACAAATTTATCTGTTTTAACAATACTCAAAAGAACGAACTGAAATAATTCTATAATTCTTCTCGAAGGTACTTCTAATAGTGAAATTTGTTAATGAGCAGATTTCGTTATTGACCTTTCTATTGAGAATACAGCTTACCACTTGAGGTCCCAAACGTCCTGCACCTCTCTTCTTGTTCTGTTACAATTTACAAAGCAACTAATTAACTTTCTGGTCCGCTGATTTTTCACTTCTTCATAAGCTTCTACATCAATCTCTGCTCAATCTTTTTGTTTCAACTCCATAACGCTTTGCTTTTTGTTTCATTGTCTTTACTATTGTTCTGTTTTTATCTCTGTTTGATTTTCATTTGTTTTGCCTCTCCTTTGTTTCTCAAAACTAAGGAAAAAAAAATCAAAGTACTCCCTCTAGTTGTTCTGTTTTCATCTTTGTTTGATTTTCATTAGTTTTGCATCTCCTTTGTCTCTCAAAACTTTGATCTGAGATCACAACATACGTCATTACTTGTTTCCCATCTGTTTCCAATTCCATTTTATGAGCTTCTTCCGTCTCTACTCGATCTTTTTTTGCCGCTCTTTGGTTTTGCTTCCTAATTGTGCGCTGTATAATTTTCTGGCGTAAATTTTGTCATTCCTCTGTTTCTCAAACTTGAAAAATAGTTACTTCCTCCCTACTTCCTCTGTTTTTATTTCTGTTTGATTTTCATTTCTTAAAAAAAAAAAGTTTGAAAATGGTTGAACCTGTTACAAGTGTTGTTTCAGCTGTTGCCAGTGTTGTTTCAGCTGGCATAGAAGTTACCAACTGCTTGGCTGCTCCAATAGGACGTTCTTTCAGTTATTTGTGCAACTACAAGACCCACTCTGGAAGTCTCCAACAGCAAGTGGAGAAGCTGAGGGAACGAAGAGACTCTGTGGTTCATAAAGTCAATGAAGCAATAAGAAATGCTGAAGAGATTGAACAACAAGTTCAGACGTGGCTGACTAGCGCGGACCATCTCATTGAAGTGCCAGAGAGGATTATCGAAGAAGAAGAGCAAGCCGCCAAGAGCAAATGTTTCAAGGGGCTTTGTCCCAACTTGAAGGCCCGCTTCCAGTTTAGCAAGAATGCAGTGAGGAAAGTGAAGGCTATTGCTGAACTACTAGAAGCAGGACAATTTGACAGAGTTTCCTACAGGCCCATTCCACAGGAGATATGGATTCGCTCTACCAAAGGCTACGAGTCCTTTGAATCAAGACTGTCAACTTTGAAGGATATACAAAAGGCATTAAGTGATCCCAATGTCAACATGGTTGGTGTGTATGGGATGGGCGGCATTGGAAAGACCATGCTAGTGAAGGAAATTGCAATGAAAGCTGAGAAAGACAAGCTCTTTGATGAGGTTGTTATTACACAAGTATCACAAACTCCGGATGTCAAAAAAGTTCAACAAGAAATTGCAGAAAAGCTTGGTCTGGAATTTCGTGAGGAAACAGAATCTGTAAGAGCATCAAGGCTACGCGTACGTTTAGGTGGAGAAAAGAAGATTCTTTCGGATAATATCTCTACAAATCTTGATCTGGGGAGCCAAGCGTTATCGACAGAAAGAATTGAAGATCCAATGTCAAGTAAGATGAAGGCAGAACCCGGGAGCAGAAGGGAGCTAGAGTTAAGTCGAGAGAAGAAGATCCTCGTAATTTTGGACGATATTTGGGAAGATCTTGATCTGGAGACAATAGGAATTCCTCTCGGAGACAATAACAAGGGGTGCAAAGTGTTGTTGACAGCTAGAGATCTGAATCTATTAAGTGAGATGAGTTGTAATAATAATTTCCTAGTTGGCACTTTACATGAAGAAGAAGCTTGGAGTCTTTTCAAGAAGACGGTGGGTGATTCTATAGAAAATCATGATTTGCGATCTATAGCAAAAGACGTGGCAAATGAATGTGGAGGCTTACCAAATTACCAATTGCCATTGTTACAGTAGCAAGAGCGTTACGAAACAAGAGAATATATGAATGGAGCAGCGCGTTGCAAGAACTAAGAAGGCCTTCTCAAAGAAATTTCACAGGAATACAGAAAGTAGCATATTCATGCATAGAATTGAGTTACAATCACTTAAAAGATGAGGAACTCAAGTCAATTTTTTTGCTGTGTAGTCTTGTAGTGGGAGATTCTCATTCAAAGGAGTGGTTGTTGTATCCAAGTGTGGGTTTGGGTCTACTTCAAGACGCAAACACAGTGGAAGAAGCACGAGACAGATTGTATGCATTGGTGAATAAACTTGAAGCTTCTTGTTTGCTGCTTGACAGTCGAACCGACGATCCAGATTATTTTTCCATGCATGATGTTGTTCGTGATGTTGCGTTGTCAATTGCGTCCAGAGACAAGCACGTGTTCATGGTTGGCAATGAGATTGTTTCACCGAAATGGCCAGACAAGAATACACTCAAGAATTGCACTGCTATTAATATACACAACTCTAATATTTGTGAGCTTACAGAACAGTTAGAATGTCCGGAACTTGAACTTTTTCGCTTCAACAGCCGGGATTCTTCTGTGAAAATCCATGATAATTTTTTCACGGGAATGACAAAACTAAAAGTTTTAGAATTCTCTGCAATGAAGTTATTGTCTCTTCCATCGTCAATTCATCTCCAGTTGCTAAATCTTCGAGCATTGTCTCTCCACGAATGTATATTGGGAGACATAACTATTATTGGAGAACTGAGACAACTAGAAATCCTTGACCTTTCCTGTTCTGATGTTGAGCAGTTGCCTAAAGAAATAGGTCAGTTGGGCCGTCTCAGGTTGTTGGACTTGGACTTTTGTTACAAACTGAAAGTTATTCCTCCTAATGTTATCTCTAGATTACTTCAACTAGAAGAACTGCATATGCAAGGAAGCAAATTCATACAATGGGCCGATGCTGACAGAAGGAATGCTAGCCTTCATGAGTTGAAGCATTTGTCTCGACTAACCCTTTTAAGTTTTCATATCAAAGATGCCAACATCCTACCAAAGGGCTTGCTCTGTGAAAAGCTTAAAAGGTACCAAATTTACGTAGGAGATGAATCGAACTGGACTCAAGAGTATGAGACGAGAAATACGTTGAAAGTCAAGCTCAGTAGCAATATTTGTATGGAGGACATCATGCAGTTGAAAGGAATGGAAGTTTTATACATAGATGAAGTGCATGGCATCAAGAATGTTCTTCATGAAGTCGATAAGAAGGGTTTTCCAGAACTGAAGGAGCTCCATGTTCAAAATAATCCCTACTTTCTGTACATCGCGGATTCGATGAAGTTGGTATCCCATGATCAGGTCTTCCCTCAAATGGAATCATTGTTTCTTGCCAACCTGATCAACCTGGAGAAGATCTGTCATGGACGACTTACAGCAAAGTCTTTTAGCAAATTAAGAAGTATAAAGGTAGAGAACTGTGAGAAACTGAAAAATATTTTCTCATTCTCCAGTGTCAAAAGCCTCCCACAACTTCAAACGATCGAAGTGGCTGGATGCAAGGCTATGGAAGAGATATTTGAATTTGGAAGAGAAGACGATGTCGAGAACAACGAAGTTGTTGGTAATATTGAGCTGGGTCACGTGCGCTTCCTGACTCTAAAATCTCTTCGACGGCTTACAACCTTCTGTTCTAAAGTGAAGATGGCTTCCATGTCACAGGAAAGCGTACCAAAGGACAATGAAGTCATTTTGGAGGAGCATGATACTTCCGCAATACTTTTCAATGGAATGGTAGTTCAAAAATAATCTTGTTGTTTACAGTTACAATTTTTTTTTTCATTTTTAAATAGGAAAACGAGATCTAAGACGCACATTATTCCACTTGACTTTTGCACTAACATGCATTTTTTGTCGTTCCAAATTTTGAGTGTTTTCTCATCAATGGTACTTATTTGAAATTTGTTAGTCGCTCGAATGTGTTTGGGTGTGCATATTTTAAACTGTCAACTAAACTTCAGGCTACTACGTGCGCATCACAAGCTCTATACTCCTTAATGTAAAGCTGGGTTTGTTAATGCAATCTTTATACTTGTGTAGTAATTATTTCCTTTTCTCATCAAGTTTGAGTCTTTGAGTTATATCTTCATTTATCTGTCTAGGGAGTAGCAACAAGTCTGTTGCTTTTGTTTTCTGTTTTTTTTTTTTTTTTTTTTAATAATCTTGGTTTTCTTCTATTTTCTGTTACGACTCTGTTTTCGTAGAAAAGATATATGAAGAAAATAAGAATAGAATGTTATTTTGGTAATTAAAATTGAGCGCTTGTTTTGAGAAGCTAAAAATTTTACCAGAATAAGTTGTGGGTTCCGAGACTTACGGGATTTAGAGTTAAGAGCCTTGAAAATGGGATTCTTTTGTAGCAGCTCTGTTTCTTTTCTTCATCCTTCGATGATTTCGAGAGTTTCTTAAATCTAAAAACACGAAACGGTTGAGGAAACGAAACCTGATTTCCAGAAAGAGCTTAATTACGCTACCATGCGTTCATTGTTTTTATGGCCAGCTGTTGTTTTGTCACCTTCTAAAGCACATACTCATCTGGGTCAGATGAGACAAGCTGAGTGGTTTCTTTGGCTATAAATTTCCCTTTATAGCATGTGATCTAAGACTAAAGCAAAGAGTTTCACTGCAGGTTATGGCGCCCAACTTGGAGGCCTTGGAATTGTATCAATTAATTGCGAAATGATCTGGCAGAACCAACATCCATTGAAGTCTTCTCACTTTCAAAATTTAGCACGTTTAATTGTACAGGGCTGTGGTAATTTAAAATTTTTATTTTCATCTTCTACTGTTGGAAGCTTTTTGCAGCTCCAACACTTCGACATATGCAAGTGCCCTGCTTTAAAAGAGATAGTAGCCATTGAAGAATTAGGAGAAGAAGATAGGAAAAAGATAGTGTTCCCTCAATTAAATTTCATCAAGATAGAAGATCTTGAGAACCTCACAAGATTCTCCTCAGCAGAAGAATATATTGAATTTCCTTCCCTAAAACAATTGCAGATAAAACAATGCCCTAAACTCAAGGCATTTGTCTTAGAAAATGCGGGCACAAACTTAACAGAGAAAGAGGAGAAAACAAGGATGAGCTCAGTGAAGATTCAACCTCTCTTCAATGAAATTGTGAGAAAACTAATTCCTATATCTTTATATATATAAATGCTATCTTTGTGCTTTTGGTTAAATAGTTTTTCTTATTAAAAATGAAAATATTGATTTATGTGTCTTAATCGTGCCATGAATATGCAGGTTGCATTCCCTAATCTAGAGGAAATGGTGATTTCTCACTTGGATGATATGAAGATGATGTGGCACAACAAAAAACTTGCTGACAATTCCTTTGTTAAACTAAAATCAATCAAAGTTGAAGGGTGTAATAAGTTACGAACTCTTTGTCCATCTAATATGGTCAGAAGATTTTCAAGTTTAGAGTCTTTAACCATGAGTGATTGTGCTTCATTAGAAGATGTATTTGGACCCCAGGAATTAGATTTGGAAGAAACACATTTTGTGTGGCCAGATTTTCAGTTAAAGCTGGTTGTTGTTCATAATTGTCAGAGTCTCAAATACATCTTTCAAGCCTCCACTGTCAAGAGTCTTTGGCAACTAGAACAACTTGATATAATATGTTGTGGAGTATTGGGGGAGATTGTTGCCATGGAAAGAGGAGCCGACACAAGTAATGTTAGTTTTGTCTTTCCAAAAGTAACCAGTCTAATTCTCGTAGGCCTGCCAAAACTAACTACTTTCTACCCAGGACTACATACTACAGAGTGGCCTGCATTAGAGCAGTTGGTAGTTTGTTATTGTGAAAAAGTAAAGGTATTTGTTTCAGAAGTTGTTGGCTTTCATAAGACCATTAACGAGGACCAAGTTGATATCCCAACTCAACAATCCTTCTTTATGGTTGAAAAGGTATGTGAAACTTTATTTTGGTACACTTATAAATAGAATGTTTCAATTATCTTTCCCTTGTCAAACTCACATCTAACTTAAAAATCTTGTTTAGGCGCGGCCAAGTTCTCATGTTATATGAAAATTTTTCTTAATAGTTAAAACAATTTATTTGTTAACTTGTGTCAGCTTGAAATTAATAAAGAGTGCTAGTCTGCATTCCTCATATAGAAGTAACTATTAGTTTGCTTTCCTAAATAACCAATTTTGCGAAAAGTTGATATCAAACAAATTAACACATGTATAATAATACCATCCGACTATTAGAAATTTTAAATTCAACGTTCTATTATCAAAGCTAACTAAATTTGTTTGGAAAAAACATGCCAATTACACTACACTTTTATTCAAATGAACAGATTTGATTTAAATTTTATATAAAACGGTAAATTAGAAAACAACTATTGTTCAACGGTCCCTATGTTGTTTTAGTCTACTCTACATATGTTGTGCAAAACTGCAAATGTTGCCCATCGATCCTTTCTTTAAGTATGTCTGTGATTAAATTTTTAAAGTTAATTTTCATTTAACACATTTCTAGATTTTTAAAAAAGCTGTTAGGAATTAAAAATTAGTTTGCCAATAATTATATGCTTTTATTTATAAATTATAAAAATATACTAAATGCTTTTAATAACATTTTTCATTTGTTTCAATTGAAAAAATAACTATGTAAGATTTGTTGGTTGATCAAAGTTATTTGAGAACTTTTATATTGTTTTCAGTTTAAGAAAAACAAAATTTATTGGTAAGATAAGTAAACATAATTTTAAGAATGTAATATTTTGTTAGACCTATAACAAACTACAAATTATGAAAATTATTTAAAATGTGTTTATTTTCGTTTTTGGAATACTATCTTATGAAAAGGCATATTTACTAATGTATTTAATTTAATATCAATTGTATATCATTTTTTAAATTAAAAAAATTAAAACCAACTATATATTATTATTAAATTTTGAAAACAAAGACTCAAAATATAAAAACAGATACACCCTTAAAAATTATAAATTATTGAAAATATAATTAAGTTTATTTATTAGCTTTTTAATAGTTAAATATCTTGGGGTTACAATAATTGCCCTCATTTTAAAACTTTAAAAAACAGTGAAGGAGTCTTTAGATTACAGCAAACAAGAAGAGAGTTGATCATTTCCAAATGACAAATCACAAATTCAAAAGTGAAGCCTTGCAGCTATAAGAGATGGCAAACGTGGCTAGTCCCCATTGGTCAACTACCAGACTTTGATTGGAATTGACTGTAGGCGAACCCGCGCGCTCTCTCTCTCTCTCTCTCTCTCTCTCTCTTAGTCTTGGGTGAAAAGCAAAGCCAAAGCCAAAACCCTCTCACTCCCAAATGACCATAGTACTACGACAACCGCTTAAACTATTCCTCTCTACCATATAATCCATTTTTAAAAAACTCATTAATAACCTAAGCGTATTATTGCCTTAATAAATGTATGATTTTGTCTGCAGATCTTCCTCAAATTGGAGTTGTTGGAAGTAAGTATGAAGGACATCATAATGATATGTGATAGCCAGTTTCCAAGCAGACATCTCTTTAGTAAACTCAGAAGACTTACCATTGGACATAGCGAAGCAGCTGCTTTTCCACTTGGTTTGCTTGATATATTTCCTAATCTAGAAACACTCTCGCTGTATCGTAGTTCACACAAAGAGTTGTTCTCATATGAAGAGGCAGAGAAACATGCTGTGAGTTTAGCAATGATAAGAAACGTATGGCTGGCTCAACTTTTCAATCTGAAGCAAATGTGGAAACAGGATTCCACGTTGAACTCAATTCTTCCAAATCTTGAAACGCTACATATACGATGTTGTGACTCTTTGACTAATCTAGTGCCATCCTCAGCATCTTTCCAAAATCTAACAATTCTGGGTGTAAGTTCTTGCAAAAGAATGATACATTTGTTAACATCCTCAACTGCCAAAAGCCTGGACCAACTAAAAGAAATGCAAGTAGATGGATGCAAAATGATGACAGAAATAATAGCAGACGAAGGAGATGACGCGGAAGATGAAGTTGTTTTCGGGAAATTGGAGTATTTATCAGTCGTTGGTTTAGAAAGTCTCACATGTTTCTGTTCTGGGAATTACACCCTTAAATTTCCATCTTTAGAGACATTAGTTGTGGAGGACTGTCCCAAGATGGAGATTTTCTGCCAAGGAGCC
Organism: Boswellia sacra; assembly: GCA_013180625.2. Classification (NCBI taxonomy): domain Eukaryota; kingdom Viridiplantae; phylum Streptophyta; class Magnoliopsida; order Sapindales; family Burseraceae; genus Boswellia; species Boswellia sacra. Next base: position 66,375 of record SNVD02001129.1, on the reverse strand, counting down.
TTGAACACATCAAAGCTAAAAAAGATATGGCTAGAGAAGGATCAGGATAAAAGATCTTGGGAAGGTGACCTCAACACAACCATACAACAGTTGCATAAAAAAATGGTACGTTTTGCTTCACTAATATAGACGAACCCCTTACTTTTTGTGAAATTTGTTGTTATTTGAACCAGATAAATAATTAAGACTTTTGTAACTAACTAGAACCTCAACCCTTGATGGTTAAAAACTAAACAGAAAGAGAATTCTAGAGAATTATGTAGCTAACTACAACATGCATGCATCACTGATAGTGTATCTATATGGTTTGTTAGACCAAGCACTGACTGCCTTGCTGAGTCAGCTGAATCTATTTAACCAACAGTAACAACAAAGTGGGTTAATGATATGAAATTAAAAAATTTACGTCTCTGTATTGAATCTATGTAAATTCCAGATTAACAAAAAATTTTAATCCAAATTCATGTGTTTAATATTGGATGAATGATGACAGCTTGCTTTCGAATTAAAATATCTATATGGTGATTAAAGACAAAATAAATCCTTTTTTATTTTGAGTTCATAGTCGGTTTATTGACAGATTTCATAGTTCAAAATAATGGCTTACATTCCAATATTTCACTGTCAAGGGAGACAGTAGATGCAGTATTTTGCCTCATTCGTTGGTATTTTTTTCTCACATATTCTCTAACTTCCAAGTAATGGGTCCAATTAAGGTGGTGCTAAATTAGACTTAATAGCGAGCCTCTTTTACTGCATATTTAACCAAAAAAAAAAAATCCTATACAGCTTCCATGTCTTTCTTGCTAGTCCGACAACTTTTTTCATGAAACTCTACATAAATGCATTATTGTTCGCCCCTCCATCTACATTTTACAATTACAGTCTCGGTCAAGAAACCCTTCTATCATTTGATTTCAGATCACTTAAGTTGCAATTTTTGTTCGTTATCATCACCATTATTTTTTCATTCGAATATATTTGAGAAACTTTATGCTTCCCGATTGTGCCTGTTTATGTTGTCCCTGTTTTATTGTTCCCTTCGGTTACAAGAAAAACCTTGAAAATCTCAACAACTAAATCCGTGGATTGAGGGAGGAAATTAAATGTAAAAATCATTCTCTATGGTTAAAGACTTTTGAGAGATTTGAGAAATCGCAAATAAGGCCATTTTTATATGAAGTTTGTAGCTTATTATGTTCCCCTGTTGACCAAATCATATGCAGAGGACCTTTTGTTTTCATCTTTTTTGTTCTTCTTTATCTTTCCTTCATCTTATTATTAGAGGTTGAATACTGAAAACCAAGAAAATTAACCCTTCTGATTATATCTTGAACTCTTTGGGCTGCCTTCGGCATTTTTATTGATTTGATTGATGATAATAAAGGCCAGAGTTCCAATATATATTTCACCCTACAATGAGATATAGTAGTGCATCATTCTGCCTCATTTGTTGGTCCTTTTTTCTATCACAAATTATTATCTAACTGCCTCGTGTCCAAGCGCTGCAAAATTAGACCTTAAACAGAATGTTTCACCACGTACAAATTTCACAGCTTCCATCTTTTCTACAATAAATCTGCATGCATGCCATATTGTTCTGCTCTCATTGTACTTTTCTATTTACAGTCTTACTCAAAAAAGCCTTGTTTGACTTAATATAGCAACCGTAGCTTTCTATCATCTCCATTAATTTGTCCAAGTAAATATGTCCATGATTCTGCTTACGTTGTCTCTGTTTTCTTTCTCCATCTGGTTACAGGACAATCTTTGAAAAGCTAAACAATTCAACCCACAGATACTTAATTATAAAATCATCATTTAAGTCATCTCTTTCCAACTAAAACTTATTATTATTAAGCAAAAATTAAATCATCTTATCATCCCTTGGGCAAATTAAATCATGAAGCCATTAAATTTAGCTATCAACACGGAATATATAGTTTAATGTAAACATCAAATTTAGCTATCAACACTGAAAATTGTTGAGGTTGTATAATAGTCTGACAATATATAGCAGATTGATGTCACGTATTATCTAATATGCTAAATAGAATATATTAATGTTAAATTGAAAACTATAGTTTAAGATTGAGCTAAAATATATCCCATATGTAATTATATGGTGTAATGGCTTAGGTATTGTAACCACACAACAATTACATAAAAAAGAGGAACGTATGAATTCTCTTACTGATTTTTAGTTACCTTCACACTTACTAAATTAATTTGAATAATATAATCTAGAGTATTACGTATGCAAGATGCTAGAAAATCATCTGCCTGCTAACTTTAAATTTTATCCTTTAATTTCTCTTTGATGCGGTAAAGAAAACATTGAAACTCAATGTTCACCTTATTTCGGTGGGTCATGGGCCATCAAATGAACTGCCTTGACCCTTCCTTTGATCTATATTAACTAATCAAGTAGAATCTGAAGAGAAATTCAATTGAACATAAAAGTCTCTAGCTCTTTTTTATCAATTCGTGTGTAACGGTAATGTTTCTCTATCTCTATGGTTCTCGCTTCCACCGTTAAGTATTGGCTGTGCTCTATGATTATAGAATGTGGACAGATTTCAGAAAAGATTGGAGTCAGCCTCCTTTGCACCGTCATGAACAAGTCCACGTTTATCAAAAGTTTGGGGGACAGGATGTTGTAGCTTAGCCATATGAGGACCTTAAATAGCACATTGTATTAAATAGTATAATATATGTGTTTGGTACTAATTTAGCATAGTATTAATTAATACAAAGTACAACCCTTAGATGCATCAACATTTTATTAAATGATGTAGAGCTAATCCATACATTAGCATTACATTGTATAGCACTAATAAAAAATGTCAAAATTATCCCTATAAAATTCTATATATCCAAAATACCCTCTAATTTTTAAATTTTTTTTAAATAAATAAAGATGTATTTAATAGATAAATTATAAAATCAAATTTATTTTAAAATTTATTTTCTAAAAATAAAGAAGGGATGAAGGGAGTCACTGCCCCCACTGAGTGACATCAGAGGTCCACTGTCTTCGTTGGACCAATTAGTACCTAGCATACTACCATAAACTTAAATTGACTAATAAGTCCAGTGGGGGCATTGGACCCCAAGTAATTTTTTCAATAATTGGCAACTGTTCGATAAATTACTAAATAACTAATTTTATAAATAAACTAAAAATATATTTATACTTTGTATATCTTTTTTGAAAAAAAATCTTACTTTTTTGTACAAATTAATACAATAGATGAGTATACCAAATACTATGTAATTTTGATATAACATTATTTTTAGTACTATACAATACAATACTATATAATACAATACTATACTATACTGTACAATGTCGCGTACCAAACATGCCTTTAGTTTTCATCTTTTCTGTTCTTCTTTATAAGATGTGAGATTTCACTGTGACTTAGCTGCCTTCAAATTGATTCACGTCTCAGTGGATCTATTTAGAGGTTGAAAACCAAGAACATACTTCCTTTTATATTTGTTGCAGTCCTTTGGGTTTATCCCCCAAGCTACTATATTTGAAGCATCCAGATACTGATAATTTAAATGCCTAAAGAGGTATGAATTGTGCATTAATTGTAATTATAGAATTTCCACTATTTATAGCTAATTGATATTAATTATAGATTGATATTAATTATAGAGTTTCGAAGCTAGGATTACATAATTAATCAGTTATTCTTGAATGACGAATTTTTAGTGTGCATGTATCCAAATAATACTCGTAGAATATGATCTTTGCTCTTTCAGTGTAATCTATACAATTCTAGGTTCTAATAATTAATCTATGATATGATTAATCTATGATATGATCATATTGTAGTTACTTTATGGAAGTCATTGCTTATTATTGATTTATAAGTGAAATTAGATTATGTAGTAAAAATTTAACATGTGAGTGAGAGTACTGTAGATAGGAAAGTAGAATGAGGGCAGAACAATAAGGCATGCATGCAGATTAATTTATCAGAGAAAATATGTTGGACTAGCAAAAAACAGATATATGTTGGTGGCACTTTATGCTTTCTGACCTTGATTCTGCTCATGTTGTCTCTATTTTCTTTCTCCATTCAATTACAGGAGAATCTTTTGAAAAAATCTAAAAAATTAAACCACATATACTTATAAAATCGTCCTTTACTTGACGTCCTGCCCACAAATACTTTTTATTATTAAGCAAAAATTTAATCATCTTATGATCCCTTAGACAAATTTAGCTTCACTTCAAATTTAGCTGTGTGAAAATTGTTCAGGTTGTATAATGTCATGAAAATGGTAGATGCCAAGTGTTAGCTCATATTTAATATACTAAATATAATATTTTAATATTAAATTGAAACTGTAGTTTAAGATTGAACTAAAATATATCCCATATGTAATTATAGGGTGTAATGGTTTCGCAGTATAAAGAAAATCTTATGTACAGAAGAGATAACTCATGATCAATATTTTTTTTTCTTTTTGCTAATTACATTTAAGTTATCAATTAGTTTCCAATTTGTTAAGATCCTGATACTATTTATTTGTACGTAATATGCAATGGCATGTAAGCAGAAGAAACTCTTGATATGTGGATAAATAAGTTCGGAAAGTTACTAATTAGTTGAAGAATTAATCTTAAGGCTCAAAACTCAAGTCTAAATATTGGTTACTTCACATTATTTAGAGGTCAATAACTTGATATTTTAGATCAAGGTAAATGTGTTTATGTGCGAATATATGTAGTATGTCTATTGAATCTTTTTCCTTGCACTTTCGTTTGTTAATTGTCAACAACTATCTATCAAATAAATATGAACTTTATTACACACATTGAAATATTCTTCTTTTGTTTCACAAATTTTATGCGTGAAAATAGTTTCAAAGTTAAACGCAGCAGCATAAACTTCAGATAAGTTAAATGTTTATTTAATTTCTTCCAAATAGAGCTCTTGGCCCTTAATATATGACACTCCATGTTTAAATTTTTTTCATTCAATTGATAAAAAAAAAATTATGCTAGTAGATAGATGACTACTAGCATAATTTTTTTTTTGTCAATTAAATGAAAAAAATTTAAACATGGAGTCCCTTTGCAGGTATTGGAAGTGTCTACAATGGATTTTGAAAAGACTTGGCAAAACCAATTTCTAGAAATGTCTTCTCGCTTTCAAAATTTGAGTCGTCTTGTAGTGCAAGGCTGTGGTAATTTAGATTATCTATTTGCATCTTCAATGGTGAAAAGTTTTTCACAGCTCCAACACCTTGAGATATGCAAGTGCCCAGCTTTAGAAATGATAATAGCCATGGAAGAGCTAAGAGAAGAGGAACCGAAAGACATAATGTTCCCTAAACTAAAGTTCCTAAAAATAGAAGATCTTGAAAATCTCACAATATTCTGCACTGAAATGTATGTTGAATTTTCATCCTTGAAACAAATGCATATAAAGAGTTGCCCTAAATTCAAGGTGTTTGCCTTGGAAAATATAAGCACAGACTTATCAAATGGTGAAGTTGGAAAAAAGAGTTGGATGGAGCATCAGCTCTTCTTCAATGAAAAGGTATAAGGATAATTCATCTATTCTCATATTTCTTATGTCTTTTACTTCTCCAATTATTTTCTTTTTTATTTTGGAAATTTGCTAATTTTCCAATTAAAGCTAAATAGATCAATAATATATGAAGCATGAATATGACAGGTTGCATTCCCTGACTTGGAAGAAATGGTGATTTATCATTTGGATGACTTGAAGATGATATGGCATAAAGACAAACTTGCTTTGAATTCCTTTGGTAAACTACGCTCCATGGAAATTGAAGGTTGTGATAAGTTATTGACTCTTTGTCCATCTAACATGCTTGAAAGATTCTCAAGGTTAGAGAGTCTAGTTGTTAATGAATGTGGTTCACTAGAAAAGATATTTGCACTCCAAAGGTCAAATTTTGAGGAAACACACTCCATGTCTATATTTCACTTAGAGAGAATGGATGTTTCTAAATGTCAAAGCTTGAAACATATTTTTCCAAGCTCCGTGGCTAGGATTCTTTTCCAACTGATCGACCTTGACGTAACTGATTGTGGAATATTGAAGGAGATTGTTGCCAAGGAAGGAGGAGAAGAGCCAAGCACTTTTAAGTTTGTCTTTCCAAAGCTAGCTTCTCTAGTACTCAAGGACCTACCTGCACTTACTAATTTTTACCCAGGAGTATACACCTTAGAGTGCCCGATGTTAGAACAGTTGGTAGTGTATGGTTGTGACAGAGCAAAGGTATTTCCTTCCACAATTCTTAACTTTGAAGAGACTGATGACAAGACGAAACTCGATATCCCAGCACAACAAACCTTCTTTTCCGTGGAAAAGGTATGGCATCTCTTTTTTTCCTTCTTCTCCTGCTGTGTATGAGTAATGTAACATCTTTTAGTTAAGGGTGAAGCAATTTGTACCAAAAATTTTACTCAAAACATCCATTTTCTAAATACACCAGCAATTAAAAATTTTTAAATATTTCTCAACTCAAATCATAATATTAAACTATTTTTCTGTCGTTGGCATAAATTTAATAAATCAAAATTTTAATTTATTAAAAAAATAAAAAAAGTTACGAACAATAAGGAGAGAAATTAATTATACAAATAAGTTTACTAATAATGTTTTTATTAAAAAATAAGTTTAATAACGATTTTTTTAATCAAACTTTTGAAAAGAAAATTATGGCTTTTAATTTTGTTTTTAATAAAATCAAGGATTTATATAATGAATTTTATGGTTAACTGATGTTATTTTTAAAATAATAAAGATAGAATAATGGATGCCGAAAATCTTTTTTTTTTTCTTTTTTTCAAAATAGACCCACCTTTTAACTAACATGAAATTTGCTATTACAATTTTAACCCTATGTAAATTATAGGTTTGGGTTATAGAGTAAATAGATAGGGCTATATAAATTGCTCAAATTTTTATCCTGTTCCACATTTCAAACAAACTGAAATTTAATACACTCTTATCCAGGCAATTGGTTTTATTTTATAAAAAAAAACTATATGTTATACATATAAATCAGTTTGATTCATATGTAATTGCATACTATTAAGATAGTCATTGTAATCTTATTATCTCCTTTTTTTATGTGAACTATAAATAGATTGAATTTGACTGTATAATTTTTTTTTCTTTTTAGCATCAAGGATGAAATACGTTTCGACTTTCTAAAAAAAGTTGCCAACCAAATTAGTTAGTTCTTTTAAAAATTCACTGCCAATCTGAAACCTTTTTTCAAAAACCAAATTTCTTTGTAAATAATTCTAGATAAATAATCAATTTATAAAGAAAAAAATTTTATACAACTTAACTTAGCATGATTTATTAAATGAATAATTACCATGTCATTTGTTATAACTTTATTAAGCAAATTTTACCTGTCGAATTATATTTTTGTCAAATCATATTGTATAGAGTTAGATTTATATAGTAGCATAGCATCAGTAGCAATTAACTCAATATATAAAAAAATCATTTCATAAGAAAGCATAAGAAAGCATAAAAAGATTGTCTGTATAGTAGCTTACATACATACATATTGAGGAAACACTCACCTACAATTTGTTTTAATTTTTGTATGATTGGTTTGCAGATATGCCCGAACTTGAGGGTAGTGGGACTAAGCAGTCAAGAAATTATGAAGATATGGCGTGGTCAGTTTCCAAGTGATCTCTTTGGCAAACTCAAAAGGCTTGGTATTAGAGATGATAAATCAGTTGTTTTTCCACTGGGGTTACTTGAAAGGTTTTGCAAGGTAGACAATCTGACAATGACATTGCGCAATTGTTCATACAAAGAGTTATTCTCTCATGGAGAAGTGGAGAAACATGTTGGGAGTTTGGCACGGATAAAAAATTTATGGTTATTTGAACTTTCTTATGTGAAGTACATGTGGAAACAAGATTCCAAAATGAACTTAATTCTTCAAAACCTTGAAAGTCTAGAGGTACAAAATTGTGGTAGTTTTATTAATCTAGTGCCAACCACAGCTTCTTTCCAAAATCTAACAACTCTGGAAGTATGTCACTGCAAAGGAATGATAAACTTGGTGACATCCTTGACTGCCAAAAGTCTACAGCAGCTTAGGGAAATGAGTATTGAAGGATGTGAAAGAATGACAGAAATAGTAGCAGATGAAGGACATGTTGGAGAAGATGAGATTGTTTTCAGCAAATTGGATGAGTTATCACTTGTTAATTTAAAAAGCCTCACAAGTTTCTGCTCAGTGAATCACATCTTCAATTTTCCATCATTGGAGGTATTGATAGTGAGAGACTGCCCCAAGTTGAAGATTTTTTGTGAAGGAACCTTAAGCACACCAATGTTAAAAACAGTGTGTCAAAACCGGAAAGATTGCTGGAAATTTGATAAAAGGTGTTGGGAGGGTGATCTCAATACAACCATCCAACAATTACATCGTAAAAACGGTACGTATTGATATACTAAAATGTCCACCTTTTTTTTTAATATTTTATACATTATACTTTTCAATTCACCTTATACATTATATTTTTTAGTGATACAGTTTCAACAAATCTTGAATATCACATTTGCATTATACTAGACAGCCTTCTGCCTAGTGGCTTCAATGTTTTGATCTTTTACTTTTGATTTGATAAAAGAAGAATTACAGAAAAAATGTTCGCTTTTAATCCTCACCAGTCACCACATGAGGTGCTCTCTGGCTTTTCAAATCTCACGAATGTCCAAAAAGGCCAATTAGAATCTTTTGTAATTTAGTCTCATACACAATAAATAGGCGTTTAGTTGTAATAATTCTTCATGCTAATATGTTGCTCCCTAAGCTACTGAGTCATCAAATGAAAAGCCTTAGCCCTTGATTTGGTTGAATTTAAGTAAATGAAATGTTAAGAGAATTTAGAAGCAAATGAATAAATAATTCAAAATACAAAAAGACTAATTTTTTTTTTCTTTTTTTCAACTTATATGGAAAGGAGCCATTAATTATCTATAGTTCCTGACTTCATTATGTTTAGAATGTCCAGAAATCTGAAGAAGATTCAGGTTAACCTTTCGTGCAACATCTGGAGTGACTAAGGCCATGTCTGCATGAAGTTTGTGGAAGATCGTAGCACATGTTCCCACAATAGAAATCAGCTGGTGAAAGGATGTTCTGTTTTCATCTTCATTGTTCTGCTTTTCCTTTTCTTCATCGTGACTTAAACTTTGCTCCAAATTCATGTTGCAGGACTCATGTCTCCTTTCATATGATTATCTAAGGGTGAATAGTCAAAGGTCGACCTTGTATCAATGCTATGTGATATGTAACAACTAGTAATAAATCAATGTTACATGTTTTGTGTCTTATAATAAACTTTTTTCCTGTCTCATTTTATGTAGAGTTGGGATATGGGACGAAGCATGCAAGTGTGTGCAACTGCAGATTCATAAGAGAAAGCTGGAAGGAATTACGTACATTTGATGATGTTGGTTAATGGTTTGAAATAAACATTTGAAAGTTCATTTTTAAGCAATATTGATTAGTCTTCTTTTCAGATTTTGTGTTTCTTTCGTTATTGACGTGGACCGATTGGTACAAGATGTCTATAATGATGCCTTGGTTAGCAGTCATTTTCTCAATTTAGGAACCTTTATGTTTTCTGAATTTTCATTTTAGTCCTTATCAGCTTTGTCAGACCTGTTTTCACTGTCTTCATTTATGTCCTCCCAGAGGACAACCATAAGTAATAAGGGCTATTTATGCCCTCTCCGAACGAATCGGTAATTAGGGGTGTGCAAAATAATCCGAACCGACCTGACCCGATCGGGTTTGTCGGGTTTTGATCGGGTTAACCGTAAACAGTAACCCGAAATCGGGTTAGAATAGTCGGGTTTGAACAGTACCGGGTTATAATCGGGTTTGAATAGTATATTTGAATAAAACCAAACCCGATCCAACCCGACCCGATCCGATCAGGTTGTCGGGTTTTAATCGGGTTAATATTGAATAGTAATCCGAATTCGGGCCAAAAGATTCGGGTTTGAACAGTATCGGGTCAAAATCGGATTTGAGTAAACCCGACCCGTGTGCACCCCTATCGGTAATTGACCAAGGTTGGGCCGTTCACCCAGTAAGTTCTTTCTTTCAATTTTTTTTTTTTTAATTATCAGTGTTGGATGGGGATTGAATGCTATTTCCAGTGTGTGAAGCTTTTGCTGATGAGACCCATTGTGTTTGTAAAATTTTGCATCTCCTAAAAAACCAGCAGAAATTGAAGCAATGGCAGAATGATGATTGCAAATTTTACCTAAAATCTCTGTCTTGATATAGCTAACGAAATAGTAATTGAATAAATCTGCAACAGAGATTATAAATATACATCCACGCTGAGAAAAACAACAGCAAAATCTGGAAGTTAAAAGAGTACCCATACATGCAGAAATGGCCTAAATATATATCTTTTGAATTCTTGAGAAAGCTTACCATCCATCAACTAAAATGTGGCTCTGTGAGATAGCCACTGTGTTAACAACAGCAAACATAAAAATTGGAGCCGTTCATATCAAAAGCTTGATGTGTTAATTTTCATCCACTCAATTGTTAGTTTTCACTTCGGGAACTTTTTTTCTCTCAATTACACATTCTTCAATGGATCTACATATTTCTCGCAAAAAGCTAAAACTAAAAAGAAGAAAAATAAAATAAATGAAGAACACATATTACAAACAATAAGAAAACAAGCGCTAGCAGAACACCATCAAATTGTTGAGCATAATGCAGAAGATACTTCTGAAACGCTCAGACATCAAAAAGGAGAATACAGTATACAACCTAATTATAATAAACCGGATTAGATTAGGATGACTGCCTCCAATCTTCACCAGCATAAACAGCCTGATCCCCAAGCTCTTCCTCAACACGAATTAACTGCAACAAAATTTAAATTGCTAATTTGTGATCAAGACTGCACAATTAGATAAAGACGGACATCTTTGGGCTGACAAACCATCCAATGCTTACATCTGATTTGGCTTAAAATATAGTATAAATCCTTTCTCCTACTTTCCTTTGGAAAAGTGATTGAGATCAAATCTCTTAGAGTGATATAGTAGTTGTGTGGTAGTTGAGGCTCAGCCCCTGTCTCTAAAGCTAAGGCATCTACATTAATTTATCTAAAACTAACAGGAATACAGGTGCATTCTTATATTTATTCAATGTATAAATTCTACAAAAGGGGAACAAACCTTTTGCTATAAAAAGCCATGAATCAGTCTTGCCTTGAACTGCTCTCATAGTAGTCATTGTTCATCTTAATGAAGAATTACATATTTTACAAAAAAATTTATGGCATCTTATGGCTGGCAAAGTAGCTCAAAAGGTACAATATTTAAGTGCCTCACAAACTCTTACTGAGAGCCTGCCATCAACGAGTTGCATATTTTATAACACCTAGCTCCTAACATGTGATAATGAAGCTAACTGTTGGCAAAACCTACATCTTCAAACAGAAGCACATGCGAGCATGCCAACAACCAAAAAAAAAAAAAGAAGCCTAATATAGAGAAAAGTCAATAATTTCGATTAAAAACTGGACCTGGTTGTATTTGGCCAGCCGCTCTCCCCTACATGGAGCACCTGATTTGATTTGAGTTGAGGTGAGGCCAACAGATAAATCGGCTATAAAAGAATCCTCACTTTCCCCAGATCTATGAGATATTACCACTCCCCAGTGAACATCATTTGCCAGCTTCACTACTTCAATGGCCTCTGTCACAGTTCCAATCTGATTTATCTGCATTGAAACCATTAAATTATCAGACATCAAATGCTGCTTGAAAGGCTTTTAGATGAATTAAATTGCAAATATTAACCTTAAATTATCAGAGTTTAAAGCACGTAGCCAAAGAAGTTATCCCATTCTTGGCCACGACTTACCTAGCTAACATTTTTATTAAAATACGAAACTTTTTCATAAGTAACACAAGAAATTAAGAGTAGCATGCAAGGCATTGCCCACAATAATATGTCAAAAGAATCACTCAGACAATGAAATTGCTACATCAACCAAACAAAATCAGATGGACACCTTGAGAAGAAGAGCATCAAGTGGACTCATGAATTGCTCTCTCAATACGTTTTGGATTCGACGTCAGCAAATCACCTCCTACTACCTGCAAAACCACCCTCTCTTAAAATCGATCTAGCCATGCATAGACTGCAAAATCAAAAATATTCTTCAGGGCATCAACAAGAGCATCTGACTCTCTTAATTTAAGCTGTATGGTCAAATCCCATTCAGAAACTCCAGTAAACAAAAAGGCAAATCTATTGAATGATTGTAGTCAGAGAAAATCCTGTGAAATGTTTTATTTCTCATGGGAAGACAGCGTATGACAAGTTTAGATCATTCAAACTGAGGCTTCAGATCAAGTGGATAACCACCAACCTGTTGATAACTATAAGGCTGGACCTGTTTCATCTGCCCTTATGATTTCTATGCACATGTTAAACAGGTTAATTATGCATGCAAATAAACTTCACTTATCACTGAAACAAAGAACAAACCTGGCAAATTCCAAGACTAGAAATATACTTTGTGTGTTCCCAGTCTTCCTTGTCAAAAAGATCTTCGATTGATACAATTGGGTACTCTTAATACCGGTATCAAAAAAGACACAAAACAATATTTCATCTTCATTGGAAAGATTAACCAGCAAAAACAACAATAAATATCTAGGAGACACTAATATACCAGCACACAGTGCTTTGTACATCTCAATCATATCATCTCCTGACTTGAAATTTTGTCCTGACTTGTTTGGAGATTTGAAATCTAAATAATACTTTGTACCTACATGAATGAGAAAGTAAAAGAACTGATCACTTGTTAAGAGGCTAACAACGGGCAAGAATAAAAGCACATCCTAGCTTTGGTCAAATATAGGAGTACACAGTGGCCCTGCAACCTGTATGATTGTTTCTGTGTTTTGCTAAGAGTTTCAATACTTTCATTAGGCTTTACCTAACAATTCAAACTTTTAGGTCAAATGGTTTTTAATATGATATCAAAAGCAATAAAGTCCCGAAAATTTGAACGTTCCCTTCCAATAATTAAAAAATCTATGTTCTCATGGTCCACATGTATCCCACGTGTTTGAGGTGCCCACATGCATCCCCCATGTTTTAACAAAAATTGGAATACGTTGTTCATCCACATGCATCCCACCTGTGGAGGAGTATTAAGAGCTTTGAAACTATTGTTCGGCCTTATTACTAGTTTAATCTATTGGGTCAAATGGTTTCTTAATATATTCAATTTAACATCTTATAGAAATATATACTCCAAGAGTTTGTGCTCAGTGATATCAAATATGGCTTTCAACTAATAATGCCAATAGTTTTTTTAATATATGAAAAATAAATAAGTAAAAGGACTTACATGCTATGATTTACTGTAAGACCTATTTTCAGGAAAGAATTCATCACCTTTCCAAAAATCAGTAGCACCAACATCAATAGCTATCTCTATCTTCTCATTGTACCCCGTTCTGTTGATCGCCTCTTTAACATAATCCAATCCTTCTTTTATGCTGGACAATAATAGGATATAATCAAAAGGAAAAACTAGATGATGTTTACATAGACTCAACCTTTACTCAAACATCATACAAACTAATAAAATAAAACTTGCCTACAAATGTTTGGAGCAAAACCACCATCTTCACCAACATTACATCCATGTGCACCATATCTTTCTGTAATGACAGCCTTTTTGTTTTCATTGACAGCAGTCAAAATCAATAAATTAGTTAAAATTTATTTATTTTGAAAAATTCAACAGACTAAACATTGACTTTGCTGTTGAAACAAATAAAAATAATAGTATAGAATTGGAAATTAAATTTTCAACCAGATTTAGCTGAAATATTCAAAGGTTAATGCTATTAGGAGCATTATTTTCAAATACCCATTTAAATTATTGTAACACTTGTGACTTCAAACATGAAGATTGACAGCAAAACATATTTTTTTCCTCTTTCAGTTTAATTTAACATACTGCTAATAGATTGAAACAAAATCCAAAGTCCAAGCAACTCAGTAAAAACATTTCCACCTTCAAGTGGTGATAGGTTTCAGAACCCATTTGCAATGCCTCCTCAAACCTCTTTGCTCCTATTGGGAGAATCATGATTTCCTGCGCCAAGTCAGATTGATTTGAGTGATACATCAGAAATGTACCAAGACAAAAAAGTTTTTGCACTTTTTGTTAAAACTAAAAACTCAAAATCATTAGATGGCCGGCATCTGGCATAGAACGCTGACTCATTTACAGCAGATAAGTATAGACACAGCACTATTCACAATCTGTTGACTCTAACTAAGTTGTTTATATAATATGGAAATGAATTATAGTCATCATATATACTCCATTAAATCATTTATTAATACATAGCCTAGGCTAATAATTTACTAATTCTTTGAAAAACATTGACTTAAACTATCCCTCCTTTCCACTTTAATATTTCAGCTCCAAATAGTAGAGTTCATATGAATAAATCCCTCCTTTTTATTGTATATATTGCAGCTACAAATGATAGTTCAAATGTGTAAGATATCAGATGCTGTCAATGAATTTTATGACAACTTATCTGGAAAAATAGAATAACATGTATGAAAATGGATCAAGAATTGACAATATATACCTGAGTGGCCAGATTATTCCCAGCATGTTTCCTACCACTTATAAGAGTGAAGGCAGGAACCAGAAGAGTCAGGTTGGTTTTTCCAGAAAGATCAGCAATGTGTTTGTAAAGTGGAACCTGGTAATAATTTTCTTTCTCAAATCTTTAAGAAAAGAATTATATTTTCAACATAACTACATAAAACTATTAAACATCCAAATCCATGGAAAGTCATAACTCTTTTTCAGCAGCCCCAGCTTTGCATGCTGCAATTGAAACGGCTAATATGGAATTGGTTCCAAGTTCACTCTGCATGAAGATGATTTAAACAAAGAAAAGAAAATCACTTTAGATGTTAAGAGGTAAATAGTGCCAAGAAAAAATGGACAACTACGTCGCACAAGATGTGAAACATCCAAGATAAATTAATGGGTATAATCTTCAATATTGATAGAATCCTGATACCAAGGCCAATACACCATCTCTAAATAGTTTATCGAGACAAATCTCAGAGATGATTAAACAAGACTCAGCAAAAGTAAGCATTCAACCAACCCATTTGAATGTTGTTTTAAATAGACTATCAACACAAAGCTCAACTAAGGTTTTAGTTCTTTCTTTGTATAGTTGGTTCAATGTGGTATAATCCATTTTACATTCATTACAAAAAGGTCTATGTTTGTCACTTGAAAAGGAACAAAAGCTACCACCAAAAAGACTCATACTTAATTGGGCATGCAACCAAAGGAAACAATACTCCTATTGAATTACACTTAAAAACAGAGTAAAAACACTACCTTCTTCTCTGTTTTGTCCAAGTCTATCATAGCTTGATCAATTTGAGATTGAAGCGTTCTATCCATACCAATCAATGCTTTGGATATTTTCTCATTGATATTCTTAACAGCTCTATTCACACTATTTCCCAGATAAACTCCCTTGTCCCCATCTCGCAATTCAAAAGCTTCATACCTAGGATTAACATTCAAAATTAGATTTTTAAAACAAATTCAGCGCATCCCACATTTGATTTTAAGGCCGTTTTATAGAATCTAGATACAATTCTTTGCTTTTGAAAGCAAGAGATACAAGAAATTTTAAAATGTTATTTATTGAAACATTTTCAAAAATACTTCAAAATACAATTCCAAAAACTATTATAAAATCATCACAAAAAATTAGTATAATCTGAAATCCCCCCCAAAAAAAAAGGCGCTTTCTCCGTTTCTCAACGTTTTCAACTCGAAAGCAGCTTTTATTTTCAAAGAATATCAAAAATGAAACTCAAATTCTTTTGAATTGAATTGCATCTAAACTTATGATTCTTTACCAAACATTTTCTCTGCCATTATCAAAACACTGGGTACGCGGACAAGATATTCAAAAATTTTGACTTCAATAACAAAACTTACATTCCGGAAGTATCGCCGGCGGGCGCGGAAGCACGAAACATGCCTTTATTGGTGAACAAGTCGACTTCAACTGTTGGAATCCCTCGGCTGTCGAGAATCTGCCGTGCTTTGATCTTCGTTATCACTCACGGAACCGCTTTTCGCATGTTATTAGACTACCACGAACAAAAACAACACGAAACGATCAATCACTTGAAAATAAAATATTGAATAACAAATAAATTAGAGAGGAAAGGAAGTGAAGTACGATCACGAGGACGGGATCAGGGGATTTGGCTCTGACGGCGGCATTGACGGCGTCTTCGATTTTGCGAGAGAGCATGTGCTTGTCCAGATAGTCTTGAACTGACTTATTTCGTTTTCTAGTTTGTTCTCTGTAGAGATCGTTGGAGAGATTGAAAATTTCTAAGCTCCAAGAGGGTTTAAGAGTCCAAAGTTGAGAGCACGATTTTGGTAATTGACAGTGGCTAGCGACCGCGGGGAGGTATTTGAAAAGACATCGAAGTTCTCAGGGCCTTTAGTATTTGAAAACTCTGGCATGTAAATGTAAAAATAAGGGAATATTCACACATTCGAATTTGAGGGGTAAATTTGGAATGCCGATGTCTAGGAAAGTAACAAAGGCACCCCCTAAAATCATAAATTATTTCGTAAGGACAATATTACCCCCTTTGTCATATCCTCACGTTTTACTCCGGGTTTTGTTTTCCATGGTTGTAAATAGGAGTGGCAATCGTGTCGTATCGTGTCGACCCATTTAATTATTCGTGTCAAAATATGAAACTCAAACCCACCCGATTATTAAACGTGTTACCCACGTATCATAATCGTGTCATATTTAATTCGCATAATTTACTTAATTGTTTAACTTAGTTATACATAATATATTATATTCTCTATATTTAAATCAATAAAAATTATTTTTAGAATATAAACCATTGTTAGTATAAAAATCATCATAATTTATTATTTTATAAATTAATTTATTTTATAGTATAAATATTTCAATTTTATAATATATATATTGTAATTAGGTAATAATTTATATCATTAAATGAATTTACATATTAAGAATGTACAAAATATATTTAACTATTCGTGTCATTAAACGGGTTGGCGTGTTAAACACCTTCAACACTAACCCGACCCATTTATTAATCGTGTAACGTGTTCGTGTCGTGTTTGTGTCGTGTTCGTGGGTCGTGTCAAAAATTGCCACCCCTAGTTGTAAATCGTTTAATAAGAATATAAAAATGTAAATGACATATTTATTTTTTTCTATTTGAACATCTAAATCAAATATATAAAGATTAATAGTTTTATATTTATTTATTTATTATTTTCACTTATAATTTTATTTCATATAATAAAATTATTTTTATACAAATTTTATTATGAATTGAATTTATTTAAATATGTATGTTATTTTCTATACAAAATGATATATAAATAAGCTAAACGACTATAAAATAATTTTAAAAAATATATAAAAAATTATAATATAAAATTAAAGTTAAATAATAATTTTTAAAATTAAAATATTATGTTATGTACAAATTGATCGTAAATAAATTTTATAAGAACATTTAAAAATATTAGAATAATAATAAATGATTCAAATATTGGTATTAAGGTAAAAGATAAAATTCCTAACTTTTTCGATCATATAAAATATCATAGATTAAGCCTTAAGTTAAAAAAATATATATCTAAAAATAAGTTAAATTCAAATTTAAAAAAAAAACCCTCTACATATATATATATATATACACACACACACACAAAGAAAAATCTCTAAAATTAGAGAAATTAATTTTTAAAAAACTATGAAATTCACAAAATTAGGGGTGTGCAAAATAATCCGACCCGACCCGACCAGATCGGGTTTGTCGGGTTTATCGGGTTTTGGTCGGGTTAACCGTGAATAGTAACCCGAAATCGTTGACTCATGTATAGCATAAAACGTTAACTTGAGTGATTAGCATAAAACGTTGACTCATGTATAGCAGATAAATATAGATAGCAATTATTCACAATCTATGGAATACTAAGCATAAGTTCTTTATATAATATGGAAGTGACATATAAGTATCATATATACTGCAATGAATCATTTATTAATACATAGCCTAGGCTAATAATTTACTAATTCTCTGAAAAGGTTAACTTGAGTGATGTAGTGAAGCAGGGTTGGATTGAATGGAGCTTAGGGGCGATGAACATTCAATCTCCTAGCTGAGTAAAATTTGGAAAATTCACAAAAACGAGACAAACACAACAAGAGCTAAGACTGGAAAGTTCTGTCATTACACAATTAAAGTTTGCTACAAATAATGCCTTACAAGGCAAAACGACAATACACAAAGAAGCAAACGACAAACAAATATAATCCACCAACTGGACAAAAGACAAAACCCAGCAATAACGCAAAATAGTATGTCAACGTGTATAAAAGTGAGCTACTGCATAAATTTATTTATAAAATATAAGAGCTGCTGCATCAATCTCCTTCATCCTCAAAAGAACTCAACCCCGATTGCTCTCTAAGACAATTGCATCATCTGAAGGAAAGAATTCAAAAATATCTTTGACATTGAAAGTACTGGATATCTTCATATGAGAGGGAAGATCAATAATATAAGCATTATTCCCAAGCCGTTTCTTAATAGGATATGGACCAATCTTCTTGGGATGGAGTTTGTGATAAGTTCGTGCAGGAAAACGGTCTTTGCTAAGATGAATCATTACTAACTCCCTCTCTTTGAAGACCTTCTCCCGATGGTGCTTGTTGGCATCAACAACATATTTAGCAGCAGTTGTTTCCAATTTTTGTTTAACTTCCTCATGCATTTGCTAGACTTGTTCAATAAATTATTATGTTGTTTTGTGTTTGATGTGAGGTAAGGCAACCAAATCAATAGTGGAATTAGGTACCTTAGTGTAGACGATAGCAAATGGAGGACGACCAGTGGAGCGATTCACAAAATTATTGAAAGCAAATTCTGCTTGAGCAAGAGCAAGGTCCCATAACTTAGGCCTATCCCCAGCAATGCTTCGAATCAAAGACTCCAAGGTTCGATTAACCACCTCTATCTGACCATCTGTCTAAGGGTGGTAAGCACTACTGAAATTCAGAGAAGTGTCAAACTTTTTCCATAAAACTCTACAGAAATGGCTCATGAATTTGATGTCATGATCAGAAGTGATTGTTTTAGGAACTCCATGCAATCTAACTACTTCTTGAAAGAATAATTTAGCAACATTGACAGCATCCATGGTCTTTCGGCAAGAATGAAATGGACCATCCTTGAAAACTTGTCAACAACAACAAAGACAGAATCTTTCTTTCATTGAGTTAAAGGCAACCCAACCACAAAGTCCATACTGAGGTCTTCCCATATATTTTCAGGAATGGGTATGGCGTGTACAAACCAGTATTTTGAGCATGTCCCCTGGCTATTTGACAAACTCCGCAACGTTGAACAAACTTTGAAATATCGCGATGCATATGGGGCCAATAAAAACGACCTTCCATTGCCTGAATAGATTTATCTCTGCCCATATGAGCTGCAAGTCCACTAGCATGCAGGTCCTGCATTATTTTCAGGAATGAGCATGTTTTAGGAATGCATAGTTGATTCCCTTTGAATAGGAATCCCTACTAAAGATGAAAATCCCCTAAAGTTGTGCGCTGAATACAAGTCTCCCAGATTTTGTCAAAATCTTCATCACCTTCATATTGATCTTTTAAAGAGTCAAAACCATTGATTTCGGCTTGCAAGGTAATGAGAAGATTTGCTCGCCGACTCAAAGCATCTGCAGCCTTATTTAGTTGCCTAGCCCTATGTTTGAAAACAAAAGTGAAGCGTTGAAGAAACAAGGCCCATCGAGCATGCATGCGATTGAGATTCTTTTGTGAATTCATGTATTTGAGGGCTTGATGCTCACTATGCTATATGATGGAGAGCACGAACAA
Source organism: Boswellia sacra (assembly GCA_013180625.2). Lineage (NCBI taxonomy): Eukaryota > Viridiplantae > Streptophyta > Magnoliopsida > Sapindales > Burseraceae > Boswellia > Boswellia sacra. Next base: position 46,300 of record SNVD02001129.1, on the reverse strand, counting down.
TAGCAAAGAATTCTTGGTCATAAGTCGACCATTTTTGACGAGCCTCATTGAATTTTTCACTAAAAAATTCAATAGGTCGACCTTCTTGTGATAAGACTGCTCCTATGCCAGTTGCACATCCATTCGTCTCTACTTCAAATACTTTGTCAAAATTTGGAAGGGCCAAAATAGGGGCTGTACTAAGTCGCTCTTTGAGAAGTGTAAAACTGAGTTCTTGTTCTTCTCCCCAATTAAATCTTCCTTTTCGAAGATAGTTTGTAATAGGTGTTGTGATTGAGCTCAAATTCTTAATAAAACCGTGATAAAAAGCGGCCAAGCTGTGAAAACTACGAACCTCATGGACAGTGGTTGGGGTAGGCCAGTCTTTGATGCATTGCACCTTCTTGTCATCAACCTGGACTCCATTAGCACTTATAAGAAAACCCAGAAATTGCACCTGATCTGAAAAAAATTCATATTTCTTCAAATTCAAAATAATGTGTTGCTCATTAATGCTTTCACGATTGGAACTAAAGACCAAAATATCATCAAAACATACAAGTACAAACCAACCAATGAAAGGCTTCAAAACTTGGTTCATAAGTCTTATAAAGGTGCTGGGAGCATTGCACAAGCCAAATGGCATAACTTGCCATTCATAGAGACCTTCCCGTATTTTAAATGCTGTTTTCCACCCATCACCTGGCCTAATTTGGATTTAATGATATCCACTTTTCAAATCCAACTTTGAGAAAATGTAAGAGCCCTCCAATTTATCCAACATATCTTCTAAATGGGGAATAGGAAAACGATATTTCAGTACTGTTATTTTATTAATTTCACGACTGTCTACACACATTCGCCAACTTTCATCTTTCTTTGGCACTAATAAAGCTGGAAAAATACAAGGGCTAAGGCTCACACAGATAAGTTGCTTAGCTAGGAAATCATCAACTATCCATTGTAAAATCTCATGTTCTTCTGTGCTCATTCGATAGTGGGGAAGATTAGGCAAGCTAGAACCTAGTACTAAATCAATTTGGTGTTGAACATTGTGTATAGGAGGCAACTTTTTTGGCAAATCTGTAGGAGTAAGCTCTGAGAATTCTTTTAAAAGTGCTACTGCCTCAAGTGGAATGGTGTTTGATGAGGTAGGTTGTTGTGGTTTAGCTACCACTAACAGTAACATATCACTTTCCTTCATAGAAGCAAAAAATTCAGGTCTTGGAATAGTGAGCAAAGTTGGTTTGGAAGATGGAAGGATCTTCGAAACAAGGGGTAGCAAAACAATTCTCTTATCCCGCCATTGACAAGCATCCGTATCAACCACATCACAAAGAATTTCATCTTTATAATACTTTCTAATGGAAAATAGAACCTTACATGTTCGGTTCACATGTGTTTTAGATCCCCTTTTAATCCATCCTATTTTGTATGGGCGAGGATGAATCTTTGTAGGTAGTTGAAGAGTTGTCACCAAGGCTTTAGAAACTATGTTCTCACAGCTCCTACTATCAATGATAACATCACAAACCCCCTGTTTAATTGTGCACCGAGTACGAAAAATGGAATGCCATTGAGAAGCTTCTTGTTGTTTGGTCAAGAGTACATGTTCAACCATATAGATAACCGGTTCTCCCTCATTTCTACTAGCTTAGCCCCAAAAACTTCTTCTTGATTGCCACTTGCAAAGTCAGTCTCTACATCATGGATTTCTTTAGTTACATTCACAAATTTCCTCTGAGGGCATTCATTGGATCTGTGTCCAGGTTGATTACACTTGTAGTAGCAAATAGGAGCAGGTTTTGCATAAGGATTAGGCTTTGTAGGTTGAGGCATTGCTTCTCTAAAGGTTTGAGAATTTTGAGGTTGATTCTGGATTAGATGAACGGCTTATTGCTTGTTGAACAGGAGGAGATTGTGATTTATCAATGGTGAAGTCAGACTGACTTCTACGATTATGCTAAATTCGGGAAGAGCTCCGAGACAAATTACTCTCAGCCTTGAAAGCTAAGTTTATAGCTCTGAAAGTTTCCATGCAGATTGCATAGTAAATTGCTCACGAATAACATCCTTCAACCCACTAATATACCTTGATGCTTGCTGCCTCTCAGATTCTTGTAAATTAGTTCGAGCATTAAGGCGATGAAATTCTTCTATGTACTCACTAACAGATCGTGCCCTATGTTGGCAATATTGATACTACTCATACAGATTTGGTCATAATCAATAGGTAAAAACCGCTCCTTCATCATTCGACTCATCCGAGCCTAAGAACGAATAGGTTGTTTACCTAACCACCGGCAATGATTTTGGAGTTGCTCCCACCAAGCAGAGGCCCCACCTTTAAGCTTGTACACTACTAATTTCACTTGTTTGTCCTCTGGAATGTCCATACATTTAAAATAGGTCTCCACATATTTGAGCCAATCCAAAAATTCCTCAATGTTCATATGACCATTAAAATATGGGATATCAATTTTAATCTATAATCATTATTTTTGGAATGAATTGGTTGACGTCGATTATAACTATACCTTGGTTCACCAAAGACCCATGCCCCAACATCTTCATCAATGTCAAATTCAGTTCGATATTGATGCTATCAAGCTTTTCATCAACATCTGAGGTGGAATAATCTGGGTAAATTGGTCGTTCATTTCTTTGGGTTCTCCGATGAACATGAACTCGCTTTAGTGATCTATGTATAATGTCACGATTCATTCGGTGCTGGATTCGAAAGTGCCTCTCGTCATTGGCAGTAGCTTTCCCTTGAGTTTGTTTATTCATGGAAGTGCTTTCTCAAGTCAATTTCTGGGTCTGTTGAATTGTGATATTGTCACCTCCTATAGCAGCTAAAATCTTCTACACATCCAAAGATAGTGCTTCAAACTTCTACTCCAGGACAGATATGGAAACTCAAAGAGCTTGCGTGCCGGAATCTGCATTGCGAGCACAGTTACCTCCTGCATCTCGGTTGGCCATGCCTGGGAACTCCATGCTCTAATACCACTTTAATGTAGTGAAGCGGGGTTGGATTGAATGGAGCTCATGGGAGATGAAGATTCAATCTCCAAGTTGAGTAAAATCTGGAAAATTCAGAGAAACAAGACGAACACAGCAAGAGCTAAGACTAGAAAGTTCTGTCATTACACAATTAAAGTTTGCTACAAATAATGCCTCCCAAGGCAAAACGACAATACACAAAGAAGCAAATGACAAACAAATATAATCCACCAATTGGACAAAAGACAAAACCCAGCAATAAGGCAAAATAGTATGTCAACGTGTATAAAAGTGAGCTACTGCATAAATTTATTTATAAAATATAAGAGTTGCTGCATGATTAAGCTATCCTTCCTTTCTATTGTACATACTACAGCTACGAATGGTAGTTCACATGTGTTAAGATATCATATGCTTTTAGTCAATTTTATGACAACTTATTTGGAACAAATCTCTAAATAGTTTATCGAAACAAATCTGACAGATGATTAAACAAGATTCAACAAAAAGTAAGCATTCAACCAATGCATTTTAATGTTATTATAAGTAGACTACCAAAGCAAAGCTCACTTAATGTCTTAGTTCTTTCTTTGTATATTTGGTTCGCTCTGGTGTACTTCATTTCGCATTCATTACAAAAACTGTCTATGTTTCCTATTTGAAAAGGTACAGAAGCTCAACACCAAAAGATTCATACTTAAAAACAAAGGAATCGACAATTCTATTGAATTACACTGAAAAATAAAGTAAAATCACTACTTCTTCTCTATTTTGTCTAAGTGTATCATGCCTTGATCAATTTGGAATGAAGTGTTGGACCACACCAATCAGCGCTTCAGATATTTTCTTATTGATATTCTTAATAGCTTTATTCACACTATTTCCAAGATAAACTCCCTTGTCCCCATCTCGGAATTCAAAAGCTTCATACCCAGGATTAACATTCAAAATTAGATTCTTAAAACATATTCAACGCATCCCACATTTGATTTTAAAGCCAGTCTCATATAGAATTTAGATACAATTCTTTGCCTATGAAAAGAGATACAAGAAATTTCAATAATGAAAATCTAACACGTAAAAGGAAAATTGATGAAAAGAGAATATTGCAGTTATGAAATTATAAAAATTTCTTTTTTAGTTCCAATTCTAGTGATCTATGAAAATATACGAGACTATAAAAATTTCTTTATGCCAGGGGATGTGAAACTCTTCATTTCACATTACGTTGTGATGAATTTTATAAATGATTTCTTGGCTACTCTTGGTGGTGAATTGAAGTAAATTAACTATATTACAATTTTGTACAAAGTAATTCCAGTATTGATGATTTTGTTGTATGTAATGCAGGAGAATTTCACAGCGCCTTGCCTTGCTGTGCCTTTTGTGATATATGATTTTGGTCATATAGATTAATAAAAATACTGTATATATTAACAATCAACCCCTGGTGCCACATGCCATGGAAGTAGCATAAGAACTATAATTAACTGAAAAAGGCAACTAATTTTAGCCTCCTGGTGGCAGATTAACGTTGCAATTAACATACTCGTTATTAATTAGGTTAATTATTTTTAAAACGCTCTCCATGAATTTGGTTGTTTTCGTACTTGGATGCAAAATTCATCTATATTTCATTTCTTTCTAAATCAAAACTGGATTGGGTTTGAGAAATCTTGCAAAATGGGTCTTGAATTAGACTGTAACCATGGGCATTGTGAATCTAATTGCCATTTGGGTTTCAAGTGGGCTTTTTGCCCCATATCTTTTTTCTTTATTATATACTGGTCTTTAATTAAAATAACTTAAAAACAAATATTTATTCGCAAGTTCTTTAAATCATTTGGGTCAACTTTTATTAGTGATTAAAATTTTTAATTAAAAATTGACTAACGGTACATATTTCAAAACTTATTTTAAAATCATACATCTTAAATAATAGGGTATAAAATTAAAGTTAACATATCATTCATTACCTCATCAAAATATATATTTAATAAAATTAATTAAATACACATTATTTGAGATATAAAATTTGATACTGATTTTAGAATATCTTTATTCTTAAAATATTATTGCTTGAGCTAAATGACTTTGCAAAACTATTTCTATAATTGGTGAAAATATTTTGGCTTTGCATATGATCGGTGTCTTTGTCTGCCACAATTAAAGTTTGGAAATTTCATCGATACCGTCACTTTACTTTTGATAAACTTTTCCTCTCCTAAAATAAGAAAAAAATTTCTGACCTGATTGGAAGGGAAGAATCACCTTTCCAGCTGTCACGCCTATTGGTATTGTTTTCTATATATATTACAACAGTAATCTTATTAAACTTTATTAATTTATATAGTAATTTACATGATAAAGGATTATATGGTAGGTGAAATAAGATGTTCATTTTAAATTATTTACTTAATATCAATGGCAACTATTAAATTGTTCGGACATCTGTTAGAAAATAGTTGAAGATAATTATATATGAATTAGTTATTAATCGATCGTTAAAAGGCCAAATTTATTTAAAAAAAGAAAAAAAATTAAGAAACTAATCAAACCTACATCGTTAAATCAAAAAGCCAGATTGAAATTGATCATAGAAAGCCAGAAACTACAACCAGTGCGGTTGTACAGGCTTCGGTAATTGTATTATTTAATCATTGAGAGAAAACGTTTACAAAGAATGACTTTTGAAAAAAAGTAATGGATATCTTTTCAGATTTTATTAGAAAAGTCATATTATTAATTTTTGACTTTATTCGGACTTTGGCCCTTATTGTCTGCCACAATTTATGTGAAACATTTTTCAAAGGCTTCTTATCATATTCCGTTTTTTCTTGTTTTCAAATCCTATTTTTTGTTCTACACATTTTTCAATATAATTTATATTAAATCTCAACCACATATTTTTTTCGAAATTTAAAATAATTCAAAATCAACTATATATTTCTCAAATCATTTTAAAAACAAAAATACATTAAAAAAAACACACTCTTAACTTTTGATTGACTTCTATCTTCTCTCTCTTTTTTTTTCTAAAGAAGAATCATTATTAGCATGATTAATTTTTTTATAATAATTGATTGATATGTTTTACTTCTATCTCTTACTCGTGACACATGTTTCCACCAGAAGAATGGAATCACGAATGTCTTAATCTTCTTCTATTGTTGATAATATTCATTCTTTAACTTTCTCTTCGTCGCGGATTCAGGAATTAACGGTTGGGGGGTGTGGTGTGAGAATCAGCATTGAAGAGGGATGTTAAAAGCAACCTATTACGTGGAGTAGAGGCGGGTCAGATGCGAAAACTAGGATTATATGGACTAAATTAATAGAATATAAGCTCTTTGACATATTATTTAAAGATAATTTTTGGGCTAGGGGAGGCCAGGGCCTCACCATGGGGCAACGTAGCTCCGCCCCTTTTCTCTTACTTATGATACATGTTTCCACTAAAAGAATGAAAATGGCGAATGTCCATATCTTCTTCTATTGTTTCTATTATTGATAAATTCTCTTCTGGTTATCTTCTAAAAGACATAGAATTCAAATAATTTTATGAAGAATGAATTGTACTTGAAAACCCTTCCCATCTTCTAAGTACTAAATTTTTCTAATGAAACATTATTTAATATTTGAAGTATCTTAATACATCTTAATCATGCTAAAAATTGGCATATCTATTTCAATACATATATATGCCACAGCCAAATAGCTTTTGAAAATTGTTGACAGTTTAAAAGAAAGTCTACCAAACACTAATTTCCACAATAAAATAAAAAATATTATGCCAAAACTAATAGCAATCCATCCAACCTACATTTTTATATAAAAAGCAATATAACGTTTTCTAGAATACAATTATCAAAAAAAATTTATTTTTGTAACAAAGGTGTCCGGATCAACTTACGCACACCTTGACTAATTCTTGGGAGAAACTAAGGCAATCACAACTCACTGTTGTAATCTTCCACTTAAATCATGAGGAAGGCATTACCACTCCTTCCTTGGTCATCTTTTGCCACTTAAACCAATCTAATGTAGGTTACAATTATCAAAGACTCTATTAATAATTAATAATTTTAAAAATCAAATTAAAATCACTTATAAAAATATAAAAATAAGTAAATTCAAATTAAGCCTTCCACGGTTTTCAATCTCACTTTGGTAGGAAGCATGAGAATGAAACAATGGAAATTCTTTTGATTACTTTTTACATTTTTGTTAGTAGGCCTGCCAGATTTTTATTTGGATGAGAAAATTAATTTAAGAATTAAGAGTTAATATAATACTTAATAGCATATTAATGATATTGAGAGATAAAAATCATAAAATCAATTGAAAAACTTTTTTTAATTTTTTCACCGAATTGAAAACGCATTATTTGTCAACTATTGGGATTCTTTTTGGGGTTAATGTCACGAGCCTTTCTTACATTTTAGGAAATCATCACACAAATAGGTCTTTTGCATTTTTGTATAAATTTGATCCCTATATCTTGAGAAACACATCATAGACTTTTATTCTGTTAAATATGCCGTTACATAACATTATTTTCCATCCAATTTTATTTCAATTACTAAAATACCCTTAACCCAAGTTCTTGTTTAAAATTAAATAAGACACAACTTAATAAATTTAAAAAATACATTTAACAGAAAAAATTGAAATTTAACGGGACATGAATTTACATATATATAAACAATTAAGATAGACGAAGAAGAAGATAAGATTAAATGGGACTAAGATTAATGCATAATAATAATAATAATAATTCTAACTTAACCAAATATATATCAAGATTCTAATTCAACTCAATCGCACCATGTATCAATACCTTGATTGAATAAAACATACTCAAAGTTATAGTCACAGTTTTAGCTACGGTGCATCGATAGTACCGGTGCAATCGTTTTCAAAATTTTTATAAATTTAGTGTAAAAGTTGTAAATCCTTGTATAAAAATCGTAAATATGAAAAAAAATTTGGAAATGAAAAATTGTATAACTATTTTCAATTTTTGTAAATTAGTATAAAAGTTGTAAATTATTGTATAAAAGTCATAAATATGAAAAATTATTCATTTACAATTTTTTTATATTTACGATTTTTATAAAAGAATTTATAACTTTTACACTAAATTTACAAAAAATTTAAAAACATATATATAGAATTACTGTTGTTCTACAGTATGACCCGTTAGTTACCGTCACCGTGAATCTCAGTTCATTGAAACCCAAAACAAACCCAGAAAAGCCGAAGTCCTTGGAAAAAAAAAAACCGAAAAGATAACAAACATATTACAAATTTGGAAATTTGGAAACGTGCAAATAGAAATCCAATGGCATCATCAAATGTAGCATCTAGGTTGTCTTCTCGATTGCAACCTCTTACACTCAGACTCAAGCGCAACAAAACATCCCTCTCACTGTCTCCCCCCAATCACTCGCCTTCCAATCTCAACTCCCTACCTCTACAAGACCCATTTCCCAAATCCCACGGTGAGCTATTCAAGAGAACACTTTTTATTTTTATTTTATACTGAATTTTTGTAATATTTGCAGTGTTTCGATTACTGGTGGAGCTGAGCAGCTTTTTGGAGTCGATGTTGCTTTTGCATGGTGGAATTGCTGCGGTGCGGTTAAGATCAAGCTTGTCCTTGGAACCTCACTGCCAGGGTTTAGTTCATCAAAGGGAGCAGTTAATGATGGTGGTTACCAAGAGAAGAGTGAAGAAGCAACAACAATCGGCATAAGAGAGTTGAGTTGGAGTTAAGAAGTGGAGATGTGCAGCGCTTCGTAGCGTAAGAAATTAAGTGTCAGGAGGAAGAAGAAATGGGCCGAGAAAAAACAGTGAAGGTGTCGCTCCTTGAAGTTGGACGCCAGAAGAGGAGTTGGGAGACAACGTCGTTTTTCATCAACAAGTTGATATTTACTTTTTATATTAAAATTTTAATTTCTATATTATAACATAAATAAAATTAAATGACCAACTTACCCTTCTATGTTCAACTTATTTATATTTATCTAACGGCAAATTTAACAGAAATTTAACAGAAGTGAGGTCGATGATATGTGTATTAAATCATAGAGATCAAATCTATATAAAAGTATAAAAAGTACATCTGTGTGATAATTTTTTAAAAGACAGAAAAGGTCCGTGAGCCACTCTTTTTGTCATGAGAAACAAAAGAGTGATCACTTCAAAGTTAATCCTTCTTTTGTTTTGGATCGGCTCACTGTGCGTCCCTTGTGTCTCTTTTATGTTCGTGACTGCAACATACTCATCCATAATTGTAAAATCACCAAAAGATTATGAATGATTATGCCATTAATAATACAACCAATTTTCACTTACAAAAATCAACTTTATCGCTGCTTTTCTGCTACTATTTTAAAGTCTATGTTCTCATTTGAAAAAGAATAATATGGGCTTTCATTTTCCAAAAATAAAGCAATTTGACTACCTGGGGCAGCGTAATGCAATTATGAAATAGTGCACATCTCTCCATGCACAATCCAAAGATAATAAGGCACATGCATGGAGAGATGTGCACTATTGTGAACCTTAATTCACGACAAATTTCTCCGTTTGAACTCCTTTACTGCTTACCACTTGGGATCCCAAACGTCATGCAGCTCTCTTCTTGTTCTGTTACAATTTACAAAGCAGTTAATTAAGTTTCCGGTCAGCTGATTTTTCACTTCTTCATATGCTTATACCTGTTTCGATCCAATTTTATCCACTATCTCAATTTTCCTTTTTTTTTTCCCTTCGTTTCAACGCTTTGCTTTTTGGTTTCATTGTCTTTACTTTTGTTATGTTTTTATCTTTGTTTGATTTTCACTTCTTCTGCCTTTTCTCTGTTTCTCAAAACTAAGAAAAAAAAAATTGAAGTACTCCCTCTAGTTGTTCTGTTTTTATCTTTCTTTGATTTTTGTTTAGTTTTGCATCTCCTCTGTCTCAAAACATATTAAAAAAAAAAAAAAAAGAATCTGATCCCTAGTTGTTCTGTGTGCGGTTGCGTTTCATTTTCATTTCTGCTCAATCTTTTTCTGCTGCTATTTGGTTTTGCTTCCTAATTGTTCTATTTAATTTTCTTTCGTAAATTTTGCCTTTCCTCTGTTCTTAAAACTTGAAAAATAATTACTTTCTCCCTACTTGCTCTGTTAGTACTGGATCAAAATTAATCCTCCCCCTCACTTCTCCATTCAACTAAATCAATCCTACAAATCCCAAGTAAATATAAATAAAATAAATTTAAGAGAATCAATATATCTAAAACGGTTATCAACTTAAATAATTAAATTGCATAGAATATAGGGATAAAATACTTAAAATTGAGAAACTTACGTGGTCGATGAGGAAGCTTAGAAACCTGATCCTGATCAAGATCAAACTTACTATGGTTTTCTTGTAGAAAAATTAATCAATGAAATCTATTAAAGTAAAATGAAATTTGATGAAAAGAGGATATTATAATTATGAAGTTAGAATAAAATTTCTTCTTCACTCCTTACTTCTGACAGTGATCTATGGATATATGATACCATAAAAATTTCTTTACGCTACGGGATGTGAATTCAGCATTTTATATTATGTTACGATGGCTTCTATGAACGACTTTGTAGTCTATCATGTGGCCATTAAGTAAAAGAACTCTGTTACAATTATGTAAGAACTACAAAGTAATTCAAATATTGATAATTTTGTTGTATGTATTGTAGATGAGTATTTCACAATGCCTTGCCCGGGGATAATTAACGAATTCTCAGTTCATGAATATATATTAACAGACATTCGGTGCAAAAATGAGCTAAGCAAGTGCGATTCGCAATGCACAGGCAACCTTTACTCTTTACGCTCATTTTCTTGTGTTATTTATATCTTTCCATGTCTCATCTATGCATTTATATTCAACGCCTTTGATCAGTTTCAAACTTTCAAAGCTATCTCTACTTTGATTAGACACTGAATTGTAAGCTTACAATCCAAACCAAGAGGGGAAGTCATATGGTTAGTTTATTACATAAGATTAATACTACTCTTACAACTATCCTTATAAATTTTATCATGCAAAGTGATATTTCATGATTTAATTAAAAAATTGAATTTCAAATTTTAATTATATTAATTAATGTAAATTATGTGATATTTATATGATAATATCATATATATTGATATGGATAAATTTGTATGGATAGTTTATAAGAGTAGTACTATTTATTACACAATTATTTGATTATTTCTCATTTATTAAATAAAATACTAATATTATTGAATAGTGATCCTATATCAATAATTGGAGGAGAGGTACTATACATATATGAGTTCATTAATTCAGCATTTGCTTTTCCACATTGGAAAATAGTGATCTTAATCACTTAATTTGCTCATGTTTAACTTCTACTCTTTTTCTCTCCAAAATTTAATTGAAAAAAAAAAAAGCAATTTGTTGTGACCTTCACCTAACCTGATTAATTGATAGTGTCGATTAATTACCTTTCTAACTGCCATTCATATTGCGTTAGTTTTATTATATTCCCTTGCGGTGCTCTTTCTTATAATTTACTAATAGATTAATGAATATTGGTTCATTCATTGAAGATAGATGTTTCCACTTGAAGATTTTATTTGAAAAATTGTGCTTCGCAATTTTAACTTTAATTTCTTGCTTTGGTCCTCGTTGTCTACCAGGATTTCTATTAAATAATATTTTTGGAGAGACTACTATTTATCGCTTTTCTTTTGACTAACTTTTACTTTTCTTCTTTTTTACATTAATTAAGAAAAAAATTAGTGGCTGATTGCTTTTGTTTTCTACCTAATTTGCTTAATTTAGTCTTTTCTGATAGCTTATTAATATAAATTATAATTCATTATTTAATGTTCAGTGTGGCTCGTGGGAGAGATCCACATTGGTTAAGTTGCAAAGCATGGGCCTCATATAGGCTTATAAAAGAAGCCATGTGGGAGATGTTTAAGTGTTTCATTGAAATTCTCCTCCACCCCCTCTACATTATAAGATCTCACATAGAAGACCTCATAGTTTAAGGGTCTTTTATTAAGAACCTTAAAGTTTATAATATTTTTTCTCCCTTTAATTTTGGGTATTTATAGTATTGCCCAATTGTTTGAGTAATTACAGTTTAGCTCAATTATTTGGATAATTACAGTTTGGCCCAATAGTTGTGTTATTTGTGTTGTGAGCCAAAAGTTTGTAATTCTCTTTGAAGATAGTGGAAGGTTTCTTTAGCGAAACCCGAGGACGTAGGTATTTATACCGAACCTCGTTAAATCTTGGTGTTTTTTCTATTTCTGCATTGTGGTTGATTGGTTGCCTCTTTAGTTGCTATTATATTTAATTATCTAGCATAGTTTGTGGTTGTGCATTTGGTTGTTTTGTTGGTTATCGCTTCTGTTATGTATAACAATTGGTATCAGAGCCTAAGGTTTTGGGTAGTTAGTGGCTATTTCATTGAAGCACTTGCTACTATTCTGGGCTGTTGAATTTGGATTGCTAGTTATTGAATATAATAGTTTGTTGGAGCTTGGTTATTGGTGATTTGTGTATCGAGCTTATTTGTGAGAGGTAGTAATGGCATCATCGTCAGTTGTACCTGAGAAGACAGTGACTGTGACAAATACAAAAATAGATGTTGAAAAATTTGATGGCCGAAATAATTTCGACTTATGACAGAGTGAGGTGTTAGACGGGTTGTATCAACAAGATTTGAATATTGTTCTGGAAGAAACAAAACCAGAAGATATCAGTGCAAGAGATTGGGACAGGCTTAATATAAAAGCTTGTGGGTTGATTCGCTCTTACTTGTGTAGAGAACAAAAATACCCGTTCACAAAAAAGACATCTGCAAACAAACTGTGGAAGGCGCTGGAAAACAAATATATGAAGAAAAGCAATGAGAATCGGCTGTATCTATTGAAGAGATTGTTCCGTCTTCAGTTGAAACCAGGTACGAGCATCAGTTCTCATATTGATGAGTTTAATAAGTTAATTGCTGATTTGTTAAACTTAGATGAAACCTTCAAAGATAAAATTAAGGCTATGCTATTGATTGGCTCATTTTCGGATGAATTAGATCATTTGTGCATTACTCTTATCCATGGAAAAGATAAACTATCATTTGAAGAAGTTTGTTCTACTTTGTTGAATTATGAAATTCGTAAGAAAGATCAAAGGGAACATAGGGATGAGTCAATAGATGCAATGACAGTGAGAGGGCGTAGTCAAAGTAGGAAACCAGGAAAAAGGAGAAAATCTTGGTTGAGGGGTAGATTAGGAAAAGATGAGTGTGCCTTTTGTCATGAGAAAGGGCATTGGAAGAAAGATTATCCTAAGTTGAAAAAGAAAGATAAGGGCAAAGCTATTTCTGATGCATGTGTTGTTAAGCGTGAGGATGAGAGTGAATCAGATATATATCTAGTTGGTCATCCATCCACATCTGGTTCTTAAGAGTGGATTATGGATTCGGGTTGTACTTATCATATGTGTCAACATCAGGAATGGTTCTTTTAGTTTGAAGAGCTTGATTGTGGAGTTGTGTATATGGGCAATGATGATATTTGCCATACTACTGGGATAGGTTCGATCCGATTGAGGAATCATGATGGACTGACTAGAGTTCTAATAGATGTTCGGTATATACCGAAGTTGAAGAAGAATCTCATCTCCTTGGGAGCCTTAGAATCTAAAGGCTGTGGATATCTATTCGAGATGGTATTCTAAGGGTCACTTCAGGCGCTCTTGTGGTATTGAAAGGTACTGGGAGAAATAACTTGTATTACTATAATGGTAATACAGTTATTGGATCAGTTGCTATGGTTTCTGATAATAATGCAGATTCAGAGATCACTAGACTGTGGGATATATGTTTGGGACATGCAGGTGAGAAAGCCTTATTCAGTTTGGTGAAACGAGGCTTATTGAAAGGTGCAAAGACCTGCAAGCTAGATTTCTGTAAGCATTGTGTTCTGGGAAAGCAGAAGAGAGTGAAATTGGCACTGCTATTCATAATACTAAGGGTATTCTTGATTATGTTCACTCAGATGTATGGGAACCTACCAAAGCCACATCAATGGGAGGTAGGCACTACTTTGTTACTTTTGTTGATGACTTTTTCAAAAGAACTTGGGTGTACTGTTTGAAATCAAAAGATAATGTACTTGGTGCTTTCCTTAAATGGAAAAAGAGACACAAACTGGTAAGAAAATCAAGCACCTCAGAACAGACAATGGTGGTGAGTATTGCAGTGATCAATTTTTGAAATTGTGTCGAGATGAAGGTATTGTACGTTATTTTACTGTTAGAGGTACACCACAGCAGAATGGGATGGCAGAACGCATGAACTGGACAGTGCTGGAGAAAGTTCGGTGTATGCTGTCCAATGCAGGGTTGGGCAAAGAATTTTGGGCTGAGGCTGTGACTTATACGTGTCATCTCATTAATCGTCTACCTTCAGCTGCTATTGGTGATAGAACTCCATTAGAGGTATGGTCTGGATAACCTATTTTTGATTATGATTCTTTACATGTTTTTGGTTCAACTGCATATTATCATGTGAAAGAATCTAAGCTGGATCCTAGAGCCAAGAAAACGATTTTCTTGGGATTTGCTTCGGGAGTAAAAGGATATCGTCTTTGGTGTCTTAGTTTGTGGAAGATTGTATTCAGCAGAGATGTGACATTTGTTGAGTCTTTAATGTTGAAGAAATCAAAAAATCAGACAAAGGTGAATGGTACTCCACAGCAGGTGGAGCATACTCAGCAGCAGGTGGAGTTTGAAACGACGATATTGAACCCAGTTAGATTTGTTGAGACAGATGATAGTACTCCTATGACAGTGGAGGATTTAGGGGATGATGGAGAGGGTTCTATTCAGGAACCTCAACAGTAACAAGAATCTATTGTTGTTAATAGGCCAAGACATGAGATTCATAGACCTGCTTGATTTGCTGATATGGTGGCCTATGCACTTCCAATTGTAGATGCTGATGTTCCTTCCACTTATAGAGAGGCAGTCAGATGTTCTGAAGTTGATGAGTGGAAGACAACTATGAGCGAAGAGATGCAGTCTCTTTAGAAGAATGAAACTTGGGAGCTAGCTCAACTACCGAAGGGTAAAAAGGTAATTAGATGCAAATGGGTATATACAAAGAAAGATGGATTTCCTGACAAGAATGACGTCTGCTACAAGGCAAGGTTGGTATCTAAAGGCTACGCTCAGAGGGAAGGAATTGACTACAATGAGGTATTTTCTTCAGTTGTGAAACATTCTTCCATTAGAATTTTGTTGGCCTTGGTAGCTCAAATGAATATGGAACTAGTTCAACTTGATGTAAAAACTACATTTTTACATGGTGACTTGGAAGAGGAAATCTATATGACTCAGCCAGAGGGATTCAAAGTTGCTGGTAAGGAAAATTTGGTGTGCAAACTGAAAAGATCGCTTTATGGTTTGAAACAATCTCTGAGACAGTGGTACAAGCGATTTGATCGATTTATGATGGGTCAGAGGTACACAAGAAGCAAATTTGATAATTGTGTGTATTTTCGGAGGCTACGTGATGGTTCTTTCATTTATCTACTCTTGTATGTTGATGATATGTTGATAGCTTCGACGAATGTCGAAGAAATTACAAAGTTGAAGACTCAGTTGAATCAAGAGTTTGAGATGAAAGATTTGGGTGAAGCTAAGAAGATACTAGTTATGGAGATTAACAGAGATAGAAGGAGAAGCAAGATTTGTTTGACTCTAAAGCAGTATCTAAAGAAGGTATTATAGCGGTTTGGCATTTTAGAGCAGTCAAAACCTATAAGTACCCCACTTGCTCCTTATATGAAACTCAGTGCATCTTTATCTCCTAGTACAGATGAGGAACGAGAGTATATGTCTCGAGTTCCGTATGCTAATGCAGTTGATAGTCTAATGTATGTCATGGTGTGTACAAGACCCGACATTTCACATGCAGTTGGAGTTGTGAGCAGCCACATGCATAATCCTGGTAAAGGACATTGGCAAGCAGTGAAATAGATTCTACGGTATTTGTTGAAAACCGTAGATGTTGGCTTAGTGTTTGAGAGGGATGATACATGTGATCAGTATGTTATTGGTTATGTTGATTATGATTATGCTGGTGATTTGGATAAACGTCGGTCGACAACCGGTTATGTGTTTACTCTTGTAAGAGCACCAGTGAGTTGGAAGTCTACTTTACAGTCTACAGTTGCTTTGTCTACTACGGAGGCAGAGTATATGACAATACAGAGGTTGTGAAGGAAGCTATTTGGTTACAAGGATTGCTGGATGAATTAGGAATTGGGCAAAAGAAGATCACTCTTTATTCTGACAGTTAGGGTGCTATCCACTTAGCGAAGAATCCAGTGTTCCATGTTCATACGAAGCATATTGATGTTCAATATCATTTTGTGCGGGAGATCATTGGTGAAGGGAAAATCTTACTTTAGAAGATTGAGACTGCCGAGAATCCCGCAGATGTGTTGACTAAGGTTGTGATATCGATCAAGTTCAGTCATTGTTTGAACTTGATCAATATTGTGTGAGTTTCACTGCGCCATTGGGCGCATTTGGAGGCATTGCAGTTGTGATAGAGAATGTGAAAAAAAAGAAGAAATTTGCGGTGGGTTGGCATATTCTCCAAGGTGGAGATTTGTTGAGTGTGGCTCATATGCAAATGGGAGAGATCCACATTGGTTTAGTTGCAAAGCATGGATCTCATGTAGGCTTATAAAAGAACCCATGTGGGAGATGTTTAAATGTCAGATTAAAATTCTCCTCCACCCCTCTACATTGTAAGGTCTCACATATAAGACCTCATAGTTTAAGGGCCTTTCATTAAGGACCTTAAAGTTTGTAATATTTATTTTTTCCTTTAATTTTGGATATTTGTAGTATTGCCCAATTGTTTGAGTAATTATAGTTTGGCCCAACTATTTGGGTAATTGCAGTTTGGCCCTATAGTTGTGGCATTTGTGTTGTGACCTAAAGGTTTGTAATTCTCTTTGAAGATAGTGGAAGGTTTTTTCAGCGGCGTTTGAGGACTTAGGTATTTATACCAAACCTCGTTAAATCTTGATGTTCTTTCTATTTCTCCATTGTGGTTGATTGGTTGCCTTTTTAGTTGCTATTATATTCAATTATCTAGCATAGTTTGTGGTTGTGTATTTAGTTGTTCTATCGCTTCCGTTGTGCATAACATTTAAATCCTCACTACTCATAATTCACGTGCACTTAGAGAATAAAGATCATGACAAATATCCTTATCTTCTTATATCATGCAAACGATGTATATTAATGACGAATTGTTAAATAAAAAGCACTTTTATTAGTTAAGTTTAGACAAATTTTTTATTTTTTTATTGCATGTTTCCAAATTGGCTCATTATCCCAAGTTTGTATTTCACATCTTGAATCCCTTGATGTGGTACTAATTTATTATTGTTGTATTAATATTTATCATTTTAACTCATCATTCATGATATACTTCTTAATTAATTTATGTCACCTTACTTGAGTTTTAAGAATTGGGATATAAACTTGAATCTTTTATCACAAACTTTGACAGAAGATCTCAACATAAATTTTAGTGATTATATTTCTTAATTTAGTGGTATAAAAAGTTGATGAGCTAACAATATAAAATGTGACTTGTGAGCTTTAAATCTGAATTATTGATTGAAATAGAATAAATATACTTGAAAATTTGCATTAACGTTTTGTGTAAAAAAATTTAAGTTAACAGATCTATTTGTGATATAAAATTCAGTTATCATTAAGATATTGTCACGCTTGTCTGGCACAATGTTAAAGGCTGAACTTTACCATTTGCTGTTCTTAATTTTTAATTAAAAGAATTGTTAGGTGGTTATTATCTTTGGCAAAAGAATGCTTTCTTTTTCCAAAGACTATAAAAGCAAGTTGACCAGCTAGGCAGTGTGATGCACATTAATTTCGTAAATGGTAGAAAGGGCATTTCGAAACAAGAGTACATTTAAACAAGTAATATATGTTATTAGTGCTTATAAATAACTATTTTTAATTATAAATAATATTAATTTTACTAAATTTTTACAAAATCTTGTAAAAAATATTGATCAATCGTAAGATGATTGAAATAGTAAATATTTAAAATTAACTTATTTAATAAAAGATAATGATATATAAATAAATAAGTTATGTTAATAAGGTAACCTAGAAGTTTACGAAAGTGATAGTGACCATGCTCTATTAAAAATTACGCACGTCGATAGAGAAATGTATGTGCACTATTGTCAACATACAACAAAAAATTTCTCTGTTTTAACAACACTCAAATGAACAAAATGAAATAATTTTATAATTCTTCTCGAAGGTCGTTCTAATAGTGAAATTAGTTAATGAGCAGATTTCGTTATTGAACTCTTTTCTATTGAGAATACAGCTTACCACTTGAGGTCCCAAACGTGCTGCACCTCTCTTCTTGTTCTGTTACAATTTACAAAGCAACTAATTAACTTTCTGGTCGGCTGATTTTTCACTTCTTCATAAGCTTCTACATCAATCTCTGCTCAATCTTTTGTTTCAACTCCATAACGCTTTGCTTTTTGTTTCATTGTCTTTACCATTATTCTGTTTTTATCTCTGTTCGGTTTTCATTTGTCTTGCCTTTCCTCTGTTTCTCAATAAAACCAAGAATAATATATCCGTGTGCCTTCCCACCATTTTAAAGGCTATGTTCTAATCGGAAAGAGAATAATATATATATGCTTTCCTTCGGCAAAGATAAAGCAAGTTGGCACCTCAGTAGAGGAAAGCATAAAGCAAAGGTTGTAAGAGGCAACGAATAATCGTGAGAGAGGTAACGTATACAAATCAGAAAAAGGCTCAAAAGAATGAGCAAATATACCATTACTCCTTCAACACTTCAAATCCAGCTTACTTTAATTAATTTTAGAACAAAGAATTTATTACATGAAGGACATTTCGTAGTTTTTATTGTTACAATAGAAAAGGCATTTCGAAAAAAAAATTATTTAAATGGTATATATATTATTAGCGCTTTCAAATAATTAAAAGACAATTTGGTTATATTTTATTAAACAAGAATAAATCAGTCTATTAGGTTTATTGGTTAATCAATATATATATATATAGTGAGCTGTAAAGTTATGGTATTAATTCCTTCAAGTTTGTTCCAAAGCAAAGATAGTGCTTTTGAAGATTTGTTAACATGTGGATTTTTATATAAACGCATGATTAAGAAATGCATTTATACTCTCGCCTTGTTAATATATTTTCTATAAAATTGGCAAATAAATTAGATTCCGTTTATCAAAACGGCCATTTATTCCACTGGAGATCATAATCCTCCTGCACCTCTCTTCTTGTTCTGCTACAATTTACAAAGCAACTAATCAAAGTGTCTCGTCTGCTGATTTTCTGTTTCTTCATAAGCTTCTACCTGTTTCCATCCAATTTTTATCCACTACCTTAATTTCTGCTCAATATTCGTTTCAACTCAATAACGCTTTGCTTTTTGTTTCATTATCTTTGCTCAATCTGTTCTGTTATTTATCTCTGTTTGATTTTCATTTGTTCTGCCTTTCCTTTGTTTATCAAAACTAATTAAAAAAAAAAAATCAAAGTACTCCCTCTAGTTGTTCCGTTTTAATCTCTGTTTGATTTTCATTAGTTTTGCTTCTCCTCTTGTCTCTATAAATTTAAAAAAAAAGAAAAACTGATCCCTAGTTGCTCTGCGTGCGGTTGTGTATCAATTTCATTGTTCTGTTTTTCCTCTGTTTCCAAACCTTTAAAAAAGAAAAAAAAAAAAAAAACACAATCAAAATGATTGAAACCATTGTGTCAGTTATTGTAGGCGTTGCCAAGTCCATGGCTACTCCAATAGGGCGTCAACTGAATTATTTACGCAACTACAAGACCAACTCTGAAAGTCTCAAACACCAAGTGGAGAAGCTGACGGAAGAAAGAGTCTCCGTGGGTCATAGAGTCGATGAAGCGATAAGAAATGCTGAAGAGATTGAACAGCAAGTTCAGACGTGGCTGGCTAATGCGGACCATCTCATTGAAGAGGCAGGGAAGATTATTGAAGATGAAGAGCAAGTGGCCAAGAGCAAATGTTTCAAGGGGCTTTGTCCTAACTTGAAGACCCGCTTCCAGTTTAGCAAGAATGCAGTAAGGAAAGTGAAGGCTATCGCTGAACTACGAGAAGAAGGAAAGTTCGACAAAGTTTCCTACAGGACCGTTCAGCCGGAGAGATGGATTCCCTCTTCCAAAGGCTACGAGTCCTTTGAATCAAGAATGTCAACTTTGAAGGATATACAAAAGGCATTAAGTGATCCCAATGTCAACATGGTTGGGGTTTACGGGATGGGCGGCATTGGAAAGACCATGCTAGCGAAGGAAATTGCGATGAAAGCTGAGAAAGATAAGCTCTTTGATGAGGTGGTTTTTGCACAAGTATCACAAACTCCAGACATCAAAAAAATTCAACAACAAATTGCAGAAAAGCTTGGTCTGCTATTTTTTGAGGAAACAGAATCTGGAAGAGCAAGAAGGCTAAGTGAACGTTTAGGTGGAAAGAAGAACATTCTTTCTGATAATCTTTCAACAAATCTTGATCCGGTGTGCCGAGTGTTATCGACAGAAAGAATTCCAGATACAATGACAAGTGAGATGGAGGCAGAAGCCGGAAGGAGAAGGGAGCTAGGGTCAAGTCGAGAGAAGAAGATCCTCGTAATTTTGGACGATATTTGGAAAGATCTTGATCTGGAGACAATAGGAATTCCGCTCGGCGACAATAATAAGGGGTGCAAAGTGTTGTTAACAGCTAGAGATCTACATGTATTGGCAAATAAGATGAATTGTGAAAAAAATTTCCAAGTTGGCATTTTAAATGAAGCGGAAGCTTGGAGTCTTTTCAGGAAGATGGCGGGTGATTGCATAGAAAATCATGATTTTCAGTCTGTGGCAGAAGACGTAGCAATTGAATGTGGAGGCTTACCCATTGCCATTGTTGCAGTAGCAAGGGCTTTACGGAACAAGAGTATATATGAATGGAAAAACGCGTTGCAAGAACTAAGAAGGCCTTCAAAAAGAAATTTCACAGGAATTCAAGAAGCAGTATATTCAAGCATAGAGTTGAGTTACAATTATTTAAAAGATGAGGAACTCAAGTCAATTTTTTTGCTGTGTGGTCTACTGAGAGACTGCAATGACAAGGACGTGTTGTTATATCATAGTATGGGTTTGGGTCTACTTCAAGACACAAACGCAGTGGAAGAAGCACGAGACAGATTGTATGCATTGCTGAATAAACTTGAAGCTTCTTGTTTGTTGCTTGACAGTCGTATGGATGATCAACATTTTTTCATGCATGATGTTGTTCGTGATGTTACGTTATCAATTGCGTCCAGAGACGATTACGTCCTCATGGTGGGCGATGAGATTGTTTCACCGAAATGGCCAGGCAAGAATACACTCAAGAATTGCACTGCTATCAATATGCATAACTCTAATATTTGTGAGCTTACGGAAGGGTTAGAATGTCCAAAACTTGAACTTTTTCGCTTTATCAGCCAGCTTTCTTTTGCGAAAATCCATGAGAATTTTTTCACAGGTATGAGAGAACTAAAAGTTTTAGAATTCTCTGAAATGAAGTTATTGTCACTTCCATCATCGATTCATCTCCAGTTACTAAATCTTCGAGCATTGCTTCTATCTGGGTGTATATTGGGAGACATAGCTATTATTGGAGAACTGAGACAACTAGAAATCCTTAACCTTACTGGTTCTGATGTTGAACAATTGCCCAAAGAAATAGGTCAGTTGAGTTTTCTCAGGTTGTTGGACTTGGACTATTGTTACAAACTGAAAGTTATTCCTCCTAATGTTATCTCTAGTTTATCTCAACTGGAAGAACTGCATATGCAAGGGAGTAAATTCATACAATGGGACGATGCTGACAGAGGGAATGCTAGCCTTCATGAGTTGAAGCATTTGTCTCGACTAACTCTTTTAAGTGTTCATATCAAAGATGCCAAAATCCTACCAAAGGGCTTGCTCTGTGAAAAGCTTAAAAGGTACCAAATTTACATAGGAGATGAATCGAACTGGACTCAAAAGTATGAGACAAGAAATATGTTGAAAGTCAAGCTCAGTAGCAACATCTGTATGGAGGACATCATGCAGTTGAAAGGAATGGAAGTTTTATACATAGATGAAGTGCATGGCATCAAGAATGTTCTTCATGAAGTCGATAAGAAGGGTTTTCCAGAACTGAAGGAGCTCCATGTTCAAAATAATCCCTACTTTCTGTATATTGTGGATTCGATGAAGTTGGTATCCCATGATCAGGTCTTCCCTCAACTGGAATCATTGTTTCTTGCCAATTTGATCAACCTGGAGAAGATTTGTCGTGGGCAACTTACAGCAGACTCTTTTTGCAAATTAAGAAGTATAAAGGTAGAAAACTGTGAGAAACTGAAAAACATTTTCTCATTCTCCAGCGTCAAAAGCCTCCCACAACTTCAAACAATCGAAGTGGCTGGATGCAAGGCTATGGAAGAGATATTTGAATTTGGAAGAGAAGTTGATGTCAACAACAATGAAACAGTTGGTAATATTAAGCTGGGTCACGTGCGCTTCCTGACTCTAAAATCTCTTCGACGGCTCACAACCCTCTGTCCCAAAGTGAAGATGGCTTCCATGTCACAGGAAAGTGCACCAAAGGAGAATGAAGTCATTTTGGAGGAGCATGATACTTACGCAACACTTTTCAATGAAATGGTAATTCAAAAATAATATTGTTGTTTGCAGTTACAATTTTTTTTTTCATTTTTAAATAGGAAAACGAGATCTTAAGACACATTATTATTCCACTTGGACTTTGCAATAACATGCATTGTTTGTCGCTCCAAATTTTGAGTGGTTTCTCATCAATGGTTCTTATTTGAAATTTGTTAGTCGCTTGAATGTGTTTGTGTGTGCATATTTAAACTGTCAACTAAACTTCAGGCTGCTAAGTGCGCATCGCAAGCTCTATAAGCCTTAAAGTAAAGCTGGGTACAGAAATGCGATCTTTAAATGTAGTAATTATTTTATAAATATATATGAACTTTATCTCACATGCTTGATTTAACAAAATTGTGGTAGATTAAACTTTGCGTATGGAGAAGTTCAACGTTTGATTGTCTCTAACCGATAGTGGCTGTTAGACTTCAGCTTATAGGATGCGATCAGCCGATGAAAGATTAAATTATAACTTCTGATATGTGTGTGTGTGTGTATATATATATATGATCTAAGACTAAAACAACGAGTTTCGCTGCAGGTTCTGCTGCCCAACTTGGAGGCCTTGGAATTGTATGCAATTAATTGCGAAAATCTGGCAGAACCAACTTTCATTGAAGTCTTACTCACTTTCAAAATTTCGCACGTTTAATTGTACGGGACTGTGGTAATTTAAAATTTTTATTTTCATCTTCTACCGGTGGAAGTTTTTTGCAACTCCAACACTTTGAGATATGCGAGTGCCCTGCTTTAAAAGAGATAGTAGCCATTGAAGAATTAGGAGAAGAAGATAAGAAGAAGATAGTGTTCCCTCAATTAAATTTCATCAAGATAGAAGATCTTGAGAACCTCACAAGATTCTCCTCAGCAGAAGAATATATTGAATTTCCTTCCCTAAAACAGTTGCAGATAAAACAATGCCCTAAACTCAAGGCATTTGTCTTGGAAAATGCGAGCACAAATTTAACTGAGAAAGAAGAGAAAACAAGGATGAGCTTAACGAAGATTCAACCTCTCTTCAATGAAATTGTGAGAAAACTAATTCCTATATATATATATATATATATATATATATATATATATATATGTTATCTTTGTGCTTTTGGTTAAATATTTTTTCTTATTAAAAATGAAAATATTGATTTATGTGTCTTAATCGTGCCATGAATATGCAGGTTGCATTCCCTAATCTTGAGGAAATGGTGATTTCTCACTTGGATTATATGAAGATGATGTGGCACAACAAAAGACTTGCTGACAATTCCTTTGGTAAACTAAAATCAATCAAAGTTGAAGGGTGTAATAAGTTACGAACTCTTTGTCCATCTAATATGCTCAGAAGATTTTCCAGTCTAGAGTCTTTAACCATGAGTGGTTGTTCTTCATTAGAATATGTATTTGGACCCCAGGAATTGGATTTAGAAGAAACACATTTTGTATGGCCAGATTTTCAGTTAAAGCTGGTTGATGTTCATAATTGTCAGAGTCTGAAATACATCTTTCAAGCCTCCACTGCCAAGAGTCTTACGCAACTAGAACAACTTGATATAAGAGGTTGTAGAGTATTGGCGGAGATTGTTGCCATGGAAAGAGGAGCGGACACAAGTACTGTCAGTTTTAGCTTTCCAAAAGTAACCACTCTAATTCTCATAGACCTACCAAAACTAACTACTTTCTACCCAGGACTACATACTACAGAGTGGCCTGCGTTAGAGAAGTTGGTAGTCAGTCGTTGTGAAAAAGTAAAGGTATTTGTTTCAGTAGTTGTTGGCTTTCAGAAGACCATTAACGAGGACCAAGTTGATATCCTAGCTCAACAATCCTTCTTTATGGTTGAACAGGTATGTGAAACTTTTTTTTGGTACACTTATAAATAGAATGTTTCAATTATCTTTCCATTGTCAAACTCACATCTAACTTTAAAATCTTGTTTAGGTACGGCCTAAGTTTTCATGTTATATGAAAATTTTTCTTAATAGTTAAAACAATTTATTTGTTAACTTGTGTCAGCTTCAAAGGGAGATTAACACTGTGACCCCCTTCTTTTGGTTAAAGTAACACTCTGCCCCCCACTTTTGGATAAATAACATAGACACCCCCAGATTCTAACTGACGTTAAGGAATCTGTTAAGAAAATTACACTGTGACCCCTATCTTTTAGCTGAACCACATTTTGACCCGCACTTCTGGATAAATAACATAAACACCCCCAGATTCCATCTGCCATTAGAGAATCTATTATCCTAGTTAGAAGCTCTTGTGTAAAGACTTAACTACCCTTATTTATCTTATTCATTAAAAATTTTATATTGTGAAGCTTTCTATTGACGTAAATTAAAAAAAAAGTTGTTATGATGTCAGTAAGTTGAAAGAATAAGAATTAAACAATCAAAAATTATATTTTATACAAAAATTAAAAATCTAATAAATAAAGAAGTCAATATGAGTTCATATATCTTATTTGCAAACACAAGAACGAGTAAAACTCTCACATGGCAGTTCATTTCCATATCTGAAACAACCTATTGTAGATTAATCAATAAAAAACCGAAGCAGCACACAAATATTTTTTCTATTTTTTTTTCAAATCAACTTCAACTGCCTAGTGGTATAGCAGTTGAGGGAAAGTAAAGACTCTGCAACTTGAGTCTTGAAGCAACAAGAGACGAAAAGAAAGGGAAAGTAAAGAGAGAGAGAGAGAGAAAAATTATAAAATTAAATATATTATTTACATTAAATAAAATTTAATTGAAACAATTAAATATTAAAAATAATTAAAATAGTTAATTGCATATTTATGTGTTTACATATTTAGTTAAATATTTTTAATCTTTTTTATAAATAAAAATTTAAATTTATTAAAGTTTAGAATAATTATTAATTTGAATTTATGAATTTTTTAATTAAAAATCTATATGATTTTGATTGTTAATTATTTTAATTTAGAATAAAAAATTAATACACTATAATACAATCTTTTATTAAACAGAGTATTAGTTAACATGTGTACAATACAATGATAAATCAAATACAGTATCAAATTTACTCAATTCTCTAACGGTAGATGGAATCTGGGGGTGTTTATGTTATTTATCCAGAAGTGCGGGTTAGAATGTAGTTCAGTCAAAAGAAGAGGGTCACAGTGTAATTTTCTTAACAGATTCCCTAACGGCAGTTAGAATTTGGGGGTATCTATGTTACTTATCCAAAAGTGGGGGGTAGAGTGTTACTTCAACCAAAAGAAGGGGGTCACAGTGTTAATCTCCCCAGCTTCAAATTAATAAAGAGTGCTAGATCTGCATTCCTCATATAGAAGTTACTATTAGTTTGCCAGTTCCTAAGTAACCAATTTTGCGACAAGTTGATATCAAACAAATTAACACATGTATAATAACCCCATCCGAGCATTAGAAATATTAAATTCAATGTTCTATTATCAAAGCTAACTAAATTTGATTGGAAAAAACATGCCAACTACACTACACATGTTATTCAAATGAACAGGTCTAATTTAAATTTTATGTAAAACGGTAAATTAGAAAACAACTATTGTTCAACGGTCCCTATGTTGTTTCAGTCCACTCTGCATATGTTGTACAAATGTTGCCCATCGATCCTTTCTTTAAGTATGCCTGTTATTAAATTTTTAAAGTTAATTTTCATTTAACACATTTTTAGATTTTTGAAAAAGCTATTAGGAATTAAAAATTAGTATGCCAATAATTATATGCTTTTTATTTATAAATTATAAAAATATACTAAATGCTTTTAATAACATTTTTCTTTTGTTTCACTTGAAAAAATAACTATGTAAGATTTGTTGGTTGATCAAAGTTATTTGAGATCTTTTATATTGTTTTCAGTTTAAGAAAAACAAAATTTATTGGTAAGATAAGTAAAAATAATTTTAAGAATGTGATATGTTGTTAGACCTATAACAAACGACGAATTATGAAAATTACTTAAAATTTGTTTATTTTCGTTTTTGGAATACTTTTTTATGAAAATTCATATTTGCTAATATATTTTATTTAATATCAATTGTATATCATTTTTAAAATTAAAAAAATTAAAATCAACTATATATTATTATTAAATTTTGAAAACAAAAACTTAAATTACAAAAACAAATACATCCTTATAATTATAAATTATTGAAAATATAATTAAGTTCATTCATTATTTTTTAGTAGTTAAGTATCTTGGGCTAACAATAATTGCCCTCACTTTAAAACTTTAAAAAAACAGTTAAGGAGATTGCAACAAACAAGAAGAGAGTTGATCCTTTCCCAATAACAAATCACAAATTCAAAAGTGAAGCCTTGCAGCAATAAGAGATGGCAAACGTGGCTAGTCCCCATTGGTTAAACTATCAGACTTTGATTAGAATTGACTGTAGGCGAAAAAACCACTCCACTCCTCTCTCTCTCTCTCTCTTTCTGAGCACTCAGAAGAAGTAAGTGAAAAGCAAAGCCAAAGCCAAAACCCTCTCACTCCCAAATTACCATATTACTATGACAACCACTTCCACTCTTCCTCTCTACCATATTTTCCATTTTCAAAAACTAATTAATAACCTAAGCATATTATTGCCTTAATAAATGTATGATTTTGTCTGCAGATCTTCCCCAGATTGGAGTTGTTGCAAATAAGTGTGAAGGACATCATGATGACATGTGATAGCCAATTTGCAAGCAGACATCTCTTTAGTAAACTTGCAACTCTTCTTATTGGACAAAGTGAAGCAGTTGCTTTTCGACTTGGTTTGCTTGAAATATTTCCTAATCTCGAAACACTCACGCTGTATGATAGTTCATACAAAGAGTTGTTCTCATATGAAGAGGCAGAGAAACATGCTGTGAGTTTAGCAATGCTAAGAAACTTATGCCTAGATGGACTTCCCAATCTGAAGCGCATGTGGAAACAAGACTCCAAGTTGAACTCAATTCTTCCAAATCTTGAAACACTAGAAATAGAAAGCTGTGACTACTTGACTAGTCTAGTGCCATCCTCAGTTTCTTTCCAAAATCTAACAGATCTGGAAGTATGCTCTTGCAAAAGAATGATGCATTTAATAACATCCTCAACTGCCAAAAGCCTAGAGCAACTTAAAAAAATGCAAGTAGATGGATGCAAAATGATGACAGAAATAATAGCTAACGAAGGAGATGAACCAAAAGATGAAGTTGTTTTCAGCAAATTGGAGTATTTATCACTTGCTGGTTTAGAAAGTCTCACATGCTTCTGTTCAGGGAATTACACCCTTAAATTTCCATCTTTGGAGGAATTAGTTATGGAGGACTGTCCCAAGATAGAGATTTTCTGCAAAGGAGCCTTAAGCACATCAAAGCTAAAAGAGATATGGCTAAAGGAGGATCAGCATAAAAGATTTTGGGAAGGTGACCTCAACACAACCATACAACAGTTGCACAAAAAAATGGTACGCTTTACTTCACTAATGTATACGACTCCCGCACTTTTTGTGAAATTTTTTGCTATTTGAACTAGACAAGGTGCATTAGCTTCTCATTTACACCAAAGAAATAATTAAGAGTTTTAGCTAGTATAATTAAGACTTTTGTAACTAACTAGAACCTCAACCCTTGACGATTAAAAACTAAACAGAAAGAGAATTCTAGAGAATTATGTAGCTAACTATAACATGAATTACTGATAGTGTATCTATATGGTTTGTTAGACCAAGCACTAACTGCCTTGCTGAGTCTGCTGAATCTATTTAACTAACAGTAACAACAAAGTGGGTTAATGATGTGAAATTAAAAAATTTACGTCTCTGTATTGAATCTATGTGAATTCCAGATTAACAAAAAATTTTAATCCAAAAACATGTGTTTAATATTGGATGAATGGTGACAGCTTGCTTTCGAATTTAAATATCTGTATTATGATTAAAGACAAAATAAATCGTTTTCACTTTATTTTGATTCATTGGCAGTTTTAATCGGCTTATTGACAGATTTTATTGTTGAAAATAATGGCTTATATTCCAATATTTCACTGCAAAGGGAAACAGTAGATGCAGTATTTTGCCTCATTCTTTGGTATTTTTTTTTCTTATATTTTTCTCCAACTTCCAAGTAACGGGTCCAATTGAGGTGCCATTTTACTGCATATTTAACCCAAAAAAAAAATCCTATGCAGCTTTCATATTTTCTAGCCAGTCTAATGACATTTTTCATGAAAATCCACATAAATGCATTATTGTTCTCTCCTCCATCTGCATTTTACAATTACAGTATCAGTCAAGAAACCCTTCTATCTTGTGATTTCAGATCACTTAAGTTAGAATTTTTGTTCGTTATCATCAACATTATTTTTTCATTCAAATATATTTGAGAAACTTTATGCTTCTGGATTGCGCCTGCTTATGGTGTCTTTGTTTTATTGTTCCATTTGGTTACAAGAAAACCTTGAAAATCTCAACAATTAAACTCTGCGGATTAAGTTAATTAAATATAAAAATCATTCTCTATGGTTAAAGAAAGTTGAGAGACTTTAGAAAGATTCTGGTCAGCCTTCTTTGCACCATCGCAAATAAGGCCATTTTTATATGAAGTTTGTGGGACATGACATTATAGCTTATTGTCACACCCAGCGTGACATGCACGGTTTTGCACCAAACTTGCTCGGAAGCGCGCCAAATAATGGGATTTTAAGACTATGGTGATTTAGGATCCTTGTATTGAGAAGGATTCAATGGCGCAAAGAATGGGCATGGTGTTTAGGAAGTTTCCAGAAAGTTCCATGACGTTCCAGAACGTTTCAGAAGGATCTAGAAGAATCCAAAAGGTATGAGATACATGCAGAAGACTCAAGGAGGCTCCGAAAGATTTTAGAAGGTGGTAGAAGATGATGGAAGGCCATGTAAGAGTCTGGAAGCTTAGAAAAATATCTTGAGTCTAGGATTTTCTAGAGATGTCTACGGCAGTGCGGACTTGTCTAGTGTTATCTAGGATTGTATGGATATCTCTAGAGTTACTTGACCAACATAGGTTTGTAAATATCTAGGAAAGATCTAGAGTGGGAATGTTCTAGGTATTTGGTTGGCTAGTAGGGTTGTGAGATGTGGCGCAATGTTAGCCACACGTTAAAGAGGTGCTTGCCTATAAATAGGGTGAGCCCTCATTTGTAAAGCGATTAATGCTAGACTCAAGTGGTTAAGCGTCTTGTAAGCCTTGTACATTACCTTGTGTATAGTGAATATTTCCTCAACCAAATCTCTAGTGTTTTTGTTCTCTTTCGCTTGAACCTCTCTTTTAGCGGTTTAAGGCTTACTTAGGTGCACTTTGGGTTGTATTTGCGTCTAAGATCGCACGGCCTCCGCTTGGAAAACAATAAGGTTATGACAGTTGGTATCAGAGCTAAGGTTTGGCTGAGGTTTAGTTGAGGTTCATTGTGTGGAGTGTTGAGAACAAGTTTAGGTAGACACGATGACTGAGATTCCGATCGTGAGTAAGGAAACTAGGGGGAAGGGGGAAGCTCCTACTGGAGGGAGAAAGACACGTGGCCAAGAGAAGTCTCGTGACGTAATAAGTGCTATGGAGACCCGGATGGTCAAGGTGGAACTAGCCATGGCTGATACGACGAAAAGGCTAGTTAGGCTAGAGTAAAGTGTGGAGCAAGACATGGAGGAGCTCAATGGCAAGGTAGAAAGCCAAGGTAATGAGCTCAAGGAATTCATGCGCAGTTCTTAGGCCGCCACTGAAGCGCTATGTCAAGAGGTACATGCTTTCCAAGCAAGGGTGTTGGAAGTCTTGGCCAAGGTACAAACTTAGGTAGAAGAACTGAGTAAATGGTTGGATGAGATGAAAGCTGAGATAGCCACGCTCAAGAGGTCAGTAGTGAGTGGCGCTGCGGTAGCATCACCCACACTTGCTATCCCAAGGATTGAGGCACCCAAACCCAAGGAGTATAGTGGCAAACGGGATGCCAAGGAATTGGATAACTTCCTTTGGCACATGGAGAGGTATTTCGACACATTGGGGATTCTTGATGAGAAGGCCAGGGTAAACACTGTAACCTTTTATCTCATGGATCTTGCAGCTAGTTGGTGGTTTCGAAAGTATGAAGAGATTAGGAATGGCATGTGCGTCATAGACACATGGGCAGATTTGCAAAAGGAGTTAAAATGCCAATTCTATTAGGAGAATGTGTCATTTGATGCAAGGAAGCGAATGAAGGAGTTGAGGCATACCCGCTCAATTTGTGAGTATGTGGAGGAATTTTCTGCTTTGATGCTCTAAGTCATCGACATGAGCGAGGCAAACCTTCTGTTCAACTTCATGGACGGCTTGCAACCATGGGCGTACCAAGAGTTGCAAAGGAGGCGAGTGAAGGATGTCACTACTGCACTCACCATTGCAGAGACGCTAGTCGATTATCATAGAGGTGAGTCTTCGAGACACATTAAAACTTCTTATGACCATGATAGTAGTGAAGAGGAGGATAGACCTCTGCGTCATCAACGTTCCCACAATGGTAGAGATAGAAGACGTAATGACCATCATAGAAGGAACAACAGGAAGGAGTTGTCACCCAACTTGAAGTGCTTGTGTGATGGTCCACACTGGGCACGAGATTCCCCAAAGAGGCATGCATTGAGTGTTATACTCCAAGAATATGAGGACACATAGGAGTCGGCATGCATAAGTGCTTTGCAAGTCCTCAATTCCTTGAAGCAAATCTCCATACCTCCTAAGGCACTAGACCGATCATTGATGCACTTGGGAGGCACGCATCAATGGTAAGACCACTAGAGTGTTGGTCGATACGGGTGTCACACATAACTTCATCGGTACGAGCGAGGCTAAGCGATTAGGCTTACGACCTGAGAAGGTGCGAGCACAGATCAAGATGGCAAATGCGAAAGCCATATCCCTTGATGGAGTTGTTCATGGGGTTAGGTTGCAATTGGATCCTTGGAGAGGTAAGGTCAATCTCTCCGCAGCTCCTTTGGATTCTTTGAATATAGTGTTATGCATGGATTTTTTGAGACGCTATGATGTGATGATATGGCCTCGATGCAATGCGGTTTGCATCTCAGAGGGTGGTCCATGTATGCTTTCCATCATAGCCGTGCCAAGCTTCGACACCATGCATCTAGGGGTGATGCAATTAAAGAAAGATGGTAAAGGAGCACGTGTAGAGGAAGGCTACACAAAGAGAGGCAAGATGGCGAATGGGGTTGCCAAGTACATGGGTACACAGGCGAAGGCAACTAAGAGGCACAGTAAACGGGCGAAGGAAAGACGGCAATATGGAGGTAAGACCGCTTACTCGCAAATATTGGTGCATCCTCAAAGACATGATGAGGGCTTCACAAAATCGGGTGCGGGAGGATGTCACGCCCTGCGTGAAATGCACACGGTTTTGCGCCAAACTTGCTCGAAAGTGCGCCAAAGAATGGGATTTCGGGGCAAGTATTATGGTGATTTGCGATCCTTGTATCGAGAAGGATTTAATGGCGCAAAAAATGGGCGTGGTGTTCCGAAAGTTTTTGGAAGTTTCCATGACATTCTAGGATGTTCTAGAAGGATTTGAAAGAATCCGGAAGGTATGAGATGCATGCGGAAGACTCAAGAAGGCTTTGGAAGAGTCTAGAAGGTGGCGGAAGATAATGAAGGCCTCGGAAGATTCCGGAAGCTTGGAAAAATATCTTGATTCTAGGATTCTTTAGAAATGTCTAGGATAGTGTGGACTTGTCTAGTGTTATCTAGGATTGTAGGGATATCTTTAGAGTTATTTGGCCAACAAGGAGGTTTGTAAATATCTAGGAAAGATCTAGAGTGGGAATGTTCTAGGTACTTGGTTGGCCAATAGGGTTGTGAGATGTGACGCAATGTTAGTCACACATTGAGGAGGTGTTTGTCTATAAATAGGGGTGAGCCCTCATTTGTAAAGCGATTCATGCTAGACTTAAGTGTTTAAGAGTCTTGCAAGCCTTGTAAATTACCTTGTGTATAGTGAATATTTCCTCACCCAAATCTCTCGTATCTTTGTTCTCTTTCGCTTGAACCTCTCTTTTAGCGGTTTAAGGCTTACTTAGGGGCACTTTGGGTTGTGTTTGTGCCTAAGGTCGCACAGTCTCTGCTTGAAAAACAATAAGGCTATGACATTATTATGTTCCCCTATTGACCAAGTCATATGCAGAGGATCTTTTTTGTTCTTCTTTGTCTTTCCTTCATCTTATTATTAGAGGTTGAATGGTGAAAACCAAGAAAATTAACCCTTTTGATTGTATCTTGAATTCTTTGGGCTGCCTTGATCGGCATTTTTATTGATTTGATTGATGATAATAAAGGCCAGAGTTTCGATATATATTTCACCCTACAATGAGATATATAGTAGTGCATCATTCTGCATCATTTGCTGGTCCTTTTTTCCATCGCATATTATTATTTAACTGCCTCGTGTCCAAGTGCTACAAAATTAGACCTTAAATAGAATGTTTTACCAGGTACAAATTTCACAGCTTCCATCTTTTCTACAATAAATTTGCATGCATGCCATATTGTTCTACCCTTATTCTACTCTTCCATTTGTAGTCTTACTGAAAAAAGCCTCGTTTGCTTAATATAGCAACCATAGTTTTGCTATCATCTCCATTAATTTATCCAAGTAAATATATTGTGGTACTTTATGCTTCCTGTCCATGATTCCGCTTACGTTGTCTCTGTTTTCTTTCTCCATCTGGTTACAGGAAAATCTTTGAAAATCTAAACAATTCAACCAACAGATACTTAATTATAAAATCATCATTTAATTAATCTCTTTCCAACAAAAACTCATCGTTATTAAGAAAAAATTTAATCATCTTATCATCCTTTGGGCAAATTAACTCATCAAGCCATTAAATTTAGCTATCAACACTGAATATATAGCTTAATGTAAACTTCAAATTTAGCTATCAACATTGAAAATTGTTGAGGTTGTATAATACATAGTCTGAAAATATATAGCAGATTGATGTCACGTATTAGCTAATATACTAAATAGAATATATTAACGTCAAATTGAAACTGTAGTTTAAGATTGAGCTCAAATATATCACCAACAGATACTTAATTATAAAATCATCATTTAATTAATCTCTTTCCAACAAAAACTCATCGTTATTAAGAAAAAATTTAATCATCTTATCATCCTTTGGGCAAATTAACTCATCAAGCCATTAAATTTAGCTATCAACACTGGATATATAGCTTAATGTAAACTTCAAATTTAGCTATCAACATTGAAAATTGTTGAGGTTGTATAATACATAGTCTGAAAATATATAGCAGATTGATGTCACGTATTAGCTAATATACTAAATAGAATATATTAACGTCAAATTGAAACTGTAGTTTAAGATTGAGCTCAAATATATCGCATATGTAATTATATGGTGTAATGGCTTAGGTGTTATAACCACACAACAATTACATAAAAAAGAGGAACGTATGAATTCTTTTACTGATTTTTAGTTACCTTCACACTTACCAAATTAATTTGAACAATATAATCTTAGAGTATTACTTATGCAAGATGCTAGAAAATCATCTGCCTGCTAACTTTAAATTTTATCCTTTAATTTGTCTTTGATGCGGTAAAGAAAACATTAAAACTCAATGTTCACCTTGTTTAGCTAGGTCTTGGGCCATTAAATGAACTGTCTTGACCCTTCATTTGATCTATATTAACTAATCAAGCAGAATCTGAAGAGAAATTAAATCGAGCATAAAAGGGGTCTCTAGCTCGTTTTTATCAATTTGTGCCTAACGGTAATGTTTCTCTGTCTCTATGGTTCCTGTTTCCATCGTTAAAGTATTGGCTGTGGTCTATGATTATAGAATGTGGAGAGATTTCAGAAAGTATTGCTTCTTTGCACCGTCATAAATAAGTCCATGTTTATAAAAAGTTTGGGGGAGATGACATTGTAGCTTATATATGTTCCCCTGTTGACCAAGCCACATGCAGAGGACCTTTCGTTTTCATCTTTTCTGTTCTTCTTTATGAGATGTGAGATGTCATAGTGACTTTGCTGCCTTCAAATTGATTCATGTCTCAGTGGATCTATTTAGAGGTTGAAAACCAAGAAAATATTTCCTTTTCTATTTGTTGCAGTCCTCTGGATTTATCCCCTAAGCTATCATCAAGCATCCAGATATTGATAATTTAAATGCGTAAAGACGTGTGAATTGTGCATTAATTACTGTCAAAATTTAAAGTTCCTAAGATATATAAGATTTTAGACCGCTGATAAATATTGATTAAGAGGATTACACTAGCTACTTCTCTCTTCTTTTTTGAGATCGTTTTCCACTATTTATAACTAATTGATATTACTTATAAACTTCCTAAACTAGGATTACATAATTATTAGTTATTCTTGAATGACGAATTTGTAGTGTGCGTGTATCCAAATAATACTCATCGAATATGATTTTTGCTTTTTCAGTGTAATCTGTACAACTCTAGGTTCTAATAATTAGTCTTTGATATGATCATATTGTAGTTACTTTATGGAAGTCATCACTATTATTAATTTATAAGTGAAATTAGATTATGTAGTAAAAAGAATTCAACATGTGAGGGAATGGATTTGTAAAATTTTAACCATCAGCTAGTGGGCACATAAGTAGGGTGTATTGTGAGACCATACGCGTTGGGTAAAATAATAAACCCAAAAGGGTGTAAATGCAAAATTGTAAAGTATGGAGAAGAAGAAGGGGAGAAGAAGCAAACCTATCTTGCTTGTATTATTATTACTTTTCAAGTGTACCTTCGGCTGATACAATGGCCTTTAAATATAGGCCTAATGTGTGCTCAACTGATGGACAAGTGCATGCTACTTGTCAAGCAAAGGTGATGAAGAAATGTCTTGCAAGGAAGTGTGTAGTGCCATGTCTAATATTGAAGGTGGAATTATTGCTGCCTATTTCCATAACACTTTTCGAATAAAGATTTTTGTTTGTATATTTTGTATGGAGAAATGCCTTACTTTAGGCTAATTAATTAAATGATCTTTTCGTTTATATTGCTTGCGTAACTAAAACCCCTTACTTTAGGCTAATTAATTAAATGATGTTTTCGTTTATATTGCTTGCGTAACTAAAACGCCTTACTTTTGGCTAATTAAATTAATTCTGGATTGGTAAAGATTTTTTTAATTCAAGTGCTGCAAAATTAGATCTTAAATAGAATGTTTCTGTTTTACTACATATTTCATAGCTTCCATCTTTTCTTCGCTGGTCCAACATATTTTCTCTGATAAATTAATCTGCATGCATGCCTTATTTTTCTGCCCTCATTCTACTTTTCTATCTACAGTACTCTCACTTAAAAAAGCCTTGTTTCATTTTATTTTCACTTAAGTTGCAGCAGTGGTTTTGCTATATCATCACCATTAATTTGTCAAGTCTATATGTTTGCTGTACTTTATGCTTCCTGACCTTGATTTTGCTCACGTTGTCTGTTTTCTTTTTCCATTCAATTACAGGAGAATCTTTTGGAAAAATCTAAAAAATTAAATCCACATATACTTATATCGTCCATTAATTAATCCCTTGCCCACAAATTCTTTTTATTATTAAGCAAAAATTTAATCATCTTATGATCCCGTGGACAAATTTAGCTTAATGTGCTTCACTTCAAATTTAGCTGTGTGAAAATTGTTGAGGTTGTATAATGTCATGAAAATAGTGGATGCCACCTATTAGCTCATAGCTAATATACTAAATATAATATTTTAATATTAAATTGAAACTATAGTTTAAGATTGAGTTAAAATATATTCCATATGTAATTATATGGTGTAATGGTTTAGGAATGTAAAGAAAATCTTATGTGCAGAAAAGATAACTCATGATCAATAATTTTTGTTTAATTTTTTTCTAATTACATTTAATTTATCAATTAGTTCCCAAAATGTTAAGATTCTAATGCTAGTTATTTGTATGTAATACGCAATGGCATGTAAGCAGAAGAAACTCATTGATATGTGGAAAAATAAGTTATGAAAGTTACTAATTAGATGAAGAATTAATCTTAAGACTAAAAACTCAAGTCTAAATATTGGTTACTTCACATTATTTAGAGGTCAATAACTTGATATTTCGCATCAAAGTAAATGTGTATATGTGCGAATATATGTAGTATGTCTATTGAATCTTTTTTCCTGCACTTTTGTTTGTTAATTATCAACAACTATCTATCAAAGAAACATGAACTTTATTACACACATTGAAATATTCTACTTTTGTTTGACAAATTTTATGTATGAAAATCGTTTCAAAGTCAAACATAGCAGCATAAACTTCAGGTAAGTTAAATGTTTATTTAATTTCTTCGAACCAGAGCTCTAAGACCTAATTAATATATGACTTGTCATCTATCTACCATCATTTTCTTTTTTGTCAATTATATGAAAAAAAATTTGAACATGGGGTCCCTTTGTAGGTGTTTGAAGTGTCCACGAAGGATTTTGAAAATGCTTGGCTAAACCAATTTCCAGAAATGTCTTCTCGCTTTCAAAATTTGAGTCGCCTAGTGGTGCAAGGCTATGGTAATTTAGATTATCTATTTGCATCCTCAATGGTCAAAAGTTTTTCGCAACTCCAACACCTTGAGATATGCAAGTGCCCAGCTTTAGAAATGATAATAGCCATGGAAGAGCTAAGAGATGAAGAATCGAAAGACATAATGTTCCCTAAACTAAAGTTTCTAAAAATAGAAGATCTTGAAAATCTCACAACATTCTGCACTGAAATGTATGTTGAATTTTCATCCTTGAAACAAATGCATATAAAGAATTGCCCTACATTCAAGGTGTTTGCCTTGGAAAATATGAGCACAGACTTATCAGATGGTGAAGTCGGAAAAAAGAGTTGGATGGAGCATCAGCTATTCTTCAATGAAAAGGTATAAGGATAATTCATCTATTTTCATCTTTCTTATATCTTATACTTCTCCAATTATTTTCTTTTTGATTTTGGAAATTTGCTAATTTTCCAATTAAAGCTAAATGGATCAATAATATATGAAGCATGAATATGACAGGTTGCATTCCCTAACTTGGAAGAAATGGTGATTTATCATTTGGATGACTTGAAGATGATTTGGCATAAAGACAAACTTGCTTTGAATTCCTTTGGTAAACTAAGCTCCATGGAAATTGAAGGTTGCAATAAGTTATTGACTCTTTTTCCATCTAACATGCTTGAAAGATTCTCGAGGTTAGAGACTCTAGTTGTTAACGAATGTGGTTCACTAGAAGAGATATTTGGACTCCAAGGGTCAAATTATGGGGAAACACACTCCATGTCTATATTTCAGTTATGGAGAATGAAGGTTACTAAATGTCAGAGCTTGAAACATATTTTTCCAACCTCCGTGGCCAGGATTCTTTCCCAACTAAAATACCTTACAATAATTGATTGTGAAATATTAGAGAAGATTGTTGCCAAGGGAGAAGGAGGAGAACCAAGCACTTTTAAGTTTGTCTTTCCAAAGCTAGCTTCTCTAGCACTCAAGAAACTACCTGCACTTACTAATTTTTACCCAGAAGTACACACCTTAGAGTGTCCGATGTTAGAACACTTGGTAGTGTATGGTTGTGAAAGAGTAAAGGTATTTCCTTCAATAATTCTTAACTTTGAAAAGACTGATGACGAGACAAAACTCGATATCCCAGCACGACAACCCTTCTTTTATGTGGAAAAGGTATGACACCATTTTTTCCCCTTCTTCTTCTGCTGTGTATGAATAATGTAACATCTTTTAGTTAAGGGTGAAGCAATTTGTACCCAAATTTTTACTCCCAACATCCATTTTCTAAATACACCAACAATTAAAAATTTTTAAATATATTGTTCTCAACTCAATTCATAAAATTAAATCATTCTTCTGTAGTTGGCATAAATTTAATAAATTAAAATTTTAATTGATTAAAAAATAAAAAATTACAAATAGTGAGGAGAGAAATTCATTATATAAATAAGTTTATTAATAATGTTTTTAATTAAAAAATAAGTTTAATAATGATTTTTGTAATCAAACTTTTGAAAAACAAAATTATGGATTTTAGTTGTATTTTTTATAAAATCAAGGATTGATATAATGAATTTTATGGTTAATTGATAATATTTTTAAAATAATAAAGATAGCATAATGGGTGTAGAAAACTTTTTTTCTTAATTTTCAAGTAGACACACCCTTTAACTAATATGAAATTTGCTATTACAATTTTTACCTGTGTAAATTAGAGGTTTGGATTAGTGAGTAAATGGATAGGTATATACAGATTACTCAAATTTTTATCTCGCTCCACATTTCAAGCAAACTAAAATTTAATACGCTCTTGTCAAGGCAATTGATTTTATTTTATGAAAAAAAAATATATTTTACACACATAAATGGGTTTAATTCATATTTAACTGCATACTGTTAAGATAGTCATTGTAATCTTATTATTTCTTTTTTTTTTTTTCCATGTGAACTATAGATAGATAGAATTTGATTGTATATATTTTATTCTTTTTAACGTCAAGAATGAAATAGATTTTGACTTTCTAAAAAAAATTGCCAACCAAATTGGTTAGTTCTTTTAAAAATTCACGGCCAATCTGAAACCTTTTTACGAAAACCAAATTTGTTTATAAATAATTATAGATAAATAATCAATTTATAAAGAAAAAAAATCTATACAACTTAACATTGCATGATTTATTAAATGAATAATTATCACATCATTTGTTATAACTTTTTTATTTTTTTTATCAAATTTTACCAAATCATATTGTATCATATTGTGTAGAGTTAGATGCATATAGTAGCATCGCATGAGTAACAATTAACTCAATTTATACAAAGGTCATTTCATGAGAGAGCACAAAAAGATTGTAAGTATAACAGCTTAAGTACATATATATTGAGAAAACACTCACCTACAATTTGCTTTAATTTCTATATGATTGGTCTACAGATCTGCCCAAACTTGGAGATATTGGGACTAAGCAGTCAAGAAATTTCGAAGATATGGCATGGTCAGTTTCCAAGTGATCTCTTTAGCAAACTCAAAGGTCTTGGTATTAGAGATGATAAATCAGTTGCATTTCCACTGGGGTTACTTGAAAAGTTTTGGAAGGTAGACGATCTGACACTGCGCAATGGTTCATACAAAGAGTTATTCTCGTATGGAGAAGTGGAGAACCATGTTGGGAATTTGGCACGGATAAAAAATTTCGAGTTATTTGAACTTTCTTATTTGAAGCGCATGTGGAAACAAGATGTCAAAATGAACTTAATTCTTCAAAACCTTGAAAGTCTAGTGGTACAAAATTGTGATAGTTTGATTAATCTAGTGCCACCCACAGCTTCTTTCCAAAATCTGACAACTCTGAAAGTATGTTACTGCAAAGGAATGATAAACTTGATAACATCCTCAACTGCCAAAAGTCTGGAGCAACTCAGGGAAATCAGTATAGATGGATGTGAAAGGATGACAGAAATAGTGGCAGATGAGGAAGATGTAGCAAAAGATGAGATTGTTTTCAAAAAATTGGATGAGTTATCACTTGTTAATTTAAAAAGTCTTACAAGTTTCTGCTCAGTGAATCACACCTTCAATTTTCCATCATTGGAGATATTAATAGTAAGAGACTGCCCCAAGTTGACGATTTTCAGTGAAGGAACCTTAATCACACCAATGTTAAAAACAGTATGTCAAAATCGGGAAGATTGCTGGAAATTTGATAAAAGGTGTTGGGAGGTTGATCTCAATACTACCATACAACAATTACATTATAAAAGCAGTACGTATTGATCCACTAAAATGTCCACCTTTTTTTTAATATTTTATCCGTTATACTTTTCAATTCACCTTATACGTTATATTTTTTAGTAATATAGTTTCAACAAATCTCAAGTGTCACATTTGTATGATACTAGACAGCCTCCTGCCTGGTAGGTTCAGCGTTTTGATCTTTTACTTTTAATTTGGTAAAAGAAGAATTGCAAGAAAAATGTTCGCTTATAATCATCACCAGTCACCACGTGAGGCGCTCTCTGGCTTTTCAAATCTCATGAATGCCCAAAAAGGCCAATTAGAATCTTTTGCAATTTAGTTGCATATACAGTAAATAGTTGTTTACTTTTTGAAGTTAAGCAAATGAAATGTTAAGAGAATTTAGAAGAAAATTAATAAATAATTCAAAATACAAAAAGAGTAGCTTTTTTTTTCAACTTATATGAAAAGGAACCATTAATTATCTATATTTCCTAACTTCATTATGTATAGAATGTCCAGAAATCTGAAGAAGATTCAGGTTAACCTTTTGTGCACCATCTGGAATGATTAAGGCTATGATTGTATGAAGTTTGTGGGAGATTGTAGCACATGTTCCTACAATAAAAATCAGCTGGTTAGAGGATGTTCTGTTTTCATCTTCATTTTTTTGCTTTTCCTTTCTTCATCGTGACTTAAACTTTGTCCCAAATTCATGTTGCAGGACTCATGTCTCCTTCATCTGATTATCTGAGGGTGAATGATGAAAGGTCGACCTCGTTGCATCGTATCAATGCTGTGTGATATGTTACAACTTGTAATAAATCAATGTTACATATTTTGCGTCTTATAATAAACTTTTTTCCTGTCTCATTTTACGTAGAGTTGGGATATGGGACGAAGCATGCAAGTATGTGCAACTACAGATTCATAAGAGAAAGCTGGAACGAATTACGTACATTTGATGATGTTGGTTAATGGTTTGAAGTAAACATTTGAAAGTTCATTTTTAAGCAATATTGATTAGTCTTCTTTTCAGATTTTCTGCTTCTTTCGTTGTTGACATGGACCGATTGGTAGAAGATGCTTATAATGATGGCTTCCAATTAATGGGTTAATGTAGTCATTTTCTCAATCGAAGAACCTTGATGTTTTCTGAATTTTCGTTTTAGTCCTTGTCAGCTTTGTCACATTTGTTTTCACTGTCTTCATTTATGTCCTCCCAAAGGACAACCATATGTAATAAGGGCTATTTCTTACTGTTAACTATGCCCTCTTCGAACGAATCAGGAATTGACCAAGGTTGGGCCGTTCACCCAGTAAGTTCTTTCTTCCTTTCTATTTTTGTTAATTATCAGTGTTGGATGAGGGATTGAATGCTATTTCAAATGTGTGAAGCTCTTGCTGATGAGATCTATTGTGTATGTCAAATTTTCCATCTCCTGAAACACCAGCAGAAATTGAAGCAATGGCAGAAAGATGATTGCAAATTTTACCTAAAATCTCTTTCTTGATATGGCTAACGAAATAGTAATTGAATAAATCTGCAACAGAGATTACAAATATACATCCAAGCTGAGAAAAACAACAGCAAAATCTGGAAGTTAAAAGAGTACCCATACATGCAGAAATAGCCTAAATATATATCTTTTGAATTCATGGGAAAGCTTACCATCCACCAACTAAAATGTGGCTCTATGAGATAGCCTCTGTGTTAACAACAGCAAACATAAAAATTGGAGCCTTTCTCATCAAAAGCTTGATGTGTTAATTTTCATCCACTCAATTGTTAGTTTTCACTTCGGGAACTTTTTTCCTCTGAATTACACATTCTTCAATGGATCTACATACTTCTCGCAAAAAGCTAAAACTAAAAAGAAGAAAAATAAAATAAATGAAGAAGACATATTACAAACAATAAGAAAACAAGCGCCAACAGAACACCATCAAATTGTGGAGCATAATGCAGAAGATACTTTTGAAACGCTCAAACATCAAGAAGGAGAATACAGGACTACAACCTAATTATAATTAACTGGATTAGTTTAGGATGACTACCTCCAATCTTCACCAGCATAAACAGCCTGATCCCAAGCTCTTCCTCAATACGAATTAACTGCAACAAAATTTAAATTGTTAATTTGTGATCAAGACTGCGCAACTAGGTAAGGGCGGACATCTTTGGGCTGACAAACCATCCAAGGGTTACATCTGATTTGGCTTAAAGTATGGTATAAATCCTTTCTCCTACTTTCCTTTTGAAAAGTGATTGAGATCAAGTCTCGCGAGTGATATAGTAATTGTGTGGTAGTTGAGGCTCATCCCGTCTCGAAGGCTGAGGCATCTACATTTGTCTAAAACTAATGGGAATAGTGGTGCATTCTCATATCTATTCAATGTATAAATTCTCCAAGAGGGGAACAAACTTTTTCCAGTAAAAAGCCATGAGTCAGTCTTGCGTTGACCTCCTCTGATGGCAGTCATTATTCATCATAATGAAGAGTTACATATTTTATAAAATAAATTTTATGGCATCTTAAAAGTGCCTAACAGAGATTAACCACTTATCTCCTAACATGTGATATTGAAGCTAACTGTTGGCAAAACCTACATCTTCAAATAGCAGGGGCTCAAAAAAAAAAAAAAAAAACATGAATGTAGAGAAAGGTCAATAATGTCGATTAAAAAGTGGACCTAGTTGTATTTGGGCAGCCACTCTTCCCTACATGGAGCGGCTGATTTGATCTATGTTGAGGTAAGGCCAATAGATAAATCAACTATAAAAGAATACTCACTTTTCCGATACCTATGAGATATTTTCAACCTCCTTTAAGCTATACTTTTATTAACAAAATTATTAAAAAAAAACGAAGATAAATGCCTTTCCTTTAAACGATCAAAGCAAAAGTTGAAAATCACGAATAAAATAATAATAAATAAATAATAACCCTTCGTTGCAGCTTTTGGCGAAATGTGTGCACCGCCAAGGCGATTTGAATTAGATGGTCTATGGATGGTGCATCGACTGCTCTCCATAGTGGCAATTATTTCGTTTGGGCCAGGCATGCTTTGGGTTTGCAGGTGCGGATTTTTGTGGGCTGAGAATCCCCAGGACGAAAATTTTTTTGGTGGGGCATGTTTTGGTTTTGGTGGTGTGGTTGTTTGTGGGTGGAGAATTCCCAAGCCCAAATAATAAAGTTTGGGCCAGGAATGTTTTGGGTTTGGAGGTGTGGATGTTTTTGGTGTGGAGAACCCAGCCCAAAAAAACTAAATGAGGTCTTTATTTTAATCACTTATTTTTTTTTTTAGATCTAAATATTTTTTGAGACATAATTTGATATCATTTAATAAGATATTTATTTGCTCTTTCACATAAGACTTAAAAAATAAATTTAATGTGACTTTTTTACCTTTATTGAAATATTAATTATTTATATTATATTTTTCATTTAAATAGATAATGTTTTATTTATTACAATCATTTAAAAATAAATATTTCATAAAATGAAATCAAAATTCTAATTATTAAATAATTGTATTTTACTAATTAGTTTATTTATTTACAATAATTTATTATAATATATAATAAACATTATTTAAAAAATTTGAAATTTAATTAAATATAAAATAATTAAAATTTGGAATCCAAATACAAATAAATATAAATAATATTATGTTCTTAATTTAAATTATATTTCACATATTTATCCTTATCCTTATAATAAAACATATGAATATATTTGCATTATAATTGTTTTAAACATTTGAAAATTTCAAATATAATCAATAATAAATTATATAATTTTTTTTCAAATTTCAAATAAACTATTTTTATTAAAGAAATTAACGTATAATTTATGATAATTACAAATTCAAAAATTTTCAAATAAATATTTATACAAAAGAAATTATATTATCCTATTGATGAAAATATAAAAAGGTTCAAATAAATATTTACATTAAAGAAATTATACTATCTTATTAAAATTAAAAAATAGAAAATTTAAAAAATCAGAGAATAACGGTTGGAGCCGTCACCTCCTTGTTGGCGGCAATCGCCATGTCCGTCATGTGCATGCCAAACTACTGATACTACTGGTACCGTTTTAATTGTCTGAAGAAGATATATCTCCTTATTTGACTTTTTCTTATCACAAAAGAAACGTTTCTCTAGAAAATTCAATTAAAGATCTGGTTGCCAAATCTTCTGCCATATACATTCGCCACTATCGTCAGTGAAAACTATACAGATGAGTAACGATGGCCTATTGTTTGTCTTCCTCAAACAATTGGGCACAATCCCTCATCCGTCATCTGAGTATAAGTCGTGTTCTCCAACAATCACAAAGAAGATTGAGTAGATCGTTG
The DNA here is from genome assembly GCA_013180625.2 of Boswellia sacra. Lineage (NCBI taxonomy): Eukaryota > Viridiplantae > Streptophyta > Magnoliopsida > Sapindales > Burseraceae > Boswellia > Boswellia sacra. The sequence goes on along the minus strand of SNVD02001129.1, from coordinate 1,334 downwards.
GATGAGAAGTATTTTCATACCAATTTTTGGTGGCCGGAGTGAGAAGATTTGCTCGTCGTGTAACAAAATTGAAGTGCATCACATGACACAAAGAAGAGGTAGGTGGTGGCTAGGTTAACAAAGTGATGTTGAGAAGGGTGACAATTTTTAAAGATTTATTCCAATGTACCAAAACCCACAGGCATTGCGATAAAGACATTTACATTGTAAATCATATAAGCTATAAGTTTGTTAATGAGACATTTATTAGATTAACAAAGAGATGATATGTGATATAAATGTTGAATTAAAGTTTCAATGTTGAAATTTCAACCGTCTGATCTTGTCAATCAGTTGGGTGAAAGGCTGCAATGCTGATAATTCTATGATGAGCGACTGAAGAAGTGCACGATGATGATGGCAGTGTCGTTGGACATGCCAGGTTACCAATGGTCAATGACGACATTGACGATTAGCCGACATCTGTTTTTGATTTATAGAAAAATGTTTAAAAAAGAATTTTAAATAAATTTGATTTTATATTTCTAAAATAAATAATTTATATTAAATTTAAAATTTGAATGTATAAGTGTACTTCTGGATTTTAATTATTTTATAAGGATAATTTTTATATTTTAATCTATCCAAATTTTAATTTTTTAAAATCAAATTTTTGAAAAACCTTCTACTTGTTTTTATAATTTAATATAAAATAGATTATTTTAAATAATAATTTTTTGATAATTTATTTTTAAGATATTTATCTAATATTAAAACAGTTATAAGTAGTAACAAAAATTAAAAATAGTTGTGAAACAACAGTCTCAAATACATTTTAAATAAGAAAAAGAAAGAGAATTATTACACGCTGTCAAAGGAAGGAATCTAAAGATAAAACAAACAAGCATATCTAGTGGAAAATCTTAATCGGTTTTGGAGGGGTCCAGGCAGGTAGGCTATGTTCTTTTATGAATCAAAATACTGTTTTCTGTGCTGTACATTTTTCAATATAATTTACACTAAATCTCAACAACATATCCTTTTAAAATTCAAAATAATTCAAAATCAACCATATATTTCTAAATCCAATTGAAAACAAAAATACTAGATTTATAAAAGAATATACCCCTAGATTGCACAAAAAAGGAATGGAGGAGAGATGTGGAAGACAGTTGTGATGCAGACGAGTAATTAATATTGTCAACCCCTCGATATTTGGGTGAAGTGACACTCTTCCTCCAATTTTTTACGAAGCAATATATAGATCCATAATTTATAAACACCGTTAATCTATCTATTAAATATATTACGGAAAGATAATTTTACCCTTATTTATATTATAAGATTTTTTATTT
>SNVD02001128.1:39764-146314 GCA_013180625.2 Boswellia sacra | reverse complement strand
TCTCACCTTTCATATTACTAGCTCCGTCATAACCTTGCCCACGCAATCTAGAGATGCTTAACCCATGCCTTGAAAATAGGTTATCCAATGATGCTTTAAGTGAAAGAGCAGTAGTACTAGCAACATGCTCAATTCCTATGAACCGCTCAACTACACGTCCATTCGAATCCACATAACGTAATACTACAGCCATTTGCTCTTTCATTGATATATCCCGAGATTCATCAACCAAAATGGAAAACAATGCATCAACCATCTCTTTAATAATGGCATTAGTGGTCTCAACTGCAACAGCTTTAACAATGTCTTTTTGAATCTCAGGAGATGTCAATTTGAGGTTATCGGGAGCATTTTTCAAGGTAACAGCTTTAATATTCTCATTATGATCAGCAAGGAATTGTAAAAGCTCAAGGAAATTACCTGGATTACATGAATCTTCAGATTCATCATTACCTCGAAAAGCAAGCCCTTGTTTTAAAAGAAATCGAATGCAATCAATGGAAGCAATCAAACGAGTTCGATACTCACTTCGAGCTTGATCCGAATGCTTGGAGAAAAATGTTTCAATATGTTGGTTTTGATTCATTAATGCTTCACAACTTCTCCTAGCTTCATTGTGAATACTAGTGGAACCTCCAACATGTTGTCTAAGCTTTTCTTTCTTCTTCCAATTGGAAAAGCCTTCACCAACAAAACACTCACCACCTCCTTGATCACCCATTTGTGGCTTGAAAAGATAATAATAAAGACAAAATGCCGCATTCTTTGCTACACTATACTCCAACCAACCGAGGTATTCATCAAACCAAGAATAAACAAATCGTCTTGATAGTTGTCCAAATTTTTTGAAAGGAAACTCATGGTCTCTAGGTTGACATGGACCCTTTTGCAAGTATGCCCTTCGAACTAGATCTCGAATATTTGGATTATAATCTAAAATCTAAGGTCGTAAACCGGGGTCTGTAGGAAGATTAGATAAAATGGTTTCCACATCATCTTTTGAACCATCTTGATTTGAACTATCTTGATTTGTCTTTAATAGAGGCGGTGATGTTGACTTTCTTTTGAAATATTTCTCCATTACTACATCAAATTAAATAAAATAGGATAATAAATAAAAGCTTAACAAAAAAAAAGACTTTGCTTTTGTTATTTTAAAATTTCAAACAAGATATAAAAGGTTAGAATGAGAAATAGAAAGAAAGTAGTCAAATAAAGAAAAAGAAAAAAAAGATGGAAAAGAGAAAATTAGAAGGACAAACTAATATTTATTCATTCATATTCAAAATCTACAAAACATAACAATCAAAAAGGCTTTTGATAAGTGTCTATTTATATATCATTTTCATATCAATTTGTCCATGTTTTTTTGCTATATTCCTTGGTATTTTTATGTTTTTGTGTGGTTTTGATATTTGTAGGAGTTTTGGAGCAACTTGCACAAAAATGGAGTAAAACCCTTCATTTTCACCTCTGCTAGTCAACCATATTCTCGGATTTAATTGTATTGATATACAATGAACCCGATGACATATTATATACCATTGGAAAGCTCTCAAAGTCTATTTTCTGGAGAAATTTACGGTTTATAAATCCATTCAGTGTACCAAAAGTTGTAATCAAAACAGTGTGATAAGTATAGAAATGTAATTCCACAAATCACTGTAGCATGTATAATACGGGACACTGTAGCAGGTTACTGTAGCAGAGTATTTAAACACATTTTAGGGTTTTATTTTCAAAACTTGAAGAGGGGAGAACGTGGTGGAGGCTGCAGCTCTCTAATTCTTTCATCTCCTGGAGTTCTTGAATGAGAAAGGAAGCTTGGAAAGGAAGAACTACAATCCAAAGAGAATTACATCAAATTTGCTAAGTTTTTCCCTTCCCTTTCATTTTCTGGAATGTCTCCATGTTGTATTGATTTACCACATTCTTAAACATGTGTAACTGAATCTGAATTGGTTGAGGGTGATTTCAAAGCCCCTGATATGATTTTTGTAAGTTGTTGTGCAAGACGTTGTTATCCAATTCTCTAATTGAAGTTGCTTGTATTTTCCTATATCTAATGCTTATGATTGCTTGCTGGATTGTATCTCGAATGGCCAACTGAATATAATCTGGTTTGTTGTCTATTGCTAGACTAGAAATCTTGATCCGTAATTGTCTTGAATTTCTAATCCTTAGTAGCAAAATTGTGATCAGAGATTGCAATTGGAGAATACAACCTAAGTTAAATCATCCGAGCTTGTGTGTTTATTGCTTAGATCAACCTATCTTTCTTATCGTAATGCATCCATTGAATTAAATTTAGAGAGCTTGTTCTAGGTTGTTTAATGGATATAGATTAAATAAAAAGCCTGTTTTATTTAACAACAAAGTAAGGAAAGATTGGGATAACAGAGCTTGTTGTTATCTACGGTTGATAATTTCAATGGTGTTATTTGATGACAATTCTATGATTAATTCGCAAATCCATATCTTGTGGTAGAGAAAGATCCCTTAACCAGATTTCTCTCATTGATTTTTCACTCAAATTAACTTTCTGTTTTGTTATTCTTCATTTGCATTCTTAGTTCATTTAGTTAATCATTCAACAAAACCCCCCTTATTTAATTTATTGTTGCTGAAAAATAACAAATTTAATTAGAATCAATCCTCGTGGGAACGATATCTCACTCATCACTTTATTACTTGTGCTACTAGTATACTTGCTAGTTTCGAACGCATCAAGTTTTTGGCGCCGTTGCCGGGGATTGATTTTCTAATCGATTTTTTGTTTTGTTTTTATTGTTAATTCCTATTTTTGTTTGTTTTTCTTTTCTGATTGTTTGTGTTTAGGCGACATGGCAGTAAACTTCCAACAATTCAGTAGCCGATTTGAGCCACAATTACATTGGAGAGTAAATGAGGTAAGCACTCCGAACATTGAACAACAACTTTTTGAGTTAACTTCTCTTGTGGAAAACATGGCTGTAGGACATATGCAAAAATCTTATGCATGTGAGGTATATTCTACCATGGAGCATCCAATCGACATGTATCCAACTTTGCAAGGAGATATGGAACAAGCCAATGCCATGGATGGATTTCCAGGACAAACAAGGCAATGGTATGATCCCTTCTCTAACACTTACAATGCTGGATGGAAGATCACCCTAATTTCAGTTACTAGAATCATCAACCAATCGTCCCAAATGCCATACCAAATCAACTACAAGGTTTTAATCAACCTAGAGTGAAGCAACCATTTCAAATGCAATCACCACCAATGCCACAACCAGCACCACAACCACCTTCAGAAAACTCAGGTATGTCACTCTAGGATATTGTTAATGCACTTGCCACTAACACAATGCAATTCCAGCAGGAAACTGGGGCAAGTATCCAAAACCTGGCAAATCAAATGGGATAATTGGCCACTAGCATGAGCAAATTCAAGGGCCAAGGCTCAGAAGAATTATCTTGTCAAACGGTGATCAATCCAAGAGAGAATTCTTGTGCGATAACTTTGCAAAATGGAGAGCAATTAGATGTCCTACCAAAGAAATCACAAACTGATGAAGGAGATGACACCACTTCCAACATGAACAAAACACTGACTTCTCAGGTAAATCCTATAACTCCCATTCCTTCATATGTTTCTCCTCCACTTTTTCCTAGTAGATTTGCAAAATCGAAGGAGGAACAAGAACAAGAAATCCTGGAAACTTCTCACAAAATCGAGGTAAATATACCACTTTTGGATGCTATCGAGCAAGTATCTCATTATACAAAATGTCTCAAGGAGTTATGCACCAGCAAAAGAAAGTTAAAAAGAAATGAGAAAGTAAGTTTGGGGGAAGATGTTTCAGCTGTATTGCAAAGGAAAATTCCTCCAAGGTGCAAAGATCCAGGTACGTTCACCATGCCATGCACCATTGGTAAAACCAAGTTTGAAAGAGTTATGTTAGATTTAGAAGCATCTATTAACATCATGCCGTATTCTATTTATGTTTCTTTAAATCTTGGACCTTTTACGAAAATTGGTATTACCATTCAAATTGCTGATCATTTTAATGCATGTACCAAAAGAGTTGTGGAAGATGTATTTGTGCAGGTGAATCAATTGCTTTTCCCAGTAGACTTTTGTGTTCTTGAAATAGAGGATGAGACATCTCCTAATCCATCACCGATTCATATAGGGAGACCATTCTCGAAAACTGCTAGAACCAAGATTGATGCTCATGATGGCACTCTCACCATAGTGTTTGATGGCAAGGTGATCTGTTTCAATATTTTTGAGGCAATGAGGTACCCTAGTGACTTATATTCTATTTTTGTAGTTGACGTTATTGATTCTCTGTCACAACAATGTTTTGAGTTAACTCGCAAGAATGGATTGGATATAGCTATTAATGAGCACATAGGGACAGAAATCTCTAAGGAGTCAGAAATTTTGATACAAGTTTCCAAAGAAATGGAGGAAGTTGTGGCAAGCTTAGATGAGACCATCGCAATAACCACATATAGGTATGATGTTTCGTACATTCAATTTTCTTTATCTAATGAGAAAATTCTTCCTTCTGTGATGTCAGCCCCTGCCTTGGAGCTTAAGCTTCTTCCAGGTCATTTGAGGCATGGATTCTTGAGTGAGAATGATCCTTTGCCAATTATAATAGAAATGGGCCTTGCACGAATACAAGAAGAGAAACTCGTCCGAATACTTACAAACCACAACACAGCTATTGGGTGGACAATTGCTAACATCCAAGGCCCAGCCATATGCATGCACCATTTCTTGTTGGAAGAAGGATCCAAGCCCATTAGAGAAGCACAACAGAAATTGGATCCTCCTATGATGGAACCAACGTCGGGCTGAGGACATTAAACCAAGCGCTTATTGGGAGGCAACCCAATGTTTTTGAAAATAAATAAAAAAAGAAAAGAAAAATAAAATAAGGTAATAATGATCGATTTTTCTGTCTCGAGGAGATTCCTTTCGTAGGCCATCAAATTGATCAGGTTTTATCTCTCTTTGCCATCTGTCTTATTTGTTTTTATATTTTTTTTACTTGCTTTTGACTTTTGTTTGCTATCGTGTTGTTATCTCTTTTATGTGTCTTTAGTTTCGTTGCTGCTCTTTTCTTTTTCTTTGTTTTGTTTAATTTGATTATTCCGTACTTCGAATTCATTTGTCAACAGCTTGAGGAAACATCCAAATGGGAGCTGAAGTCATTGCTCGAAGGATTGAATCGTGCATATCTGGGAGAAGAACAAACTCAATCGTATTATCGGTAATATCTCTCCTTTTCTCGTCTTCAATATCTAACCTTCGTAAATATTTCCCTTCACTTCCTCAAAATGCTGTGTTTAAAAATTATAAAGTACGGATGACTAGACTTTGGGCATTGATGCTCCTAAATGTGCCTGCTGATATCCGATGGCTTATCGAAGCCAAGGTGAGATTGTCCGGTGAGCCGAACATTAATCTCGCAAAATACATTCCTGGTCTAGGAAAGAGCTACTAAGCCAAGAGGCGAAGAGCGAAAAGGTTACAAGTATGTTATAAATGTGCTAGATGGAAATGTAACCAGACATGTCGTTCATTAGGTTTTGCGTCCAGAAATAGAGAAGATAAACTGTCATTTATTAAGAATGGTCTGAGTAATGAGTCGCTGGATAATGTTTTATTAACTCTTGAGTCACATTCTTGTGGACTTGTTCAGCGTGTATTGCTTAATCTATGGACACAATTTCGTGATGAATTGCAGTGTTATAGTCTAGGGAATCTGACTAAAAATGACCCTGTTTGCTAGTTTATAAGAAAACTGGATGGGAAGCAAATCCCCGACTCACAGAAGGCGTTTCAGCCGTTACTGGACGTAAAACCAGAGGAAGATGTGAGCCACAATCACAACTACTTGTATATTTGAATGTGTGTTGTTGTTGTCGAATTTTATTTCTTTCTTGTTTCGTTTGATCTGATTATCAATGTTGTTTTTGTGTTGTTGTTGTTTGTTGATTTTGTTTGTTTTAATTTCAAGTTTTCTTTTTGACAAACCATATGACTACCCTATGGCATAAGTACACGTGGGAGATAAGTGTGGAGATTTTGTCAACCTCCGCCGTAAGTGTATCTCCATTTTTAATGCTTCACGTGGGAGACAAGTGTGGAGGTTTTGTCAAACCCCGCCGAAAGCATATCTCCATTTTCCATGCTTCACGTGGGAGACAAGTGTGTAGGTTTTGTCAAACCTCGCCGAAAGCATATCTCATTTTTTCAAATCTTGGGGCGATAAATCTGCATCGAGCAACCCCCACCGAAATTATGTCCCCATGTGTCAAATCTGAGAGATTTAAGTGTGTATATATCCATTCTGCATATTTTCAAATGTCATTTTATAACCTGTCTTGCACTTGAATCGCATAATACCTAACGTGCATCATTGTCTTACACAAGTTTAGAGCACTTGTAGAAATGGAGAAAACACCAATTCGGCGATTCCAAAATATATGCATATTTTGTGGATCGCAATTTGGTAAAGATGGAGAGTTTACAACAGCAGCTCTTAATCTTGGTAGGACATTAGCTGCGAGGGGTATTCATTTGATTTATGGAGGGGGTAGTCTTGGGTTAATGGGGTGTGTGTCAACAGCTGCATCCTTGGGAGGAAGTAAAGTTCTTGGCATTATTCCTAAACCATTAGCTGTGCGAGATATCGTAGGCAACACATGGGGGAAGAGTTACAGGTCTCTAGTATGCATGAGCGTATTGCACATATGGTCATTAAATCTGATGCATTTATAGCTTTGCCCGGTGGTTATGGTACATTAGAGGAGATATTTCAAATCACCTCTTGGGCACAGCTAAACATCCATCGGAAACCCATTGGTTTGTTAAATGTCAATAATTTTTTGATGGTTTGTTGTCTTTTCTTGATCAAGCAGTAGAAAAAAACTTCATCTCACAGTCGGCGAGGCAAATCCTGATTACAGCTTCAACTGCAGGGGAGTTAATTGACAAATTACAAGCATTCGTCTATTTGCCTGATCCAACAATAGCTCGGATAGATTGGTTTGGAGAAGGCAATAAGAGGCGTAAACTGGATTTAACGCTCCATCTGTAATCTCTATCTGCTGGTTTGCTTCATTTTCGTTTGCTTTCTCTTTATTGTGTTTATTTGAGTTGAGTTTTTTTTCAGGTTGTTTCTTTCACCCCAGGTAATATTTTCTAATCTTGGCTTTTAGAGTGGTGGCTTAAAAAGTTCAAGTTCTCTTGAAACGCATTCTGGATCTCTTCAATCCATAATGGCTGAATAAGGAGGCTAACTTCTAAACTTTTTAAACCCATTCTAACTGACTTGTTTGTGTTTGCTGATTTGTTGGACTTTATTATTTTCTGAGTAAGTTTAGTTTTATGTAATTTCGAGTTGTTGTGTGTTTTTGTCTTTATCAGTTTCGATTCGAAAAAAAAACATTGTGGAAAAACCTGAGAATGGCAGAATATGGGGTTTTCCTAACTCTTGAAACGCATTCTCTCTCAATAAATCTGTAGTTTGTTTATTTCATGTTGTTTGAAGTGTCTTGTTTCTTGTTTTGTTCTTTCATAATAAAGGTATATAGGCTGGAAACCTTAAGTCTGCGGGCTACTGGTCCTAAGGATTGTTGAAATATACAATCTTGACTCAGGTGTAACAACGCCACGTACCTCTTTTCTTGCATTTTGTGGGTCGATGATAAGATAATGATTGAATTAAGAATAACTCTTGGAAAATGATAAATGATGCATGGATCTGTGTGCTTGAAATGTTTATTGGTTTTCGCTTTGCTTTTGATTCCTTGCGCAACATTGAGCACTGAGCTATTATCACTGAGTTATTTGTTCACTTAGAGAAAGTTTATGTAATTTAAATGTTTCTTCAGATTTCAATGAATTCTAGAACTTGTTTGATGGTCACTCGAGGCGAAATCCTAGACTGTGCAACATTGGGGAAATGATTTAGGCCATCTTTGGACCGTTTGAGCCTTAATAGCCAACCTTGACTGAAATTGATCCCTAGTTACCCCTTTGAGCCTCTGTAAGCCTTTTTCTTTGTTAACTCACTAAAAGATTTCCTAACCTCAAATGAATTTGTTCCAAACAGTTTATCCCTTACCTATGAGCATGTAGATCATTCACAATTAAATTCTGAGCTATGTTCTGGTTTTGGGAAGTTAGAGGAGGTTGGGATGTGTCATGAGCAATGCAAGTGAGTTCTATTGTGTTTGTAAAAAAAAAAAAAAACAAAAAAAAAGCCAATCTGTACTTATCGTCCACGTACTTACACATTGAGGACAATGTGTTGTTTAAGTGTGGGGGAGGGGAAGTGTAATAAAAAAAAAGAAAAAAAAGAAAAAAAGAAGAAAAAAAAGAACAAAAGAAGAAGAATAAGAGATCTATACCCTTAAGTGTTCTTAAAAAGAATGAAACAACAAAGTGTGGGGGTGTAGTTTTCTTTTGTTTTCTGCAAAAAAAAAAAAAAAGATTGAGTGTTCTAAATAAGTTTGGGGGAGTAACCTGGTGAATTGAAATGAAGTTGTGTTATAGGGTTGAGCTCTACATAGTCTTGAATGATTTATGTGTTTGTGGGTGATTTGAGCCAAATTATTATCCTTTATCATACCTTCACCCAAGCCAAACGTTACAAGCTTAATAAAGTCCTACTTGATCCTTGGTGTTGTGCATGTCTACATTAGTGGAGAGTGACTTGAAAAGCAGGCCTATGGAGTTCATTTATACACTCATCTTCAATATTAAATATGATTCATTTTTATGCATAAACTCATCCGGGTTACAAGTGATTAGGTGAGAATGGCTCTACACACACACACTTGAGGAATTGAAGTGAAGCGAAACTAATCTTTGAGATAAAATTCTTGATCAAGTGCATTATTTTGAAGTTTTCCTTGGGTTATAATTAAGTACAATCTTTGAGGCCTATTTGCAAGTTGAAGCATTTGTATGTTTTAATTTTTCTTTGATTCTGTTTCGGTTTAGTTTTGTTTCGTATCATTTTAGTTGCTCGAGGACTAGCAAAGTCTAAGTGTGGGGGAATTTGATAGGTGTCTATTTATGTATTACTTTTATATCAATTCGTCCATGTTTCTTTGCTATATTCCTTGGTATTTTTATGTTTTTGTGTGGTTTTGATGTTTGTAGGAGTTTTGGAGCAACTTGCACAAAAATGGAGTAAAACCCTTCATTTTCACCTCTGCTAGTCAGTGATCTTCTCGGATTTAATTGTATTGATATACAATGAACCCGATGACATATTATATACCGTTGCTTTATAAATCCATTCAGTGTACCAAAAGTATGTAATCAAACAGTGAGATGTATAGAAATATAATTCCACAAGTCACTGTAGCATGTATAATACGGGGCACTGTAGCAAATCACTGTAGCAGAGTATTTAAACACATTTTAGGGTTTTATTTTCATAACTTGAAGAGGGGAGAACGTGGTGGAGGCTGCAGCTCTGGAATTCTTTCATCTCCTGGAGTTCTTGAAGGAGAAAGGAAGCTTGGAAAGAGGAAGAACTACAATCCAAAGAGAATTACATCAAATTTGCTAAGTTTTTCCCTTCCCTTTCATTTTCTGGAATGTCTCCATGTTGTATTGTATTTACCACGTTCTTAAACATGTGTAACTGAATCTGAATTGGTTGAGGGTGATTTCAAAGCCCCTGATATGGTTTTTGTAAGTTGATTGTGTAAGGAATTGTTATCCAATTCTCTAATTGAAGTTGCTTGTATTCTCCCATATTTAATGCTTATGATTGCTTGCTGATTGTATTTGAGTGGCCAACTGAATATAATCTGGTTGTGATTTATTGCTAGACTAGAAATCTTGATCCGTAATTGTCTTGAATTTCTAATCATTAGTAGCAAAATTGTGATCAGAGATTACAATTGGAGAATATAACCTAAGTTAAATAATCCGAGCTTGTGTGTTTATTGCTTAGATCAACCTATCTTTCTTATCATAATGCATCCATTGAATTAAACTCAGAGAGCTTGTTCTAGGTTGTTTAATGGATAGAGATTAAATAAAGAGCTTGTTTTATTTAACAACAAAGTAAGGAAAGATTGGGGTAATAGAGCTTGTTATTATCTACGGTTGATAACTTCAATGCTGTAATTAGATGACAATTCTACAATTAATTCGCAAATCCATATCTTGTGGTAGAGAAGGATCCCTTAACCAGCTTTCTCCCATTGATTTTTCATTCAAATTTACTTTCTGTTTTGTTATTCTTTACTTGCATTCTTATTTCATTTAGTAAATCATTCAACAAAAATCCCCCCTGTTTAGTTTATTGTTGCTGGAAATAACAAATTCAATTAGAATCAATCCTCGTGGGAACGATATCTACTTATCACTTTATTACTTGTGCGACTAGTATACTTGCTAGTTTCGAACGTATCAAACATGCCTCTGAAGTCTCCTCCTTGTATAAGGTTAGGGGCTATAATGGAAAATATCCCTCTCAGGCAGTGTCAAAATAAACAACCTCTCTTGTAACCAAATTTGAAAAAGAAAAAAAGAAAAAGGAAAATAAAAATAAGCATGCTAAGTCGAAAACCTAAAAAGGTAACTTAGGCAAAAATTGACGTAAGCCTGCTAAGTTAAAACCCAAAAGGCCAAAAGTTAGGGTAGAAAAACAATGAAGAAAAAGTTTATTGAGTTAAAAACCAAGAAAAGGGGTCTCAGACAAAAATTAAGACAAGTTCGCTAAGTTAAGAACCTGAAAGGGCAGTTTGAGCAAAAGTTAGAGCATGAAAAAGAAAATAAGAAAAAGAAAAAGAAAAAAAAACCATTAAGTCGAAAACCTGAAAGGGCGACTTAGGCAAAAATTAAGGTGAAAAGAAAAAGCCTAAAAGAGTAGAAAAGTGCCATTGAACCTCTGACCTGGATTGATCCTGACGAGGTCCAGTCTGATCAATGTCTCAGCAAGAGTCAAATATGGGTCCCGTCTGAGGAATAATGGTCACAAGATGTGGATCTTTGAGACTATCTGGTGAAACCAATAAAAACCATGCAAGAAGGCAGAATTAAAGAATGCGAAGCCACCAGACAAGGTCCTATCCATCATCTCAAGCAGAGGGATAACTAAAGATAATGTCACTCTACCACCTCTGGTGCGAATACCTATGGTAGAATGTAGAAAGCTAAAGAAATCGGTAAGGTCAAACATCGACAGTGTCTTAACATAGGTAAGATGATGCTTTCGAAACTCAACGAATGATAACCAAGTATGACAAAGAATTCCCCATACAGAGGGCAAAGCTCTTACCTATTAAAGCAAAAGATATGATCATGAGAATCCCATAAATTCGTGCAGTCCTTGAGAAAAAGGATGTCAAGCTTTACATGTCAAAGGAATTTTAAGTTGTAGAGACCGCTGGACTCGAGTTGCTTCCAGTCATCATCCTTTGGAAGCTTTAAGAGATGTTGAAGAACTTTTAGTGTAGCCTTAGACATGTTGAAAAATATGAAGAGGCATAGAGATACATGAAAGAAAACTTGAAAAATACGAAGCGGAGTGTTGAAATGTGTGAAGAGAAGTGGAGGAGGAGAGGTCCTTAAATAGTACAAGAAAGAAGCAAAAAAAAGGGGGGAGAGAAGACCACCAGTGGGCAGTGGAAGGACTATCGGCCGATAGTCTGCTAGGGCAAATGGCCCTATTACGCCTTCCTTCACGCAAATTTACTTCTGATTCATGTATCGATGAGCAATTTTGAGCACATGACTTCCAAATTTTGCAATTTTGTTAAGAATTGAATAATGATGATACATAAACAAATTTGAACAAATTTGGATGTAAATTGATCAAAATACACATAGTTTAAGAAGCAATGTACAAACTGAAAGTAAAAGAATTTTCGCTAAGCTTTTGAAACTTGTTTATACAACTAATTGCTTTGATGAAAATTCAAGCACATGAGTTCACACATGGAAGCTAAATGAACAACAAAAAGAAATCAACATAAAAGAGAAAGTCGATGGTGATAGTCCTCACTCATCACCATCACCATCATCATGAATAGAGAAGGCAGCAACCTAAGCCTGAAGGTGCTCGATGTTTTGCTCCAAATGAGCACTTTCTTGATGACTCGTATAAATCCAAGCAATAAACATATAGTTGAAAAAATTATTAAGATAGAAATCAAGCATACATGAAGCATAGAATATTGTTTTGCCTAATATTAGTAAAACATCTACAAGACATTTCCATGTGAAGCAGTTCACATCCGAAAAACACGTTCCATGGAAGATCGTGGCACTTGTCTTGCATTGCATTGCATTTTTTATAATTAACAAAAATTTGAAAAATAGCAAGAAATTTAAAGAAGGCATTATTAGAAGGCTCACCAAAGTGGTATCATGAAAAATGAAAGAAACAAGTATGGTTGGATCCTTAGTGATCACATCACTGTTAATCTGTCTACTAGCATCCCACGTGTAGACAACATTACTAGGATAAGATTGAAGATCACCAATCACATGATCAACTAGAACAACTAGTGAAACCAGATGAGGATGAGGTTACTCAATAGCAACATCAAATGAGGCAGAGGCGCCTATACCAGACGAAGAAACTCTCAATCTATTCCTATGAAGGGCTAAAAAGCTACCAACATGGCTAGAAGAGCCATGATCAATACCAGCAGAAGGTTAAGGAATCTCATCATCAGTCTGACCTCGCCTCCTATGAAGCAATGTGGTTCGAGCCCACTAAGCATAAGAGATCATCATCTTAGGAAACTCGATATCCTCAAAAGAATCCCAACAATATAGTCTATCACCTCTGGCTCCATTGCCAAGTTAGTAGAATCAATCATCAAGACTGATAATGAAAGAGGAATCTGGCAGTTATCTAGACCCTTATACTAGTCCCAGACTCTGCCACCTAAATACCACATCATACTGCTATGCATGGAAGAAGAATGCAGTAGCTAAAATATGGTGTAGTGACACTCATACCGCTTGACCAGCTCTCAACAGGCCCTACCACTTGAATGAATCTAAAAAATAGAAAGTTGGTAAAAGTGATACCAGGAAGAGAATAAAAGAAAACTGACTGTAATGTCTTTACCTTACTCCAACTTATCGTGTGGATGTAATCACAAAAGAAATCCAACTTGTGAGATCTCTTAAGCCCCCTAAGAGGAGTAGCCCAGCTCTTCATCCATGGAAAAGGGAAGTCCTGACAAGCAAGAAGCGAAGATAACAACACACCTAACTCATAAGCCCACATCTATTATGAGCAAAACAAAATTAGAAATAGAATTCATATAAAAGAGACACGAAGGTACAAAAGAAGAAAAGTTACCTTGATCAATGGAGCAAAGCTGGTAATCACAATAATACCTCGCCATGCATAATCCAAACCATAAACCAACTAGCTAAAAGCCGCACAGCCCCAATCGAAGTCTCTCACTTAGTCAAGATCCTAGAGTGCAGGAAGTAAAGTCAAGAAGGTAGTGTTCGACACGGTGGCAAAAAGCGTCAAACCAAGTAGATACACGATGAAGCTACGTGCATACTAATCTACCTCAACTAGAGTCAGACTTGATCTCCTCTTCCAATATTCCATAATAAAGTGTACTAAATTGCCACATTGTTCTTGATCTTTATATCACAACCAAGAAATTTAGGGGCCGAATTTCTTTGATCTCTCAAGCTTGCAATGCAAGAATTGATAAGAACATCTTTCCCTTCACATCGAAGACTTGTCAAAGTGGCGACATCAAATGGCGTGATAGTCATCTCACCAATAGAAAGATGAAAAGGTGTGTGTCGTGTCCATCCACCTTTGACAAAGAATACCCAGTGCTCGACGATTAGTATGGCAAAAAGCATGTGGAAGCGAAGTGATGAACTCATAAAAACCAGTGGCGGCAACACGGTTTCTAACAGCCTCATTCCTTATCTCTAAAAACTAACTATGGGCTCTAGAAAATGACCCCCACATCTTGTTCTTATAGAAGTCCTAAAATAAGAAATTGAAGTCTCTACATGATTACATACCTAGAAAATTCCTAGAAAATGGAAAGTGAAGAACGAAGAAGAAATCATACCTAGTTGATCATGTGAGAGTCTAAGTCATAAATGACGGGTACCTCTTGATCTCTTGAAAGGCCTTTCATCGTCGATTTCCAAACCATATCAATCTTATTCAAACAAAGGTGGATTGGATGACCCGCCATTAGCAAGAGGAAGTTGAGACGATCGTGTAGGAGAAAACCAGAAGCAAATCGGAAAAGAAATGAGAAATGGCGCGTGAATGAAGTGAGAGGAAGGCGAAAGGTCAATATATAAACCCTCCACCACTTGGCAACTGTCGGCTGACTACCAAATAGTGGTCCTCCCACAACTGGCCAGCAGGCCTTTAATGAGGGACAGAAGGGTAAAAGGCCAAAGGGAGAAAGAGAAAGAAAAGTGAAAAAAAAAGAGAGAAAGAAAAGAGAAAAAGAGAAAGCGCTCGGCCACGGTAATGGTTTAGCAACTCACAAAGAAAGTTGAGTAACATTTGGTAAATGAATGTTTCGAACAGAATCACATGGAAGAATTCCTCTTGAGATTAGAAAGCAGTTTGTTGAAGAACACATTGAACGAGGTAAATTTTGAATTGATTTAAAATCATCAAGAGATATTTTGATATTTTGCAAGAACTTACAAGAGCAATGAAGAAATCCCCAATGAGTTAAGAGGGCACAAAATATCAAGAACTTTCCCCAGTGAATAGCAAGAATTTATAAAACAGGCGGATGAAAGGTCTAATGACCAAGAAGATGCAATATGATGAATTCTCCCCAGTGAGTTTGAAGAAATCAACAAGCAAAGAATAGAAACAAGAAGCATTCGAAAGAAAGGCATGAAACCCAAAGAATGAAAATTCTGAAAAAATTAAAGAAGAATGAAGAATACTCAGTCAAAGGCATGAAGAATGACAGGTCTAAAGACCATGAAGTAGTGCATGGAGACATTTTTTCAAGTAGGCATGCATTAGAAGAAACCCTAGGAAGTAGGTGCACTTAAGAGTGTTTCAAGCCCTTAGACTAAGCACAAGCCCTAAGAAGAGATGCACTGACAAGTGTTTAAAAACCTTAGGAAGTAGGTATACTTAAGAGTATTTGAAGCCCTTAAAATAGGTACTGAAGATTGTTGACAAATGATAGGAAGTGGGTGCACTTAGAAGTGTCTTATCTTAGCATCATAAGGATGCACTTATCTATACTAGAAAAGTAAACTTCATCCATCGTAAGGATGCATTCCATGCATTAGAAGGATGCATTTATCCATACTAGAAAAGTGCATGCCATGCATCGTAAGAACACGTTCCATGCATTCGAAAGATGCACTTGTTTACACTAAAAGAGTGCACATCATGCATCGTAAGGATGCATTCCATGCATTAGAATGATGCAATTGTTTGCACTATAAGAGTGCATTTTATGCATTAGATGAACGCTAATTAGCCCTTAAGAGGGTACAGTAGCCTTTAAGTGGGCACACTCTTTTCCAGAAGTTGAAGAAGAGAGCAAATGACGAGAAGTCTGACGGAATGCAAGAGTGCGCAAAAATGTTAAGATAAGAAGAGATAAGGCGAAGTATGTGTACTCTGTTGATCTTTATGTCTCACAAACTTCTCCAAAGTAGGGGCCAAGCTATAGATACTAGATTTTTAAGGCTTGATGATGAAACAAAGAGGAATGTCAAGCAATGGAAATAACCAAAGTAGCCTTGGAAGCAAGGACAAGAGAGTTGAGGAAAAACCGACCAAAAGCTTTGAAAACTGTTATATGATTTTCAAAAATCATAGAAATTAATCCAAAGGAAATCTAATAATAATCATAAACATTTGCAAAGATAGTTTTCATAAAATTTTATGGATTGCAAATCAGAGCTAAAATCGAAGAGTTACGCGTGATCGAATAGATAAAGGTCGAAAGGGACTGCATTGCAAAAAAGAGGAAACAAGAAGGATTGGTGGGCCACCACCAGCCCGTCATGGTGGAACAGTCGACCTGCTATCTAACCACGGCCGGTTGGCTGTCCCACCACCAGTCAATAGCCCTCCCATAGCCGGCTGGCACTTCCCACCTTATTTTTGGAAAATCTCATAAAAAAACCTTCTGTTTTGATTTTTTGCTTCTTTTTTCAACTCACACCCTTTCCTATATAAACAGCCCCTCTCCTTACTTTCACTCCCATCCAGAATTCTCTTCTCTTCCTCTCTAAGACATGCTTGAGATTTAAAAGAGTCTTTTTCTACTTTAAATACTTTTGAGGTGTTCTTATTACTCTAAACCCAAAAAAGGTACGTCTTGAGAGCAGTTCTCTCTTCTTCCTTTCTTCTTTAATTTTATTACTTAGAATTAAATATGTTTAAGTGTATGCTTAGAATGAGTATGATCAGGTTTTATTTTAATGCTTAGAAGCATATTTAGGGGTGTTATGAATTGTTTATCCCTTTATTTGTCTTGCAAGGTAGAAAGCTTGTCAAGGTAAGTCATCTTTTTTTCCTTATTTAGAAACGTGAATAGGGATTTTATTTTTTTGATGCTTAGAATCATGTTCAAGAACACATGTTTAGAATCATGCTTAAGAGCATATGATTAGAATCATGATTAAGATACAAAACTTATGATTCCTTTGAATAATGCTAGGAAATGACACAGAATAGCCAAGAATTGTCATGTTTATCTTGATTGATTGATTGAATTGAGTTAGAATAGCCATGTTTTCTTACGATTGATTGAATTAGGCTAGAAATGTCAAGCCGGGCTAGAATTGCCATATTTAGAATGTTATGATAGAATTATCTTTATTAAGTAGAATTACTATGATGGAATTATCAAAGCTAGTTAGAATTGCTATGATTTTATTTTATGGCCTTGTTTATAATTTTGATTGATTTCTTTTGATTAATTACCATGTTTAGAAATATGATTGAATAATTGTATAATGTTATGAAGTTGTAGTGGACTCACATTGATGGTTAGTGACCATCCCTTAGAATGAATGAATATGTTTGGACGATGCTATGAAAAGACTTGATAAACATTGAATACACTCACATATGGTGGTGAGGAATTTACTATTTATCGAGTCTCAAATTGATTGTTTATAATATATGATTTATATGAATGAAGATTTTGAAGTGCTAGAAGTAGTTTACTTTTATTGTTGAATAACAAGATTGGATGTAATCCTACTCCCATTCCCCCATGTTTGAAAGGAATCGTAATTCTATTCTCCTCATCTTTTTCTTTATATGAATATATAATTTCCTCGATTGACAATCACTTTATATGCTTTAAGAAGATAAAATGAATAATGTGTGTATAAAACGAACAAATTATATAACAATTTCAATCTATTCATATTTGGTATACGTGAGTGAAGGCCATATTTATATCCGGGCTAGTTGAAAGCTCATATCTAACTTCTTGAACCCATCTTTGAAGGGATGAGGCTAGTCTAGGTTCCGAAGCGAGGGGTCGGATTGCCATCATCCATTTTGCCAATAAAAAATTAGGTGACGACTTCATTCTCTAGACATTCCTATGGCTTGTTTGTATTTTCTTAAGTCTTAAAAGAAGCTTTCATACAGTGTCGTGGTCGCAAGTGCACTAGCGAGATGAAAGCCCTACTACAGTGTCATGTTCCAGCTCAATCAATTCAAGACCCATTAGTAATTTAGGGTGTGTTCTTTTGTGAATCCAGTATTTTTGTTTTCAATTGAATTTAAGAATATATGGTTAATTTTGAATTATTTTGAATTTTGAAAAGAATATGTGGTTGAGATTGAATATAAAGTGCATTGGAAAATGTGCAGTACAGAAAACATGATTTGGAAACAAGAAAGAACAGAGCCTTAATTTTTTAAATTTTTATTGATAAGTATATTTGGCTTTCGATATTTCTATTGAGATAGTTTACACTCTATGCACCCTAATTTAAATAAAAAATTAGAAGACTAAATCATCCTGAAAGAAATTATTAAAAGGTATATAATAAAGCAATGGGATGAACTTACTATTAGACGAAAAATTTCTTCACCAATCTCTGCATTTATTGTAAGTTTTAAATCTTCTTCTTGGTTAATCATTTTTGTTTTAGCTGAATGTTGGTTGGGAGAATTTTAAATTTTAGGAATTTGAAGTAGCTTGTGGTGTTGGTATGTTCTTTTGAGAACCTAGCAATGTTAACTTTAAGGTTAGGCTACCTGATTCAACGTCTTGGTACATTGAGTTCCTGGATGGAATGTTACTTGTATAATCTACTTATTAGAATATTGTTTACTATTATTACATCTTATTTGACTTATGTGATTAAGTTTGAGATGACTTATAAACACAAAAAAACGGAGAATATTTTGTGATTCACTACTTGCTTTAGGTCTGGTTTTTTTTTCCCCTGAAATTATTTTCTTATGTCAAGTAGAATAGATCGCAAAGAAGTGGATTTCTATTAAGTAGGTCTGCAATAGGAATTGTATAAATCAAAACGTATATTTCATGGGAAAATAGTGTTCATGAATTTGGAGGTTAATGCTTACTAATTTCTCCGTTTTGGCTCTTCCCACTGGAGTTAAAATATAGTGGCATAAAGATGAAAAATTATTATTCATCATTCAAGTACCTCATTGACTTGTGTATCTAATTAATTGATTGATCTCTCATTTCTTGTTTTAACTTCATAGACAAAAGGGATAACGGTGTTTTTGGTTGAAATGGGTGTTTTTGGTTGGAAATGTTTCTGAATTTAAATTATTGAGTAGTGTTAGTCTTACAAACTATCTATATAAACCCATCCATATAAATCTATGTGACATTATTGAATGATTATCATATCATCTATATTAATTAATTAATTAAAATTTAAAATTCACTCTTTTAATCAAATCATGACACATCAGTTTATATAGGAAAATTTGTATGAATAATTTGTAAGAATAGTATTACTCTTTCAGATTAGATGATACAAACCTTAAAGATTATAGTTAGGTCATTATTGGTTTCTCACCTTCACAACAAACTTGTCTTTCTAGTTGCAAAGCACCATTAGAAGGGAAATAAATAAGATATAATTCTAGGTTAGGAATTTCAGCGATTAAGGATTAAATTCGCGGACAAATTGCACCATGCAATGACCTGACTATAATTAAGTAAAAGAGTAATCTTTCCCCAAAGATATCACTTCAAACCAAATTTCTAAATTACTTCGATTCAGAAGTTGTAAGAGATATAAGAAGTACTTATTTAGTTATTTTCAATAATGTGTCCCTTACCATTAAAATCAAATATGTTCTTATTCCAATCTATATCATGTGCCATTTAGTTAAGGGTGGGAATTTGTGACACGACACACGAACACGACACGAATATGATACACGATTGATAAATGGGTCGGATTCGTGTTGAAGGTATTCAACACGCCAACCTGTTTAATGACACGAATAATTAAATATATTTTGTCTATCCTTAATATGTAAGTTCATTCAATGATATAAATTATTACCTACTTACAGCATAACTATTACAAAACTGAAATTTTTATATTATAAAATAATAAATTATGATAATTTTAATAATATTTTCTACTAACAATAGTTTATATTCTAAAAATAATTTTAATTGATTTAAATATATAGAATATAATATATTATGCATAACTAAGTTAAACAATTAAGTAAATTATGTGAATTAAATATGACACGATTACAACATGTGGGTAATACGTTTAATAATCGTGTCGGATCCGTGTTTCATGTCTTGACACGAATAATTAAATGGGTCGACACGACACAACACGAATCCCACCCCTACATTTAATATATTGTAGAGGAAGGTGCCATATTAAACTAAGCTATATCAAGACTTCAAGCAATTTTTCCATCAAAATTAATTCTTATTTCCTTGAAAATCCCAAACAATATCAATTACTTTATATCCATATATGCTTATGTGGAACCTACGGTCTGAAATTAAGAAAAAATAAATACACAAACAGACATTTTGTAATTGCATGAGGTTTAGTTCCTTGCCCATACAATTACTAAATAAATTGATATGTAAAATAGACAAGAGGTTTAGCAGTCGCAAATTTAAAAATCAGAAGGCATACTCTTAGGGGCGCAGGGAATTTGAGTGACAACTCTGACAATGCCAGGCATCACCAGTGCGGGCAACTGCATCAGCACTGATACCAATCCTTTCCAGAAGTTCATGAGGCCCTGATTAAGATACGAAGGAGCAGCAGTTAGCTCACATCAAGGAAACAGTTTGAGTTTAAGAAAGAACACACGAGGGTCTTGAATTCTATGAATATTCAGCCATCTGGTGGCCCACCTAGTAAGTGATGGAAATATGAAGAAGAGAGGAGGGTGTTAGCGTTACCATGTTGATGGTAACCAGCATAAACAGCATTTTTAACACCTCCACATTGATCCAATTTGTAATCCTGGACTTTGAGCTCAACATGATGGAACTCACCCACTCTGCTTCTGCTTCGTCAGGACAAATACCATTATTATTATTATTATTTTAGGTCAATTCCACAGATCTCTCTGAGGTTTGAGGGGAGGCTCGTGGAAATCTAACGCGACTATCTTTTAAATTTTGGTTTTGAAGATCCTATATATTTTCTCTCCCCTTTAACCGTTAAAAATTTTATTAAAAAATATAAAATTTTTAAATTACTTATAATTGATTATTTAAAATGTTAAAGTAACAAAAGAAATAAACTTAAAAAATAAAAAATTACTTTAAAAACTTAAACTTTATTAGATAATTTTTTAAATATAAATGTGAGAAATGTTTTATCATTTCAAAATTTTAATAAAATAGTTTAATATAAATTTTTTAATAAATGTTTTAAAAACTTTATGTATCATTTATTGTAGTAGTATTTTTTTTAAGATTTTTAAAATAGTGATTAAATGGAAGACTATTAATAAATTTTAAGTTTTATTTTTATTTTTATTTTTATTTTAAAATTTTGAATATTTTTTAATTGTAACTAGGGGTAATTTAAAATTTTTATATTTTTTAATATGTTTTTATCGTTTTTAATAAGAAGGAGAGTTATATGTGATTCTTAAAAGGAATCACATAAGATTTTGATAAAACTTTTATAACATTCGTGGAATTTACCTTTATTATTATTATTAATTTAATAGAGGTAAATTAATAGAAGTTTTAAGTTTTAATTACCGCTTCCCAACTTTGAGGTCGAGAAATGTCGACGGTGACAGAGTGTAGTTGGATCAGCGAAAACATGGCGGTGGCTGAGTGATTGGAAAGGCAGCTGATGCTGATGGAGTGCTTACGCGCAGGGTGAACGTGGGGACAGTCACGCGACACAACATCTCTTCTTTTCTTATCCTCACTTCGGAAGTGGCGGATGGCGATTTTAAATTGCAAGTTCAAGTTGGGTGTGGCATTGTAATTTATAAGAGTAACGCTTTCCTTATAAAGTTAGAATGTTTACAAAATTTATGTAACGTTAGATATTCAATATTATACTATTTATAAATATTTATTATATAAATATTTTATTTATTTAAAATTATATCAATTTTATATACTAACTTTGTATATACATTTTATAAATATAACATTACTCAATTTAAACTTATAACCAACAAAGATTATTTAACATTTAACTACCTTTTTAATTGTTTTTAGGTAGGTATATATGCATTTAGATGCATACACCCGACTCGTCCATTTATAAAAGTTGATTTTAGGGGTATTCACGGGTCGGGTCAGGTCGGGTTTTCCCTTTCCTGACTCAACCCGACCTTCTATCGGGTTATAAAATTTATATCCGACATCGGGTTTTTATAAAAATAATCCGATATTTAACCCGTCCTATCGGGTTTTCGGGTTAGTCGGGTTAAAAATTTCCGTTTTTTCTTCTCTCTTCTTCTTCTTCTTCTTCTTCTTTTTTTTCTCTTCTTTCTTTAGTTATGCGTCCAAAATTCTCTTCTCTTCAATGCCAGGTTCAAAAATCCCACACTTATTTTATTATTCAAGTACTTTTAATAATGGCAAATAACACCCAAATTTATTTGTCTTTTTTTTTTGTCAACACCCGTTTGAAATTATCAACATCATCACCACCTAACAAACCCAGATTTGTGTTGCACATCTTTGAGATCAAAGGGAAAAATATGAATCTCAACCACCATTGAATAAATAGAACCCAAATAATCTAAATCACTACAATAATCATCTACCATGCAAAAACCAAAATCCTCCATGTCAACCATGATTGCCAAAAACAAAACTTTCCATGGCCGGATTACTTCCATCTCCTTGTCTTGCAAAAATAGGAAGATAGAGATATCATACTTGAAGAAAGGGAGAAGAAGAAGAAATCGGATGTAGAAGAAAGAAAGTGAGAGGAAGAAGATTAGAGAAGAAATAGTTTGAGAAGAAGTGAGAAGAGGAAGAAATCGGGTAGAGGAGAAAGAAAGGAGAGGAAGAAGATTAGAGAAAAAATAGTGGGAGATGAAGTGAGAAGAGGACGAAATCGGGTAGGAACAAAGAAAGGGAGAGCAAAAAGATCAGAGGGGGCTAGGTTTGATAGGTAAAAGAAAAAATTAGGTTTTATATTAGTTATAAGGTGTGGTAGGTTGTATTGTATTAGTATATAACAACTAATGAAGTTACGACACGTAGGATTTTTATAATTTTTTTGAATTATATGCCGGATCGGGTTTTAAGCGGGTTATAACTTAATAACCCGAAATCAATCCGAAATTATAAAAACCCGATAAAACCGACCTGTTTTCGGGTTATTTTTTAATGTAACCCGTATACAACCCGATCAACCCGATAAAACCCGATCGGATCGGATCGGGTCGGATTTTTTTGAACACCCCTAGTTGATTTATTAGAGATCAGTTTGGATTGCTCCTTAAAAAGAAGCTGCGTCTAATGCACGATATTTGACAACTAGTTTTAAAAATTGTTTTGTTTTTAAAAGCCGGGCAAAAAATATTTGAGATTGTTATTACTATAGGTTTTACTACCTGCAAATAATTAAAATAGATATTTATATTATTTTTTATATATTTAATTATTAAAATTTATAATCAATTTTTTAACTATTTATAGCAAATTTTATATAAATTATTGTTATATAAATGCTTATATTTTATAACATATTAAAATTAAAATTATTTTTTAATTTATGTGATATGTATGACTTCATAACTGATAGCACGGTTTAAATTTAATTTTTAATATAATATCAAAGTGAAATTAATTTACAATTCATATTTAATAAAAAAATACACATATTTTTTTATGAAAAGTATAATTTTGTAACTATCCTCAATTTTTTATTTAATTTTAAATAAAAAACTATTCATTTTTTATCAAGCAAATCCCTAATATTTTTTAGCGTTCATGGACTGTTAATTTCAACTCTTTATCGAAAGGGACAGAACCAGCATAGATCCAGAGGGGCCCCTCTTAGGCCAAATAAAAAAAATTAAAATATTATTTTTTTTAATTATTAAAAATATATATTATTATAAATATATATATATAGATATATATTTTTGTTTATAACTTATTTATCAAATAAATTTTTTTATATTTCTCGATTATCACTCGTTAATTTGTTTTATCTCTATTATTTTTATTTTTATTTTTAAAATTTTATTTAATCATATTATTAATTACTTTATTTCATCATTTCTCTTGTAATTAAAACTTAAAATTAATATGATAAATATTAATTTATACCTTAAATAATATTAACTAAAAATATTATAAATTTTTTAAATTTATAATTATATTTTATTTATATTAATTTATTTTTTTATATTACCTGTAATTTTACCTCCTCTCGGTAAGCAATTTCTGGTTCCGTGCGTGTCTGCTTATGGAAGTATGCAAGGAGTTTTTTTCACCCCTATATAATCTTATTAATACATATTGAAAATAAAAGAAGCAAACGCTTTATTTATTTATTTTTGCATATGTGGTTCCTTTTGGTCTGCTTTTCCTTTTTCTTCAATTCATCTTTTGCTTCTTCAATTAAGAAAACAAATCCCTAATTCCCAAATTCTCCAAAATCAAATTTTGTAAAATATATTGTGCAAATTCCGATAATATGCCGCAAACGATCAACATTTCTGCTGAACCCCATAATGCCAAATTTGAGCCCGAATCAACAGTGTTGATGGGTCTGGCGGAGGAGAAGGTGGCGACTCCTCTGGTGGGTTTGGTGTTGAGTTGAGGTTCAAGCGAAAGGAGTTGAAGAAGCTTCAAAAGTCTGAGAAAGGTTTGGGGAGCTTTGCTTCGTGCCTGCAGGGCACATAACAATGTTGATTTTGGGAGATTGCTACTCAGCAATGCTTTAAATTAGAACCCGATGCAATTGATTATCATTCTCTTCTTGCCAACATTTATGCTTTAGTTGGGAGGTGGGATGGTGCTAGAAGATTGAGAAAGTTTATGGTAAACAAGAAATTGGCCAAGATACCATGGCTGCATCCCCTCCTTCCATCACCTGTCTCTATTCCAGGAAACCAATCTCATCTTTTCCCTTTTGTCAGATTTTAAAAAATACGGCCCACAAGTTGTTATCTACAATATCACTGCCGACAGATGAAAAAACTAAAAAACTAAAATAACTGTTTCTGCAATATTTTTGTAGCCCAGATTACACACAAAGGAAACTGCTAGATCTTGAAGCATGGCATGGATGGCAAAGAAAAGGAGAATCCAAGGTGAATTTCTTCTATTATCAACTGTCTTTTATTTCTATTTGTTTGGCTCGTTTGAATGGGTGTAGTGGCGGTACAAAAACTGGGTGTGGGATGATGCAACCTGATTGTTTTGGTTGGGATTTTGGAAATTTTTTAAATTCATTTTAATTATTTTAGTTTAGAAATTTTGAATTGGAAGGTAAATTATTAGTAGGAAATTTTTTTTGTACCCTTATCTTCTCTGTTAGTCTAATTTTAGACAAAATTTTTTGGACGATGATTTTGAGGTAATTTTAGGGGTGTAATTTCAGGGACGTAAACATAAAGAATGTATAGTCATTCTTTACTTAAAATTAAGTTAAAATTTAAGTATATTTATTAAAATTTTTTATTTATAAAATGATTTAAAATTTTAAAATGAATATAAATTAAATAAATATAAATTTATATTTTTGTTAATTATTAATAATTATTAGATTAATTTAATATATATTTTAATTTTAAGTAGTTAAATATATTTTATGAAATTTAAAAAAATTTAAACAATTAAAAATATTGCCAAAGGAGTAACACACTATCACGGTACCACCGAGGTGATCCTGCTAAGAACCTATAAGGACCCATATATTAAAATGTTAAATTTATTTATACATAGTTTTATTAGAAAATTCCTGAAAACTTTAATTTTTTTTTAAATTACAAATTATTCCTAAGTTTTATTCATAGAAGCCCATACAACATTATTGCAATATTGTTATAGCATCAATTTTAATTAATGTTATTTATAATTAAAATTTACTCCTTCATATCACACAACTTTTATAAAAATATTTGTAAAATTATTATTATAATTATTATTTGTTAATTTTCTAAAACTCTAAGGTGAGGATGGATTTGATTGAATTATTATAAAATAGTTATAAAAAAAAGTTGGGGGCATTAGGGATGGCAAAAACCCGGGGCCGGGCCAGGGACCTAAATACCCTACTCCCGGGGCCGGGCCAGGGACCTAAATACCCAACCCTGGGAAGGTTTTTTTAATCCCCGTTCCCAGAAAATTCCCCAGAAATTTCAGGGCCAGGGAATTTAATCCCAGGGCCAGGGAATTAATTCCTCGGATATGTACCTGGATTTTTTAATTCTATTTTTTGTTTTTAAAAGATTGTACTTATATTTGTTTTTGCGAGCAAATACAAGGCCGTTATAGTTAAATATGATGCAAAAAGGCAAAAAAACAAAACTAAAACAAGCAACCTGCCAAAACGCTCGACAAAACTCGATAGTGCTAAGCACGACTCGACATGTAAGTATCGAGTATTGGATGCATCATCCGACACTCATCTGACACTCGATGTCTTTTAAAATAGACTGATATCGAGTGTCGGATGATGATTCGACATGTAAGTGTCGAGTGTCTGATGCATCGTCGAGTGTCGAATGCATCATCCAACACTTGATGTATCATCCGACACGATTCGACATGTAAGTGTCGAGTGTTAGATGCATTGTCGAGTGTCGGATGATGCATCCGACACTCGATGTTTACATGTATGTTGTGTCGGATTCACAACCGTCAGTATCCAACACTCGATGTTTACATGTATATTGTGTCGGATTCACAATCGACAGTGTCGGATGATGCATCCGACACTCGATACTTATATGTCATCGAGTGTCGGATTATGCATCCGACACTCAATGTTTACATGTATGTTGTGTCGGATTCACAACCGACACTCAATATCAGTCTATTTTCGAAGATATCGAGTGTCGGATGATGCATTCAACACTCGACGCTTACGTGTCGAGCGATATCGAGTTTTGTCGAGCGTTTTGACAGTTTGTTTGTATATATTATCGTAAATTAAATAAATTATATTTTTATATTTATTTAGGGCCGAGGAGCCTAGTCCCCGGCCCCTGCCCGGCCCGTCCCCAGCTTAAATCCTCGGCCCGGCCCCGACTCGTCCCCGGCTTAAATCCGCGGAATTCCGGATAATTCCCCGGAAATTTTCGGGCCGGGGAGCTGGGTACCCGAACCCGCCCGGGTACAATTGCCATCCCTAGGGGGCATGTAATATGAAAGTAGTTATGTGTGATTGAAGCCCAGTCGGTGGCATTGGGCCAAAGGGTGACCTAGATCCATTCAGTTGATTTTTTTTATTTTTAATTTTATAAATAGGATTCCGACTAGATTCCACTCCAGGGAATCTCTTTTGCAACAACAAAACGAGGTGCCGGCAGATTCTTATCATTGGTTTGGTTGCAACATTTTCTTTTAATTTTCCAGTCTCTTGAAAGCAAACATCAGCAATGGTGGTGGTGATGGAGGAGAAGTCACTTGAAATGTTGTTAAAAATCGGCTTAGATGGACGCACTGCCAACACTGAAAACAAAGTCACCACCAATTTAGCTGCTCTTGTTCACGAGGTTCCTACGCTGCCAATTAACTTCATTCTTTTTTTTTTTTTAAGAATTATTATTAATAGAATTATTTACTTTACACTGTAAGTTTCGACTTTTATTTTAGATCAATAGCCTCTATTATGAAATGTTGATTTGAGAATTTGCATGTATCCACAGGTTGCTACCAAGTACCTGCAAATGCCCTTGTACATCGCCCAACTTTACTGTTCTATGTTGTGTCCTCCAAGTTCCGTCATTTTCATTTTTTTTCTAGCGTTATAGTTTTGCAGTTTTAAAGAATGAGCATTGTTAGCTTATTTTTGCTTGAAATTTTTCAATTTAATGCTTTACAATCGCATTCCTGTCAAGACTTATACTTAACCACTCTATTAACTTCTTGTTCAATTGTTTTACATGCTTGTGTTCATGTGTGCATCTGAGTTGCAATTCCTTTTCTTCATTTCACTTTTCTGGTCTTTGTTCCTCAATTTGATCTATATTTTTATGATTTCCAATTATCTTGTCTATAGTGGGTAATTTGTTTGGATATGTTAGGAAGAGGCAGCCGTGGCCTGATCCAAAGATTGTCAATCCCTTGTATCAATGCTTTGAATAAGTATGATTGTTTCTCAGTGAATATAAGTATTTTCTCTGTATTGTCTGTCTTCTTTATCGACAGCAACTCATCGATTCTAAACTGGATGAATTACTTCGGTGAAAGGACAGCAGCTGATAATAAGAAGCCCACAAAGAAGAAGGAGAAGTTTGCAAAAGTTGATGTGAGTGCAAGTACATGCTTCATGTATCATGTAACACTTTTTTTTTTTTTTTTTTCCGGTGCATAGGAGTTATGACTTGTTGCTACTTCTTTTGCTTGTTGAACTTGTATAGAATAAACCAACTGTTGACGAGGCTCCAAATCTGAGGAAGAACTTGACACACTTCCTATATTCCCTCAGCCGGTAGATAGTATCCAGGTAATTTGATTATCTGTAATCTGCTGCAAGTCTGCCGCTTTTTACTTTAATTATTTTTCTTGTGGTTTTATATTACTTGCAGAAAATGCAATTTCGAGAATTTAGTGATAATGATGTTTCAAAACTTCAGAAATTTATTTTTATGTAATTTAAGAAAGATGAAGAAGATTAACAACAGTGAAAGTTACTGCAAAATATTTCTTGGGTTATGATATGTGTTAATTTCATTGTGTTGATTATTATTAAATCATTTGAGCAATGCAATAGTTCCGTGTTCGACCCGTGCGTTGCAGCTCTGATGCCAAAGACTTATTGTGTCTGTTGAGGTTAAAAGAATCTATTTACATCTTAGTTGGTTGAAGTGATGCCTGCATGCATCTTTCCATGAATGGTGGGAAATACAAATTCACTAATGTTGTCATAGTCTGTTCATGATGTGTGGTAATCGCTGGTAATAGGTGTACAAACACCCCTGCATATGTGTCCTGTGTGCATGTGTTTGTATTAAGTGACAGAAAGAGGGGGAGGGGGCAAGATCAACTTACTTTCTTTTTCTTGAGCCCTGACTTCTTTGAGATAGTGTTATACATGCTAGTCTAGCTTGATCATCAGTTGTAGGTTTGTTTCCGGGCTTGCCTTTGAAATTTTTGAAGTGAACTAAGAACAAGTACACCTGTAATTTTTTTGAATATTTCATAGTGACATCAGTAGTTTTTTAATGTTATATTGTTTTATTTTATTAATATATATATATATATATATATATATTGCTTGAAATTATTTTCTTATGGTAAGTAGAATTTATTGCAAAGAACTGGATTTCTATTAAGTAGGTCTGCAATGGGAAGTGTGTAAAACAAAAAGTACTTTCCATGGGAAAATGGCATTCATGTATTTGGACGTTAAGGTTTACTAATTTCTACATGTTGGCTTTTCCCATTGCAGTTTAAATATAGTGGTATACAGATGAAGGGTTGCTATTCATTCTCATCAAGTTCCTCATTGACTTGTGTATCTCATTCATTGATTGAACTTCAGGGACTAAGAGGGATAATGGTGTTTTTGGTTGGAAATGGTTTTGAGTTCTAATTATTGATCTTGCGCCCTTTCAGATACAATGATACAAAACCCTGAAGCTGAAAAAAAGAATACATTGATCATATTGAAGTAGTCGAGTGGATGGATTATTAACTTTTCAAGGTATTATTGTTCTCTACATTAGTAGCGTATTTATAGTCCAGAAATGCTCTCTAGTTTTTTCGTGAGTTATAAATGTGCTGGACTGATGAAGATCATTTACACCAGTAACAATTTCCAAGACCTGTATGATTTAGCAGTGGAGCTGATGGTCATGCTTATGTTGATCATCAGGTTGCAATACAATTTATGAATAATCTGAATACTATATATATATATATATATATATAGAGAGAGAGAGAGAGAGAGAGAGAGAGAGAGAGCTTTTCTCCTTTTGATTCAACTATTAAGCACCATCTTTTTTGTCTTTCTACATATTTTCTAGGGCCTCTTCGATTTTACTATTTGCATGACTCGATAGTATTAAGTTATGGTTGTGCATTCTTTTTATTTAGATTAAAAAAAATAGTAAAAAATTTACATCCAAATTTTGGTTTATGACTTTTACTTTGGGTTCATGGCATTGTTTTGTGAAATTGATTGAGATTAAGGAGTATAGGGAGAGGAAGTGAACAGCCCTTGGAGAGATGGACCCATTGCAGAGTCATTGACACCTTTTGAAGATATGAGAAAAGGCTTGATTGAAGAAGGCCAAGCTATGCTTTGGGTGAAACAGGACATGCAGAGTGACAATTTTAATATGTATCACCTCATTGTTTATTGAATCAAGGCAATTGGTATTATATTCACATCTTCAATTACCTTAACTTGTTTAGTTCTTTTATTCTCGGTCCCCTAGGATTATCTTTTTGCAGTTCACTCCTCATCCATATTCAGGAGACAAGTGGTGTATCTATCCAAGTTATGATTATGCTCACCGCATTGTGGATTCTATAGAAAATATCACCCATTCAGTAATAGATATTCTTTTTGGTCAATTCCGTATTTCATCACGCATTCTAGGAAAAATTTATGTCATTTTTCTGGTTTTTACGGCTCTTAAGCTACATTTTGTATCCCATCAGCAATATGTAAGTCTTCCAAAACTTCCCCTTTGTCTGAATATGAAATGATGGACTGTATATATAGTCTGAGCTATATCCTGTTTTTTGTGAACTAAGGATTGTTCACTACGATATCTAGGCTTATTATTGTCTCACTTCAAGATATCAACTACGGCCTGCTTGGTGGATGCGATTGGATTTGTTTTTAATTGCTTCAGTGAAAACATTTTTGATGTATGCTCTCTCTAGCCATTCATCTAATGTCTGGTACATTATGCTGAGGTACGCCCAGAAGAGATCAACGCCTGTAAGAATCACTTGAGAGATGAAAAAAAAAAATAGAAAATTACCCCTTTGTATCAAAACTTTATTTTATTTTATTTTATTTTTTGGTTGTCCTAAAGGATCTCGCACTCTATTTTACATGCTATTACAGACCTTAATAATTTGAGTACTATGTGCTAGGACTAGACTTCACACACACACTTACTCACAGTTGCTTTCGTAGGTTTTGAAGAATAAATGGTAAACAAATGGTTTAGAGAAAGTAGATAGAGACAAATTAAGAAGAAAATAGGCATATATTTGGATAAGTAGCAGGCTAGTCGAGATACCTGCAAGCTCTTCCTAGAGAAAAACTTCTCACAAAATGCATTAAGTGGTTGAATGCCTTTTTCCTACCTTTTCCTCCCATATATTCTCTAACTAACTTCACTTTTCCCTAGACAAAAAGTAACTAATTCCCCCAGCACTAAAACAGCACAGCAATAACAGAAAAATAAAAGAGACAAAGAGAATCTCCCTCAAATCTTTCAAATTCACAGCTCTGGCCCTCACTTTTTATTTTGGTGACGTCTAGTATAGATGAAATTGATTGGAGGTCTATCATTACCCCCTGCCCAAGAAGTCACCTTGTCCTCAAGGTGGAAATTAGGAAACTATCCTTTAATCAACTTGAATTTCCCCCAAGTTGCTTCAAAATCTGGTAACTCTTTCCATTTAATTAACACCTCTGTATGGTTCCCAATTTCTCCTTGTTTTTGGCGCAGGCTGGGAACACTTTCAGGCTCCATTACAAACTCCATTGTAGCCTTAAGTTGAGAGGGAATAAGCGATGAAAGAGGGGCAATACCTACTGCACGCCTTAGTTGAGAAACATGAAAAACTGGGTGCACTAAAGACCTCTCTGGTAGTGCCAAACTTATAGGCAACCTGTGCCACTTTAGCTTCCACCGGATAGGGTCCAAAATGATGTGGGCTAAGTATTTCATTCCTGTGTCTAGCCAAAGATTGTTGCCTATAAGGTTGCAATTTGAGGTAAACCAAATCTCTTACCTGGAAATGAACAGGAACTTCTCTTTGTTTGCCATCTGCAAATTCTTTCATTTTTTCTTGGGCTGCTTTCAAATTTTGTTTTAACTCTTCTAAGATAGCATCCCTCTCTTCTAATAATTGTTCAACTGTTGATGCAGCTGTGGAAGTATGTCCATAGCGAACCAACGGAGGAGGATCACAGCCATAGAGTACTTTAAATGGAGTAGATTTAGTTGAAGTATGGTAGGAAGTATTATACCAAAACTCTGCCCAAGATATCCATTTCACCCGCTGTTTTGGTTTTCCAGCGACAAATCACCGTAAATATGTCTCCAAACAATGATTAACTATCTCTGATTGGTCATCGGTTTGTGGATGATAGGCTGTACTGCACTTAAGGGTTGTACCTTGTAATTTAAAAAGTTCTGACCAAAACAAACTTAGAAAAACTCTATCTTGATCCGTAATTATGGATCGGGGGATTCCATGAAGCCTCACCACCTTCTTAATAAAAATGTCAGCCACTGTTTGAGCACTGAAAGGACGTTTGAGAGCTAAAAAATGCCCATATTTGCTCAATCTGTCCACCACAACTAGGATAGTGTCATGTCCCTCAGATTTGGGCAAGTCCTCAATGAATCCATTGTTAAATTCTCCCACACTTGGTTGGGAATCTGTATAGGCTGCAATAGACCAGGTGGGGATAGGGCAAGGTACTTGTTTTGTTGACAAACTTCACAAGATTCAACATATCCTTTGATATCTTTCTTCATTCCAGTCCAATAGAACTCATTTCCCACTCTCTGAGTTGTTTTTAGCAATCCCGAATGTCCCCGTAGGGGGCTGTTATGAAACTCCTTAAGTAACTTAGGAATTAAAGTAGATTTTCTACTCAAGACAAGCTTTCCTTTATACAATAACCTTCCTTGAACAATTTTATAGCCAACTTGAGTAGGATTTCCAACCAGTAAGGTCTCCTTAATGCTTCTCAATTCATCATCTTCATTAACCTCCTGTTGTATCTCTTCAAAATTAAAAGAGGGGGAAAGTGAAATGGCAGAAAATTTTAGATGTCTAGACAAAGCATCAACCGCTTTATTTTCCAATCTAGGATTGTAGTGAATCTCGAAATCATATCCCAACAGCTTAGATAACCATTTCTGATGTTCAACACTGACCATTCTCTGTTCCAGCAGGTATTTCAGGCTCCTTTGACTATGAATTTTTGGCCTAAAAGGTAAGGTCTCCATTTCTGAATTGCCAACACAGTTGCCATTAATTCCCTCTCATAAAATGACTTTAAACGCTGACTTGGAGGGAGCATGTGGCTGTAGAAAGCTATAGGACGTTTCCCTTGCATCAACACAGCCCCATCATCTACACTCGAAGCATCAGTGTAAGTGATGAAAGGTTGGGTGAAATCAGGAAGTGCCGAAATAGGTACCGTAGTCATGGCCCTTTTTAGTTTAATAAATGCTTCTTTAGCTGTCTCATTCCACCCAAAACTGTCCTTTCAAGTTGCTCTGTCAAAGGAAAACCATGCTTCCATATCCTGCAACAGATTTCCTATAGTATCCCGTTAACTCTAGGAATCCTCTCAATTCCTTCAAGTTTTTAGGTGTAGGCCACTACAACATCACTTCAATTTTAGAATTATCCACAGCCACTTCTTCAGCAGAAATTATATGGCCAAGATACTCTAGTCTACTTTGAGCAAACAGACATTTTTTTAAATTAGCATATAAATGCTGTTCTTTAAGGATCTTCAACACAATAATTAAATGTTATATTCCTCCAAACTTTGTACTATACACCAAAATGTCTTCAAAAAAGACCAAAACAAACTTTCTCAAATATTTCCTAAAAATAACATTCATTAAAGCTTGGAAAGTTGAGGGAGCATTAGTGAACCCGAAGGGCATTATCAAAAATTCATAGTGCATATCATGTGTGCGGAAGGCTGTTTTATGAATATCCTCAGCTTTAACCCCGATGTGGTGGTAGCCTGACTTGAGATCTAGCGTAGAAAAAATTTCAGCCCCATGTAGCTCATCTAGACGTTCGTCATTTACTGGAATGGGGTACTTATCTTGTTCGGGGAATTGGAATTACTAGAAGGTTTAGTTTATGTACTTCATGCACATGCATAACAGATTATTATTAATGATGCTCAGTTTTCCTTACTATTTGTCATAGCATGTGGTACAGTGATTGTAATATGATTCGTTTGAATCGCCTGAAGTATCATGTAAGGGGAGAGCTAAACAAAACATCACCTCGTAGATGGTTGTGCTGAATCCTCTCAGGGCACGTTTGGAAGGTGGGATTGGATTGGATTGGACTGGACTGGACTGAGATTGGGATTGGGATTGGGATTAGACTGGATTGGACTATGTAATACTGTCTTATGTTTGGTATCATATGGGATTGGACTAAATAATATTGTCTAGTGTTTAGTGTAATATGGGACTGAACTATTAACATAGATAATAATTTTTAAGAAAATAATTTTAAAAAATAAACTAACTTAATTTTTTTTAAATTGAACTTGAATAAAAACTAAATATTAAATATTTGTTGATATTTTTATATGAATAATAATAAAATTATATTTTATATTAAAATTAATTTTTATATAAATATAATAATTTATTAATAATTAGTATTTAAATATTATTAGATGATATTTATTTTTATATTATTAATTAATAATTATTTTTATATTAATATCATACTATTATTTTATTATTTTTTATAAACAATCAAAATTGATTTTATTAAATATTTAAATATAATTAAAAATTATTGTTATATTATATTAATTATTTTATTTAGTTTTAATTTTAATTAAAAATTAAAAAATTTGTCCCAATGTGGGACTATAAGTCCCACACTATAATGTGGGACTAATAGTCCCACTAATTTGGCTTTGGTGGGAAGAGAAGTGGAACTGACTTGGATTATCAGTCCAGTCCCACTTCTGCACCAAACATGGGATTGGACTAAGTATAGTCCAATCCCATGTTAAGCCCGCTCTCCAAACGCGCCCTCAAGGTCTGCATCTCATTTGTATTTATCCTCTGGGAATTATATCGTTCGTGTCTTACTTGTCTCCTGTTTGTTCACAGGTGGTTGTTACCAATCTGGAACCTGGCAAAATTATGCATCTTGATGCCAAGAGAAGGCCTGATGCTCGAACAGATGATGTATCTGCTATATACAAGGTGGGTATTAGAGATTGCTAAGCTACTACAGTTTGATGTTCAAAGAGAATGAAAATGCAATTTTAAAATTTGTACAAGCTGTGTGGCTTGCTTTGTGTCTTTTTTAGGCTTTGATCTCATATTTCATTTTACTTACAACTTAACCCATCTTACCCTTCCCAACGCACAAATAAAAATTAATTAGATCTTTCCCACGTTGGCTGATTTCTAGACCACTTGTTCAACTTCAAGAGATCTATACTATCGGGCTATCCCTTTGCAATAAAACATTTTTAACTAATTTCGGGCTAGTGGAGTTAATAGTTCTTATAAACATGTATGTGACTTGCATATCATGTTCTTTTTGTTGTTTTCAAATGATTCAAATGAAAATTTTGTGGTTGGAATTTTCACTTTCTTTCCATAGACAATATATTGAATTCAGTGAGAGAGATCTGCACTTGTCTCAGAAACTGTACATTGAGTTTGGATTGCTGTATAAATGGTGTTTTATAACAGTTTGCTCCAAGTGCTTGGTGGCGTAATCTTTAGCCGTTATTTGCCTTTTCTGCTCACGTTAGGCTCCATTTTCCAATGTTTTATACATTAAGCACTCTGATTTTTGAATTAAGATTCAAAAGATTATTGTGGCCTTGCTCCCCGTAAATCTGTCCTACTCAGATATGTATATTTTATAACAATTCATTTTTCCCAATTGACTTGTGTAGATCTTGATTCCATGGACAATTTTTAGTTTTAGATATGTTTTCCCTATAAAGTGCCCTGAAGCAATTTTAGCTGATGATAATGAGACTGTTCTTGAGATCTGGGCCACATATGATCCTTGCAAAAACACAAAGCCGAAGGTGTTCTTTACTTATGTTCCTGTCTTAGTGGAATTTTTTGTTTCAGATATGGTAGTGTGAATAATTGGGAAATTATATTGTTGATAAAGGGTGTCGTTCTTATTCATTTTTGGTTTATTGTTGATAAAGGGTATCGTTCTTATTCATTTTTGGTCTATTTATTGAGCAGGGAGTTCTTCACTGAGTTGCTGAGCCTTCCCGTGGTGGTCATCCGCTGAAGATTGCAGTCAAGTTATTTGACAAATTGTTTAAATCTGAGGTTTGCTATTACTTTTTCTGTGATTCTCTTCATCTGTTTATTTTCTCCTTGAGAATTATGTCAATTCTTACGTGTTATTTAATTATTGTTGCAGAATCCTGACGAACTTGATGATTGGCTTTCTGATCTGAACCCAAGGTCCAGAGAGGCGATACATGGTGCGTACAATGAACCATCACTTCACAATGCTGCTGTCAGGGACAGATTTTAGTTTGAAAGGCTAGGTAAACTCAGAAAACTTGTATTGCTTTTGTTATTTCTGATTTCTGGATGAGTTGTAACCTTGAAATGGATTTAGGTGTTATTGCTCAATACAGAATAAATGCAAATTATGCAGTGACCATCCCGTTCTCTTGAGAATTTGGAGATAACCTTTTACTGTGTGAGTGGCTTTGCTTGTTTCAATCTGTAATACTTGTAATTTTTTATATTACACAAACTTCTAATACTTCTTACATGTTTCAATTTCAATCTGTGATTCAGGGTATTTCACAGTTGATAAAGGATACCAAGTCACAGGAACTTGTCTTCAATCAGATAGTCACACTGAAAGATAGCCGCAGTAAAAGTGTGAAATAGGACCTTGCAAGTGGAATTTGGGACATAGTGGAATGAAGCATTCAGTACAACTTTTTACGTGCTACTAATATTATATACGTTTGTAAATATTCACTAGTTATCACAATCTACAACTACATTATATTTCTGTCATTTATTAGATTGTCCATCTATTAAATCCTATAAGTTGGTGAATGTTTTGTGGAAGTTTTGAGATTTTTGGCCCGTAAAAGAGCCTTTAAACAAGATCACCTGACGACCTATGTTAAGAGTATATCTCTTTTATTGTTCACAGAAATAGCGGTTCTAAACTAAAAGCTTGTGCTGTGTGTGGTTTTGAAGGCTTGATTTGACGATGTCTTTGATCAAGCTATCGTACGGAAAAATTTGGATTCTTCTATGTAGATGAGGGTTGTCTTGTAGGGCATATCACTTGCCATTATGTAACTAAAGTTATATTCGAAGTTTGCATTTAGAGGAGAGGATTGATGCTCTGTACGAACATATGGTTAGTGCTGTAAAAAGGGAATGGGCAAGCAACAGGAGGGATGGGGGCGTGCCTAGGCCAATTACGAAGAGAGCCATGTGTCGGGGGGGTTTGCACAGCACATCACATAAAAATCCTTCTTTATACTTTACGGAGTGATGGTTTAAGATGCCCTTTCATTGTCACTGCCACTGGACGTTTCATATCGAAAAGACTAGTTTCATCCATCGTCATTATCTCTTTTGAGTTCCTCTTCTAGCTGTTTTTCTGAATTTTGGGTTGTGGGGTTTGGTGGCCCTGGAATGCAATGTGAGGAGACCTTGTTTGAAAAGCAATTTTATGTCCAACATTTTGCTGGATATCGAGATCACACATCAGTGCAACTGTGGCCAAATAATTGTTATTAGCGGGAGGACAATTGTACACGAAGAGTGAAGGAAATTGGAATTCGGGAATTGAAGAAAAAGAACAGAGTCATATTAATTGAATTTTTCAACCAAAGGCCAACTTCAAGTGTTTCTTTAAGAGGGGGGTGGTGGGGGGGTGGGGTGGGGCGAGGAGAGAGAGAGCTGTCAATTTCAGTATTCGATTAAGAGAAAAAGTTATAAGCACGCACATGGCAACCGAAAGCACTTGTAATGAGATGAGGCCAGGAGAAGTAAAATAGCATCTTTTCTAATTTACAAGTCAAGAACTCTTGCCCCGGCCCATTAATTAAAATAATGCCCTATTGGAAGAGTTTAGTCTCTTCACGTTTATGTGCGACAATGAAATGTTGATTTGATGGCAAAATTTGACAGTAGCTA
The DNA here is from genome assembly GCA_013180625.2 of Boswellia sacra. Lineage (NCBI taxonomy): Eukaryota > Viridiplantae > Streptophyta > Magnoliopsida > Sapindales > Burseraceae > Boswellia > Boswellia sacra. The sequence goes on along the minus strand of SNVD02001128.1, from coordinate 108,536 downwards.
GCAAATGTCTATGCTCTCAAGATTCCTACCTCACATGAAACCTTACCAGATAACCAACTTTTTCTAAGAGGGATAACTTGCTGATTTGACCATGGCAACTGTATGGAAATTCTTAAAGAACTTGGAATAAGATACTTTGAAATAGTGGATATGAATATGATGATGAAGGATGACCACGTCATGATGGTTTCACTTGATTTTAGCACATTCTTTCTTTAGAATCATATGATTGGATTTGGATGAGTGTAACCCTTGTTCTTTAGGCTTCTTCTTAGTTTTTCCTAGATCCTTGGCTAGATTTCTTCCTGGTAATGCTTTATTGCTAGCTGTTAACACATATATACTCAAATTGCCATCCTCACTATTCATTTCTTTATTGATTCTTTGTGCTTTTTGACGTATATGTGAACCACGACTGAGAGTCTAAGATTAAAATCATACCCACTTTAATCAAACTCTAATTATTGTCCACAAACTTATATATTATCCCAATTAAACAAACGAAAGGGCACCTAGTAAATCTATGTAAGCCTAGAAACAACCTCATTCTTAGCTAAAAGTTTAGTTGACCAGCCTTCTCCATTCTACGAGTAAGACAAACAAGTCGAAATTTTGAACAACCTTTGAAATTTGAATTGGTTTAAAAATTTCTTTTATATATGTGGGGCCACTCTATTGTTTAGATCAGTTCATCATTTGACAAAACAGATGATTCACTTTCATAAGAATTACATCATATATAGTGTGGTAAAATTTGTTGCATTCTTGAAAGTTGAAGGGGAATTAATGATATATGGTTTCAAGTTCAATAAGGACATTTTGAAGCCAAACTTTAGAATTTTTTTTTTTTTTTTACAATTATCTGGTCAATTAACAAGTTAACGGGTGTTCTGCTCATCAAATACGTCAAGCTGACGGGATGTACTAGATTTTGGATTACTGACTTTTTGTAATATAACAAATAACTTGGGAGTCAGACTACAGTGCAGCCGATGTTTACAACTTTTTCACCCCCTTTCCTTAAAAGCAGCGACTGCACCCATACAACCACTGTACTCTAGATTTTGCCATAACTTGGTTATTAGTCATTATGAGTATTAATGAGTTGTTAATGAGTTATGATGGCTTGATGAGCTCAACTCATTAGCTCATCAAAAACTAATTTTGATTGTTTCTTTAAATTTGTATAGAAGTGTTTTTTTTTTTTGTCATTTAGATTAAATTTGACGATACAATGGAAGAAAATATTAAAACTACTAAAAATCAAAGTAACCCCAACTTGAATATTTTCTCTCATTTCTGATTATATTATTATTATTTATTTTCTCCTGATCATCTCAGCTCCTATCCATCTTCCATAAACAAGGTTTTACTTCTAACGTTAACCAGGGCAAAAGCAGAAAAATTTGACTAGCTTTAGCCCCAATTACAGCAGAGTTATGCGGTCAACAAATTAAGTTTGGGTGATTACGTTAATGAATCAGGATATTCTCCTCATCTTAGCTTCATCTCAACTTTTACAAATCTTATATAAATTTTATACCAAATAGATTTTATTAACTTTAAGTGAAAGTCAAATCAGGAGAGAATCTCGATCTTATGTTAATGGATCTTAGGTATTCATGGGGCTGCTGAACCTGCGGATTTAATGCTAATGCACACCAGTTAGTTTAGTCTAATTTAACATTAAATGGAATTTATCTTCTTCTTAGTCATGTACGAAGCAATCTTTTCTACCTCTCCCATGTCTTATATGTCCCACAAGAGAAAGAGAACGAAACAAAGTCTACCATTCTAGCTTCTGGTTTCATTAATTCATTTCATCTGCCTGAACCCTGTTTATATATATGTGTATGTATGTATTTTACATTGCTGTCTTTATCTACTTACTCAAATCTCCTCATCAGGCCAAAATTGAACATAACCTCTTAGGTTTGACATCTCACATGGTCCATCAATAAAAGGGTGAGTAGAAACGTTATAAATGGCAGCAACTTAAATTACTTGGCAAATATGTCGTCATTTTGGCTCAACTGGGTTTCACTTTGTTCAGAAAGTCCGAAAATTAGTGAACTCAACTTGCCAAGGGTATAAACAAAGGTCTTAAAAGTGATTCCTATGTGTTCGATAACAATCAGTTCCAAGTAGCATGTCCATTTCCACACATGACATGACCCTACATATCACAATGAAACCTAGTAATTGGAGGGACTTCACATCCTATTGATTTGAAGGGCATGCGAAGAACCTGGCCTTCTGATGGTGGAGAGGCACTTTTTAGGGGTATCCCACCCTATAAGTGAAGCCTAATGAGCTTAAAGTTGCATGATTGTGAATGACGATAGCTTTTCATAGGAGAAGTAAATCAACCAAAAAGGTTTTCTTCTCTGCTCTGGATTGTGAACTAAATGACTCACTTTGGGGCTTTAAATTTAATCTTAGAATATGTTAACAGACCTTTTTCCATATCGTAAAACAAAACCATAATGAAGTGTGTGTGTGTGTGTGTGTGTGTATATATATCTTCTTGTTCTATCTACCTCAGCCTTGGCATATATAACAACATATATACAATTGCCCCACTCCTCCAGTTCTCTTTTCCAAGTCTTAACTAGCATGTATGAGCGTCGCAACTCCCATGACTTGATGTGACTCCACTTCCAATTCTATTAAGTTGTAAGTTAATTTCTCGAATTGACAACACCAGTCGAGTAGTTAGAATTTGGAAAGGTCAAGATGCCATTGATTTCAATTTCTTCACAAAAATGCGCTGATAGCAACCAAGTAAAAACAAAAGATACATAGTCTTCATCAATGTAACAAAAGATACTTTTGAACTATAAATCAACTTCGGCACAGAAATTAAAAACACTGATCAGCACGTACAGTTTAGTATTGATCATAAAATGAAATTCATCACAGATCATTGATTATATGTATACAACACAGCCTCAGCAACCTTGCCCTTAGACAAAAGACAATTAAAAACAGCTTTATAGATCGATTATAAATTATAATGCTTGGAGTTATAAGTATAGAAATACAATGTGGGTCTGATTAGTCATGTGATATATATGTGGGTGGACCATCCCATAAAAACGACGCTAGCTACCCTATCTAGATTCCCGTCTCTACTGACTCCCTAAGCTGCCATATGTCATCCATGTTCCACAAAGCATCTACCATGTCATTGGAGATCCAGTCAGGTTCTGCCATCTGGCATGCAGACAGGGAGGATATGTCATAACTGCCCGTGTCTGTCACGGGAGCTAGATTGAAACCTTCCGTGTCATAGCCACAACAGTCTACATAGAAAGTAGTAGCGGTGTTATTCGGAATTTGGTTGGTGAAGAGAGCATTGACATCGTATGCACTTGTTGGGTAGCGTTGAGGGATTTCAGGCTGCTGCAGCTGCATGATTTTTGTAAAATCTGTAGGAAAATCAGTTTCATGAGTTTGGCTTGTCACTGAAGTTGAGTTTTCATGAGGATGATTGTTGTAGTTGTAGATAATTGTGTTTGGCAGTTGGGATGACGACGATGACGATGACGACGACATAGAAAGGAGTGTAGAGTTGGATGACAATTGAGAAGAATTTGTCAAATTAGGAGGAGGAGAGTTCTGCTCCACCTTTTGCAGCAACCTTGGCATCCAAAAGCACCGAACAGCTTCAAGAAATCTCTTGCTGTTAGACTCAATATTAAGTTGGCGAGCTTGCTTTTGCACCCTTGTTCTCCAATAGTTCTTGATTTCATTGTCTGTTCTGCCTGGCAGACATTGTGCAATTCTGGACCACCTAAAAGTTACGTTGCCAATATAATTAACAAACACAAATTAGTCTGCTGAATACACACCTTTTTGGTTAATGTTGTAAAAAGAAAATAAATATATGGATGTACCTGTTACCCCACTTGGAATGAAGTTCCAGGATCAAGAGCTGCTCCTGAGGAGTCAGGTTTCCACGTTTGATGTCAGGTTTTAAATAATTTAGCCATCTCAATCTGCAACTTTTTCCAGTTCTCTTCAGGCCTGCAAAGTAGTGATCAAGCGGATGAAGGAGAACTTATTCAATTATATATATAAATATATATATATACAGGATTGATTAATTTCAAATGGCTACCCTACCTGCACATTTTGCTAGCATATTCCAACGTCCTTCGCCATGACGAGAAATGTAACGTGTTAGAAGAGTGTCTTCTTCAAGAGTCCATGGCCCTCTTCTCAACTCGCTTTCTTCTTCAATAGAATTATTGAACGCCATCTTTGCAGCAGCAGGCCTACTCACTCTCATTATATGTGTACAAAAGCAAATAATTAGAAATGAAACTACTGGCGCACTCAATAAAAATATAAGCAAATAATTAAGAGCTAGAGTTACAGAATTAATCAGAATACAAGGTTTTCAAACTAGACAAACAATCAAGATGGAGTTTTAAGCACGGCTTCTTGTTGCTTTTATATACAAATTGGATTGGAATTTTCAGAGGTGGGTCTATCTCAAGCTCATGTCATGTGCATTTTCATAGGCTGCATTGTTGGCAAGGCTAAAGGGGACCCACTAATGGGTCCTCCTATCTACTGTCAACACTCACATTACAGTTTAGTACATGGTACTAGGAATTGGAACATTCAAAGTATTCATTCTCTTTCTTCTTCGTCAATCCAAAACTAACAAATCACAAGCCAATTATTAATAATTTTCACTTAATTAAATAATAAAAAAAGGTGGGTCCTCTTCCTTTATATCCATCTATCCCAGTCCCACCACCTACTGTTCATTCATGTTATTTTATTGATTTGAAGTGTGGAATGAAGATATATGATGGTTTTCTTTGACCTCGTTTATCTTCCAAAAATCATTTTATTGTAATTAATTAGTTAAATTCAACAGTTCTAATTACATCTGGAAACTTTACAGTTTAATTAATGATGTATAAATTAAAAACAATAAATAACAAAAATGAGCTTGCCTGGTGTGAATGTCCAAAGGGGAGCTTTTCAAGTAGTTGTTAGACAACAATTTTATGTATTTTTGATTTTCGAAAAGATATAAATAAAATGCTTGTGAATGATTAGTTTTCTAGCTTAATACTCACTTTCAGAGAGTGAAGAATATTTTATTCTTCAGCTGATACTTTTTAGAGCTATTTATTAAATCTGTCTAACAACGTTGTTGATGAATCATTACATATATATATATGTACAACCATTAATTAGAACTACTTGATTAATTCTGTCAAAGAAATATATAGTTGGAAGCAACCAAGCTTTCAAGAAGAATTCATATCACACACACGTATATATTTATTTGTTTTAAATTTATAAAATAGTCCTGAATTAGGATGTGGAACCTAAAGGGTTATAAGTTAGGAGAACTGTTGAAACAAATTATTGCCATGGCTTGAAGTTGATGTATGAAAAAAAATGGTATACAAAAGCCTAAAGAAGAGGAGGAAAGATAGTTTGAAATTGAGTTTTCTTATGGGGAATGATTCCTTCCATTTTCCTGTGTTTCTAGATTTTACTTTTATAGAAACGTGATTGACTGGACAAAATATATTATAAGCCTAAACTAAACAACTAGAAGTGGAATTGTTAGGTTTGCAAAGCAGGGCGGCACTGAAGCATGTTAGAAAATTTTGTAACAGTTCAACATTATGTTTGAAAAGAAGGTGATCATGGATGCATGTATACTTTTTAACTTTGTTATTTCCTATGTTCTTGCTTGATCTTCAAAACTCACAAAAGGTAGAGATTAATTAATTAATTTACCAATAAACAAATCCATTCACTACATGCATTCACTAGATGTCTCTATACATAATGCAGCTAAATTTGACTCTACCGCCACCAGACTTACTTTTAACTGCTCGGATGTGGAGATCGATGTTTAATAAATCCAACTGGGTTAGTCCATTTCATGATAATATATAAGGTTTTAACTATCTATATCATAGTATTCGCATTAACTAGGATAAATGGATAGAAATAAATAAAACTAATCAAGTTTTTAGGAGAAGTTATATCAACGGCTAGGGGAGATTCTCAGAGCTTAAAGCTGAGAATAGACTGACTCTGAACAAGTAGATAGGTGGCTCAAGAGTAGCATCAATTATTGAAGATAGAAGAGAGTTGATGCAGAAAGGATAGAATTTTTCTATATTGAGTGAAAAGCTTAATAATAGGTAAAGATGCCACTGTCACTTAACTATTTGTGGATGTAAATGCAAAGACTCTTCATGTGACTTGGTATAGATAAAGCATCACTGAACTTCTCTCACACTACACATTCCAACAATAATTTTGGGACCGAGTGAGAGATAAAGACAACAGAAATGTGATCTTATTAACGCACGCGTGTTGGGGGCTGCGGTTGACTTGTAATAATCTGGGCCCATGAACTTAAATCTACAGAAAGATAGAAATTATACATAAAGAAAAGGATAGGGATTATTGCTAGGTACATATCATGAGAATCTCCCTATTGCTTGAGGTACGTTTGCATCTCACAATAGGTTAATACTTCTAAAAAAAGCTTTTCAATGAGCATGGTTGCACATTTGACAAGCTAAAATAATAATCAATTATATATGTCAAGCCATCCTATCCCAGTATTGACAGGCGAGAAAGACAAAGGGCGCGGCGGTGAAAAAACCCGCTTAGCCAAAATGTTTTTGGCAGGTGTGATGCGCTTGGGCAATTTCAATTTCTGGATGTAATTAGTTTGACCTCTAACTTTCTCCAATCATATAATCATTTAGTGGGTGAAATTTGAGCTGCTTTTGCACTTGCGCTTGCACTTGCACTTGCATTGCATCCTGACTCGTACTTAATTCACAAGTCACAATTAATGAACATTAAAGTCAATGGCTAGCTAGCCTCGATATAATAGAGAGAATAGAAAAGCGTCCCCTTTTTCAAGAAATTCCTGCGACATTTTCTCAGTTTTCTAACACTTAATAGTTTTTCATTCCCCGCATGGCCAGTTATGTATCAGATCCTGGAACAGTTTTGTTGGTAAAGTCATAGTTAGACAACTATTAATTAGTTTCAGAGACCTTCTCAAACTTCTCTAAACACCCTTTTGACAAAGGTGTTTGAAAAAATTATGCATAGTAGGTTTTAGGATCGGAACAATTCATGATCTTATTCTGAGTCTCCACTTTGATTATCTATACTCTTTCACATGCATATATAATTCAATCAGTTCATTCTGCAAGAGCAAGATGATTGCAGCTGCTACTGCTACTATACTCGTTTATTTGATACTTCTACTAGTTTATTCGATACTTTTGATATTGATCTCCATCCTAAATTTTTAAATGCCATGGGCTTAGATTAAGCCCAAACAAGCCTAAATCTAATAAGATACTCTGAGAAAGCCTCGAAAAATGATCAGGGAATTTACAAAGCTCCATATACTGTTCCGCCCAAACTAATTATTAATTAAATAGCCGGATTCCTACCATCGCTTAGAAATTCACTTGATTTTACGATAGACCTAAAGAAATGCGCATTCTAGTGTTAAAGGTGAGAATTTGAGACACGACATGCGAACATGATATGAGGATAATACGAATACGATATATGATTAATAAATAGATCGAATTTCTGTTGAGAGTGTTCAATATGTCAACCCGTATAATGACACAAATAGTTAAACATATTTTGTCTATACTTAATATATAAGCTCATTTAATGATATAAATTGTTACCTACTTATAAAATATATATTATAAAATTGAAATTTTTATATTATAAAATAAATTAATTTACAAAATAATAAATTATGATGATTTTAATAATATTTTATACTAATAATGGTTTATATTCTAAAAATAATTTTAATTGATATAAATATATAGAATATAATATATTATACATAATTAGGTTAAACAATTAAGTAAATTATATGAATTAAATATGACACGATTACAACATGTGAATAACACGTTTAATAACCGTATCGGATCTGTGTTTCATGTCTTGATACGAATAATTAAATTGATCGACACGTATGACACGAATTTCCACCCTTACTAGTGGCACGTGAAGCAGAAAAACTTTCTCCTTTTTTTTTCCTTTTCTCTAAAAAAATTAACATAATAATTAATAAATAAATAAATAAACGTCAAATATATAGCCACCGAAGAAAAAGACATGTAACAAGCAGAAGCCACCAGTACCAATATTCAAACAACAACTGAGAAAAGTTAAATAAATAAAAAAATCATCATAAACATTTCCAAAAATAAATTAAAATGACAGAACCCCAGTTGTCATAGCTCCGACAAACCCATCACATTAACAACCTCTTTTTCAATTAACACCTTCATTCTGCTCCCAACAACACAACGATTCATTATATATGATAATCACTCGAAGACGGAGAGATGGGGCTCTCCGGAGTCAAATAATCGACGAAATAATCCGCAGCCAACCTCAAATTTTTCTGTCTATACAAGCATGGCTCGTTTTTGAACTGATAATGGTAATGATAATGATATTTAGAAGGAAAAAGAGAAAAAAATTGTTATATATATTTTTTATTAAATACATTTTTTTTATCAATTTACTGGCGTGATTGATATACACATGGAACACACAATAAATGAATAGATTAGCCTTCCAAGTTTACAACCCAATTTTCATTTCATGGACTCCAATAAAAAATAATAAAGTTAGTAATTAAAACTTTAGAATAATATCAAACTTCAAAAGCTTAAAAAATTTTCAACACTTGAAAGGAATTGTTATCTTTAAAACTATAAATGATAGAGCTATTTGCATCCATTTGTTTTTATGAATACAATTACTTATGTGATGTTTGTTTCAATCACGTAACACTTTTTAGATCTAAACACTTTTTAAGATTTAATTTATATCATTTAATCGAATATTTGTTTGCTCTTTTAAATACCACTTAAAAAAATGGTAAGAAAATATTTTATCTTTAATATGACTTTTTTACCCTTTTTGAAATATAAAATATTATTACAATCTTTTAAAAATTAAATAGCTAATAAAATTAAACCAAAATTCTTTTTTGTTTAAATAATTAATATTATATTTCATACAAACCTTTAATAAATAAATATTTACTGAAATTAAATAAAAAATATTTTTTATTTAAATAGTTATAATCTTTTAAAAATTAAATATTTAATAAATTAAATAAAAAATTTAATTCAAAAAAATAATAAACTTGTTGTTGAGTCTTAAATCTTTATTTCAAACAAAAAACTATAAATATATTTGTTATTCGATTCGATGTTAAACTTATAAAAGTTAATTAGAAAATCAAAATGGTTTGCTAAAACTCAAAATATTTTTTTCCTTCTATTTCATAATAATTTAATTTTTAAGTCTATGTTGTTCGGCTCATCATTCAAGTCAGATGGCAGGCGTGCCAAAGTCTAATCTCGTGGCTCCCGACGTTGGTTCATTAATTGGGCTTTAATATATTTGGGCCTTGATAATGAGTGGGATTCTTTCTTCACTTTTCTTTCTTCGGCTTTTCCTCCGCATATAAGGAATAAGGAAAAGAAACAAACAAACAAATCTTCAATCCATGTCGTTTCCGCTCGCTCCCGCCAAAATTAACTCTCTCTCACTCTCTCTCTCTTCCTTTCTTTTTGTTCTGTGATCTCCCTCACACATTCTGTCTGACGCGCGCACACACAACACTGCGCGCACCCCCCTGCGCCCCTTCCTTCCCCTTCCCCCATCCCCCCACCCCCCCCCCAAAAAAAACACACGCATACGCACACGCAATGGAGAGCTTAGCCATCGGAGAACTATTGTCAGTGCCGGAAGTGAACGAAATAGCCCGATTTTGAGAAATAGGTTTTACTGAGGGAGAGGGCATGGATGTTGACGGCTGCTTGGTCAAGAGAGATTGAAAAAATAATAATATAATTGATTTTACATAAAGTACACTTTAGGTATTTTGTTATATTCATATGTTTTAGATTAAAAAAATGTTTTTTTTATTCATATATATATATATATATATATATTTAAAAATAAGTAATTAAAGCTCAAAACAAACAGACTAAAATTTTTTAACTTGTTAATTCTATTCAGATTTAGACTTCAAAGCTCAAAACAAATAAACTTTTACTTAATAAACATCTCTCCTAAATAAAGGTTAATTTTTAATTTATATATCTATCCTATGCCAAATGCGACCTTATTAATATAAGTTATATGAAATGTTGTTTTCCTAAATAAACTCATCTTTTAAATATCCATACCCACCAAATAATTCGCATCTGTTCTTTATGCGCCAGATGTTCCTTAATATGGCTAGTACTACTTATATTTAATTTTTATTGTTTGGATATTTCTTAATGATTTTCATTTTAATGGCTAGTATAACTTATTTAATTTTTATTTCTTCGATATGTTTTTATATTGGCTGATTTGTTTGTATTTTACGGGTTATGAATTTTATGAAAGATACTTGTTTTGATTTCTAATTAGGGGTCTTAGATTGATTCCGCTTCTTAGAATATTTTGATCAAAGAATCAAAGTTCTTTTGTTGTGAAGTCTCTTGCACTTTGTTGTAATTTATTTTAGTTGAGATGCAAGAAAAGTAAGAACTACATATTTTGCTTGATAGCAGGCAATTTATGCCTTTAAATATCTATAGTGATAAGAAGTTACATAGCTCAGTCCAGAAACGAATAGGCTAATTAAGAGAGACTTTGGTCTGATGATTACATTCAATGGACATTTTTTATTCGACTTAGCAAGTTTTGTAATTCAAGTTGCTTGCTACAACGAGCATTATGAACTCCTTATATAAATTGCTTTGTCTTGTGCACTAAGTTCCGGCAGAGGTCCAATCGTTGTATTCATACTTGAACCATAAAATGTTGGGATAATGTCAAAGACCTCCCCTACCTTTCGGCTTTATTTCACCAATATTGACCGTTTATATTTTTTCATAAATTTAGTTTCTATATTTTAGAAAAATCATCACAGACCTCTCTTCCGTTAAAACCACCGTTAACTATTAGTAAGTATGTTGAATTTGGAGGTTTATAATTGTCGTTTTAACCTTCTAAGTCTTTTAAAATTAAAGAAAATTGATATTGGTAGGATGGTGATTGAAACTCAGGACCTACAAAGCCTTTGTTTTACACTCAACCACTAGACCAAAGAAGATTTTTAGTTTTGAATGAACAAAACACATATTGAAATAATAGATCTTCTTTTTATGCTAAGCAAACAAATAGAGCTAGCTTCTTATCCTTCACGCTAATCTTCATCAATTATGCAGCTGTGAACCGTGAACCACAGCCGTGCCTCTCTCTTTCTTCCTCTTCCCTCACCAACCCATGAACAACTCTCCCTCCTCCATGAATAAGCCTTCTCCTCTACCAACTTCAAGCCCTTCTTCGATTCAACCAACTTCAATCCCTTCTTTGATTCAACAGTCATCCAGGCTCCCTCCATTTTTTCCAGTTAGCCTACTCCACTCCTTTGATTTCATTTCTCCTGCTCGATTTCTTAAATCTTCTCCACCTCTCCATTACTTCAACCACCCGAATCAAACCTCCATCCAAACCAGATTTCTTCATCCTCCTCCTCCACTTTTCTCTCTCTAACCCAAATATCACACCACCTTTCTCTCTTTAACCCAAACATTCTCTTTTATAAAATGGGTCTTAATTTATTTATGATTTTGTTTATTTTGATTAATGGGTCAGTTTTTTCTTCCGTCGTTGGGTTTGAATGGATGTAGTGGCGGTGATTGCTACACCTTTGGGGTGTGAAATTGTGTAGTTTCTATTGATTTGTGTTGCTTTGCTTGGTGGCTAGGTTGTGTTTAGGGGTTCTTGTGCAGTTTACAGTTTATTTCTTGAGGTAGTGGTGTTTGTTTCTAGGTTGCTACCTTCTTGGATGTTGATGGTGGGGAATTAGTTTGGATTTTGGGTTTGGGGTGGTGGTGATTGGATTTTTTTGAGGGTGCTGTTTGTAGTTGAATTTGTTTTGGGGGTGATTTGAAAGTTTTTATTTTATTTTTAACTGAAATTATTTAATTTAGAAATCTTTTGTAGGGTATTTAAGTAATTGCAGAGTATTTGGATGGAAAGATGATGTCATCTTATGGTGATCTTAATATAAGGGAGGTCTGTGATGACTTTTCGAAAACAAAGGGACTAAATTTATGAAAAAATACAAACAGTTCGTATTGGTGAAATAAAGATAAAAGTTAGGGGAGGTTTGTGACATTATCCCATAAAATGTTGGCATTGAAAGGTGTTCCTTTTCTGAATTCATGACACCTCAATGCTCTATGCTTTTTGTATCTCCATTTACTCATAATCTAATTCAGAAAAGAAAGTTACTTTTCCTATCAATAGTGTAATTGTTTACCTATTTTCTCATTACAAGAAAATCACTCTTTATCAACCAAAGAGGTTGGTCACTGAAAGCCAAAAAGTGATTGCTGAATGATACAACAAAGAAATTTGAGTTGGTCGCCAAACGATCGTGAAAAATAGTTGGTAACCGAATTCATATGTTATCACCAACTATAAATCCGGGACGAAGGTTGGTCATTGTAGATAACGATTTAGCGATCACATGTGGTCATTGAATGCTGACATTCTGCTACCAAATTTTCATAGCCGACTGATGAGATATATCGATGACATTTTGGTCATTGAATGTCCTTTTTGGATGACAATTTTTACACAACGACAAAGGTTTTGGTTGCTTATTGTGCAATTTGGCAACCGAAATGGGTCATTGTATACATCTATTTGGCGACCACATGTGGTCGCTCATTGCTAACATTTTCGCTACCCGATTTTCGTAGCCAATTCATAAAGTTTGGCCATCAAACGTCCTAAACTTCATACCTTTGGACATAACATATTACATAGAAAGAAGAAGGTTTTGGTCTCTGATTGTGTAATTTGGCAACCAAAATTGGTTGAAGAAGGTCAAGTACAATTCATATTTTATACAAATTGTTGGTAGCAAATTATACAAATTTAATGGTCAAATGTAAATTGTTGGTAGCAACTTATTTTTTACCTAGCCAATCAATTTTTTTTAATTATTTTGGCTTTAAAAAAATTGGCATTGATATTTGCATAATTTGCCATAAATGACTTTTGATTAAATTTTTATATTAATTCGCAATGCATTTGTAAGATAAAGCATCATTAAATTAGATTATATAAATACTACTAAGTTAATATGAAGTTTTCATACAAACTTTAAAGAAAAGTAAAATGGAATCCTATAAGACACAATATACATGACAAAAAAAAATCCTAACACGAAATATCCATGCCAAAAACATAGTAGATCTCTTCAAAATCCAAAATCTTTAAAAGAATTCAAGATGTGGACTAAAGGATTTGGTTAGGGAGTTATGAGACACTAGAAATAGCGCAACAACTTGAGATGAGATAGCATTACACCTACAAGAGAGAGGGCCACACCTTGACTTGCCTAAGTTGCTAGAGATTTTGCCTTGCTGAGCCAACTCTAGTGCAAAAGCTGCTCAACTGGTGCCTCTAAGGTTCAGAAAGTCAATACCAGTGATACAAGGCCCTACAAACATGACAGAAGTAGAGTTACTGTGTATCTTTCTCTAAATTAAAGAACAAACTAAGAATTAATCATTGGGACAAACTTCACATGGCAGAACCAAAAGACTTGTAATTATATAATACAAAATTTGACTTGTTTAAAAGATGGAGCAACTAATAAAAACCATAGTGACTTAAAATAACCATATTATAGCCAATTAATAGAAACCAAAAACATGACTCATGCTAAGTATGCATGTAAATATACAAAAAGAAAAGAAATTGTCAAAAGAATAGGACAATACAAGTCTAATGTTGCTCTTACAGTCAATAAAAATGTGACATGCTACTAAAGGAAGCAACACCCACAAAACACTGGACTAAGTTACAAAAATGTGATCTTCAATTATAATGTGAGGCCACTCCATCTAAATTGAACCTTTAGCCCACATGTCAAACAAAATAACAATAGCAATTAAATGTAATATCAATATAAATAAACGAAAAAAATTAATCAATCAATAGGTTAATTAAGATTATCTCAGACATAAAGGGAAGCAAGATTCAAGAACTAAATTTCATTCCTCTTCCATATATATTCCCTAACCAAACAGAGACTGAAGAAAAAATTAAAGAAGAAAAAAAGAAAATTACAACCAAGTAGAGCCTAATTTACTTTCATTGCATAGCTAATAATGACCAAAAGGAAAGATTGTTTTAATATAATATTGCATCAATACAAGTAAAATTTGCTCTGAAAATCATGCCAAAATGAAGGTTTTGAATTTCCACAAAATAGTAGTCTTAAGCTATCAACAATATTGACCAATATACAAAAACAAAGCAGTGTTTGTCATTTGATTTTTAATAAATAATCTATTCAAAAAAAAATGATCTAAATATTTTACATACTTCTAGACATATGTATCTAACTCCATGTAAAATTTTATAGCATTCTAAATTCATTAGGTACCTTTAAACAAATCAAGTTTTCAGATTCAATAATTCTGTCAAACAATGTCTACTGACCTCTCTCGATTAAAAAATATATAATAATTCATTGTTAATTCCTCAAATTATAAGACTTTATAGATTTAAACCAGACATAATGACAAACAAATTTGCCAAATTTTATAACTTTATTATAACTCTAGATACCTTAGATAATTTTCACAAAACAAACCTACTATAGGAAATAAAAAATTCCAGCACTGTACAACCATTTTCAAAAATTCACAATAATTCAAATGCTCAACATTTTTCAATGAAATAAATTTTAAACAAACCTTTGAGATATATATTTCAAAATATATAAGCTTGAGAATCAAAATAAAAGTAAATCAACTGCAAAAATTGGTAAATCCTCTACTGTTCACAACAACAATGGAAAATTAATACAAAAAACCAGTTTAACAACAAATCATTGATGGCAAAAACCAAGAAGAGGCTATCAGAATATCATGTATATGTAATAAGAAAGAACAAAAGGAATAAAACACCATAAAAGTATTTATCTTTAAATAAAAAAGAACCCAGAGAGAAACAGAGAAAAGTGTTGGTGTGAAATAAATAGTAATTGTGTTTCACAATTCTGCTATTTGAACAAATCACAACAAAAGGGTATGTTCAATACATATTATGTAACCACATATAACAAAGACTTTATAAACAAAATGAATCTCAAATCTCTAAAGACAATGAAAATGGGCAGTGACAAACCCATCCACACTATGATTGACCTTCACAATATATACTCACACAAAGACTAAAGCTACAAGTAGTTTAATTGCCCCACTCTTATTCGTAGTTGTTGCATTAATCTGGATAGAACCAGACCAACAATAGCATGAGCACCAAGTTCCATTATACTTACCTCAAGATGATGTAGTTGTACTGGAAGTAGTGGATGGATTAAATGGAACTTGCTTAGCGTCACTGCAACAAAAATGGCATTTAATAATAGTTTAATAATAGCAGTACAGAAAAATGATGTGGTTTTTATTTATTATATTTTAATAACAATTTTTTCATAACATTCTTCTGAGAATGCTGTCATAGGAATTATGTTGATAACATTTACAAAAAAGAATGCTATTAAAAAATAAAAAATTAGTATTTTTACATTTTAGGAAAATGCTATTAATTATACTATTTTATAGCAATCTTTTAAACGTTATCCAAAATTATAATTTTATAATAGTTATAATATTTGTAAGCATCCTCTTTCTATTATGTAGAAGGGCATGGGCTAAAATTTGTTGCCCGCTCAAATTTTATGTCTGGCTTCTAAAACTCTAACTTAAAAAAATCTCATGTGAGAAAAAAAAGAGAAAAAGAAACAGCAGGGACTTTCGTAGGAAACAGCAAGGACTTTTGTTTCTGGTACTCCCTAATACCTATCTCAGTCTCTTTCTCGGGTTGCTCTCTCGAAGGTGATCTTCTTTTTAGATTTGTTCTCTCCTTGTTTTTCTGTTTCCTTCTTCTGCAGCTATCACCACTTTTTAAACCCTCTAATTTTTCAAATCTCAATGTTTCTTAATCTGGGTATAAGGTAAAACCGCTTAGCTAGAGAGTTCTGATTTCTTTCACTCAATTCATGTATTTTCCTTTTAATTTCAGTAATCTATGCAATTTCTTTGATTTTGTTTCAATATGTTAGATTAAGAATGTGATTTTGAATTTGTTTGCGAGATTTTTATTTTATGGATTATTTGTTCCAATGCTAGAAATGTAGTTCTCGCCTGTAATGAAATATGCTGTTGTCACCGTGAGAGATTTCGCCTAGAACAAGATATGTGCCCAAAACGCACTGGAGGAAGCTTTTAGATCGAGTGCTCGTGGGTCCAGTAATGAACCGGAGGGATGCCAAACAAGTATTGTCTCATTGTACGTTATTTGGGATCTCTGATCAAAGAATAGTTGGGTTTTTCAGTAGCTTTAATTTTATTGGTATTGTCAAATCTGAAATGTCACTTGCTAAGTGCTTGATGAAATTACTAGTTGAAATGTCACTTGCGTTTTGCATTGAAAATGTGAAACTTTTGAATTTGTAAATTATATTAGATGATAGTTTGCCTTTTGATTTTATAAAACTTAAGAAAACTAAAAATTAACAAGTCATCTATGTTGTTTTGAGCTGTCATAGGCTTATATATGGAGGTTAGTTATTGCCATACTTTTATTTTCCAGTCAAAAACATGTGCCATATTAAGATATTTTAGAAACTCCTTGTAAAGTTATGCAGTTCAAGTATGAATTTCATTGATATATACCTAAGGCTTTGGGAATGTCTTGCTAACAAGCTATTGGTAAAGAGTGGCTACATTCGTGTTAGAATATGTGAAGGTAAATTTGCATTGCTAATTTGAGAGGTCTATGTCAAAGCTTCTTTAAAACATATTTCTTTGTTTATATATTTGTTGTGCTCTTACGAATTTAAATGAATGCTTGATTCTTATTTAATATTGAAATTTGTCTATTAGCCTATATTTTATATATATACATCGAGAAGTTTCTAACTCTCCCTTCACCCTGTTCATTAGGTCTTTTGTTTCATGACAATAATTTTTACTTCTTGTTAGTTGTGTTTGTCTCTACTTAAAAGCCTTTAGATTTAAGTGGACTGCCCTTCACATTGTGGAAATTTGCATGGTCACTTTATAAGCTCTAGTACCAATTGTTGAACTTACAACATGAGAATAACACAGCTCTAATTCATATTATAAGCACAATTTAATTTATATAACAAACACATTTGTACTCAAAGGTACAAATAGAAGTTATACAAGGAGACACTAAAGACCAAGCTCACACTTAACACTTCTGTATAAGCACAAAACTTAAAAGACTCTCACAAAACACTTACTCGCTTTAACTACAACCCACATCACTTAGAATCCACTTCCTAACTCTCACTTTTCTCTCTCATCATCATGCATGCACATGCACGATTCTTGTCTCACACCGCTCACTAACTATACACTTGTATATGTATGTACGTGATATATGCAATTATAGTTGATCAGTTCTGATTGGAAGTGTTAATTGTGATATATAATTTGTTTGTGATATATATGCAATTTAATTTGTTTGCCTCTCACATACCTAATGCTTGCTCTCACTACCTTTACTAATTTAACATGACTTCACTCAAATATATGCAATTATAGTTGATGAGTTTTGATTAGAAGTGTTAAAGAAGAGCTAAATTTCAGTTTCTAAATGGGTGATATATATAAAAGGTTTTGTATACTCAAAGATACGACATAAAAAAGGTTTATAAATTGTGTGAGTAGTGGGTGATATGTATAAAAATTAAAATTGTTTAATGCCTTCACCAGTTTTGTTTAAAATGAGTCTCCCTTATTTCAAGGATATATATTAAGGGAGACTCTTGACTATTTAATTTTTTAATCTGTGTTCTTAGCTATGATATGTTCTCTCAAGCTGATTTTATGGTGTCGTGTTGTGAATAGGTTGCAGAGTATGGAGAAAAGAGTGAGATTGTGGGGGTGATAAGGGCATGTGTAAAGACAGTGAATAAAGGAGTTTCAGGTTATGTAAAATTGGCTTATCTTCTAGGGCTAAGTGTCTCCCCATTACACAAGTTTGTTTTTATTGCTTTTGTTCTTTCTTAGTTATTACATATATGTGATATTCTGATTGCCTCTTCTTGGTTTCTGCCATCAATGATTTGTTGTCGAACTAGCTTTTTGCATTAATTTTCTCTTGTTGTTTCAGCGTCCGTCCATCTATTTGTCCATAATGCACATGATTTGTAATTGACAAATTTCACCATGCATGGCAATAATTATCACTTGATAGCAGATAAATAGACTGCATTAAATTTCATGTGTGTGCTTTGCCAACTTTTGTTTTGGTTTTGATCCCAATTCAATGCCTACTATCCACAAAATGAACAATTAGATTCCATGAAAAAGAGAACGAATTGTTCCTCGTATTGATGCGTTCGAAACTAGCAAGTATACTAGTCGCACAAGTAATAAAGTGATAAGTAAGATATCGTTCCCACGAGGATTGATTCTAATTGAATTTGTTATTTCCAGCAACAATTAACTAAATGGGGGGGTTTTGTTGAATGATTAACTAAGTGAAATAAGAATGCAAATTAAGAAAAACAAAACAGAAGTTAATTTGAATGAAAGATCAATGAGAGAAATCTGGTTAAGGGATCATTCTCTGCCACAAGATATGGATTTGCGAATTAATCATAGAATTGTCATCCAATTACACCATTGAAATTATCAACCGTAGATAACAACAAGCTCTGTTATCCCAATCTTTCCTTACTTTGTTGTTAAATAAAACAGGCTCTTTATTTAATCTCTATCCATTCAACAACCTAGAACAAGCTCTCTAAATTTAATTCAATGGATGTATTACGATAAGAAAGATAGGTTGATCTAAGCAATAAACACACAAGCTCGGATTATTTAACTTAGGTTGTATTCTCCAATTGCAATCTCTGATCACAATTTTGCTATAAGGATTAGAAATTCAAGACAATTACGGATCAAGATTTCTAGTCTAGCAATAGACAATATCCAGATTATATTCAGTTGGCCACCCAAATACAATCCAGCAAGCAATCATAAGCATTAGACATGGTAAAATACAAGCAACTTCAATTAGAAAATTGGATAACAACTTCTTGCACAATCAACTTACAAAAACCATATCCTGTCTCTTATACACATCTAGATGTGTATAAGAGACAGTGTTTAAGAACGTGGTAAATACAATACAACATGGAGACATTCCATAAAATGAAAGGGAAGGGAAAAACTTAGCAAATTTGATGTAATTCTCTTTGGATTGTAGTTCTTCCTCTTTCCAAGCTTCCTTTCGCCTTCAAGAACTCCAGGAGATGAAAGAATTCCAGAGCTGCAGCCTCCTCCACGTTCTCCCCTCTTCAAGTTATCAAAATAAAACCCTAAAATGTGTTTAAATACTCTGCTACAGTGAATTTCTACAGTGCCCCGTATTATACATGCTACAGTGACTTGTGGAATTATATTTCTATACATCTCACACTGTTTTGATTACAACTTTTGGTACACTGAATGGATTTATAAACAGTAAATTTCTCCAGAAAATAGACTTCGAGAGCTTTCCAACGGTATATAACATGTCATCGGGTTCATTGTATATCAATACAATTAAATCCGAGAAGATCACTGCTAGCAGAGGTGAAAATGAAGGGTTTTACTCCATTTTTGTGCAAGTTGCTCCAAAACTCCTACAAACATCAAAACACACAAAAACATAAAAATACCACGGAATATAGCAAAGAAACATGGACGAATTGATATAAAAGTAATACATAGATAGACATCTATCACGTATCAAGGCTAGCTGCTAAAGCAAGTTGGCTACCTTCATTAATTACTTAGTATGAATATTTTGGCATATCTATTTTTGAAATTGAGTTGTAGGAATTGATATTATCTCTTGTACCTAATGCTTAATATCTAATATTGCATTTTTTTTGACAATTGAGGGAGTTTAAGATTTCTTTTTCTTTTTTTTAAAAATCTTCTAGTTTATTTGGTTTTAAACTTGTAATTGAAAGTTGATCTTGTTTCTTAAATATGTTAAATTTGTAACCTTCTTAATTATTATATTTTATTTTGTAGGTGGAGGTTACTTTTTAAATTTAAAATTAATATATATCTAATTTGCTGAATTTATTTATGCAGGATGTAGCCAATACAATATGCATAAGGCATATGTCTCATGGGAGTTGAAAGCTTGAAACATTGAACTTGGCAGATCTTGCATTGTAGCTTTTGACTTTGATATAAGTTATGTTACTGTCTTTGTTAGATACCATTACTTCATGACTGTGAAATTTGATATGTAAACAAATAGTTGAATGTTCATGCATGGTACAATTTGAGTACTAAATTTAATATATATATTGATGACTTTTACTTGAGAAATGATACAAAACTGTTACGGAATTGAGATTTGACCACTTGTAATTTGGGTAACATATTACTTTAAATTACAAATTTTAAAAAAATATTTTCAAGGAATATTATGAAATAAACAAATATCATTGTGTTATAGCATTGTTGTTTAAAAATTAAGAAACAGTACATATATTATAACACTTTTTAAAAGTTATGGATGTCTAAACAATTATAGTGTTTATATGAAAGCTATAATCTTATAGCAATCATAAATGCAATGGTATCATAGGAAAGAGAAAATAATTTATAGCAGTTTTAAAATGCAATTGAAACAAGCTACATATAGCATTTTATATGTGTTATCCTGGTAGTAAAAAATGCTATGGTTCTATAGCATTCTTTTTGGATGCTATTGAAAAAGCATAGCACGGGCAGTTATAATGTGCAGTAAATGCTAAGAAAACTTTACAACAGCATTTATGGCATGTTATGCAGTAAATGCATAACTGAGTTCTTCATTAGGACTTGCTTGCTACACCTATTAGATCAAGGTAATACAAGTAATGGGAGATAATGGTGTTCATGGGATCAATATCAGCTTGACTGCATGCGTATTCATTGTACAGGATATTCATTTTGGTGCCAAAGTTGGGTCTTGGCTTGGACAAAGTGTCATTCTTAGTAGGCTTCCAGTTGCCGACAAAGACATTATGGGATGAAATTTTGTTTTCCTTGATTGGGTTCATCCACCTCCACATAGCCACCGTGAAGGCAAGAGTAGCATTTGGCTCTATATATTCATGTGGCTAAAGGAGGAGTGGCTAGAGGAGGTGTGGCGGGTGGCAGAAGGTGGAGTTGCTGGAGGAGGAGATGTAAGTGGTGGAGAGCTAACTGGTGATGGTGTCATCGATGGAGAAGCAGAGATTAGAGGGAGATTGAAAGGGAGTATCGAGTGAGGGCTTATGCAGCTAGCTAGGGTTCCTTAGCTTTGGCGATTTGGGAAAATGAAAGTGATTTTATGGCTTGAGGGATTTGGGGAAATGAAATTGAAAATTTTCATTTAGCGCCTTTATTGCCCGCTTAACTACCTTTTATGTTTAGTAAAAATAAGTTTATATATTAGTCATTAGTTAGTCTTTATTTAGTTAAATTATCTATTTATTTGTATGTTATAATATAGTTTATTTTTAGTAAAATTAAATTAAATTAAATAATCTTATAAATATTTGCATACTTTAAAAGAGTTGAATAATAAATTCATTGTTATTGAAAAATTTATTAAATCATATTAATCTTTATTTAGTTAAAGAATATCAATTAACAAGCCTACATATGTTTAGGGTAATCATTTAACAATTTGATATAATAATGAATACTATTATAATAAGTATATAGTAATTGATTATTATTATTATAATAAAAACTATGGAGAGAATTATTGGTTTATATAAGGAACTCATATCATCTTCGATTAAAGCAATGTTAATAAATATACATTAGAAATCAATTATTCCAATTTATGATGAATATTAAATTACTTAAATGTTGAATTGATTACCAATTGATGATTGAATAAGATTATACTAAATTGATAGTTCAAATTAAATATGGAAGTTGACTAGAAAAAATTATGTTAAATTGAACATTAATTAATCAAATTAGAGTATGAATGCATATTGCTTATTTGATTATACTTCTGAAAACAAATACATTACATAAATGATAGAAAATTTGTTAATTTCATTGTGTCCAAAATACAGTGAATAAGCTAATTCCTTTCTAACAAAGACTATATGATATCAATTAACAAAAATCTCTAAGAATCTATAAATAAATAATTCACTCGTAATGGACTATTACAATCAAATTATGGAAAATTTAATAATTTATATAAAACATTAATTACCAATTAATGTGGGCAATTATATGTAAAAAAAAAATGATTGACTTGTAATTAATTTAATGTAACATAATTTTAGATAAAAAATAATTAGTTTATTAACAACCCTTTATATATATTTAGGGTAATCAATTAACAATTTGATATAATAATAGTGTTCATGCCATGTGTCATGCTATATGTGGCATTCCTGAGTTGAAAATTTTGAAGAAAAATAAGAAAGTTATTTTGTTATTTTTTTCTACTTGCATAAGGGATATTGTCCTGATTTTATTGCGATAGTTATTTGGGAAATAAGAGATATTATCCTAATTTTATTAGGATATTTATTTACCAAATAGGATATTGTTTTAATGATATCTAATGATTTAGGAATAAGCTTTATTGATGAATATCCTCACTTGGATTTGTTTTCCTAGATATACATGCAGGTTTTGGAAAGCTTTGATCAAATTCTTTTTCCACAAGGAAGTACTGGATGTGCAGCCTATATAAAGGGATCATTCAACGTCCAAGAATGCAAAACTTTGTTCAAGTATTTTGTTGAAAGCGTGTTCAATGCATATCTATTTATGTTGACTTTGCATCTTTGTTTATTTAGCTTTTAGCTAAGTTTGCATTCTTGAGAGTTAGATTGTGGCTTGAAGGATAATTGCTTACATGAGTCTGTAACTAGTATTAGGGTAATGTCTTTCTTGACTGGTTTAGTTATGATATTTGTGAAGTGAATCAAGGTTAGAAAGTGCAGACAAGTTTGTTGAGTTTTATCTTTATTACTTGAGTTATTCAGGTAAGTTGTTTAACAGTCAAGTAAAACTTGAACTATTAGGTAGTAAAGTGAATCAAGGTTAGAAAGTTGGTTCACTAGAGTTGAAGTTCTTGGAGGGAGTGTAGGTTACAAAGTAAGGTGAGTAGAGAAAATGGTTTCGTCTACTCTATATTCAAGTATTTATAATCGTGAACAACTTGGTGAATTGTAGCTTAGTTGCCGTGGATGTAGGCTAGTTATAGCTGAACCACGTACAAGTTTGTTGTGCACTTTTACTTCTCTGTAGGTTACTTTTTTTTTTTTATAACTGCATTTGTTTTAATTGACATAATTATATCCGTGTCTTCAAAACTTACAATTGGTGTTAAAGTAGAGCATTAACATAGTTGTGTAGGTCTTGTTTTTATTTGTTTTGAAGCAATGGATTTTCACAAGCGTGGAGGTTCGATTTCTCATCCACCTCTTCTTGAGGAAGGCAACTCTAGATATTGGAAGGCCAAGATGATGTACTTCTTGAAGGCCATTGATGAGAGAGTATCGAAAATACCAACATATGTTAATTTAGATGGTGAAAGGGTTGTGAAACCACAATTCGCATGGAATAAGGAAGACTATGAAGAAGCCCAGTAAAATTCTAAAGCCATGCATGCCCTGTTCAATGCTATTAATCCTCATGCATTTAGTCTCATTTCATAATGTAAGCTAGCTAACGATGCTTGGGAAATACCTGAAAATAAGTATGAAGGTACTACTTCTTTTAAGAGAACTAAGATTTTAATGATTTCCTCTCAATTTGAAACATTAAAATGCATGAGGATGAAACTATCTGAGTTTTACTCAAGATTGTATGATATAACAAGTGCCTCGTCCTTACTTGGGCAAAGTTATGATGATGCTAAAGTTGTTGGAAAGATCCTTAGATCTTAACCAAAAAAATTTCAGGCCAAAGCAACAATCATTGCAGATACAAAGAATCTTGATGAACTAAGAATTGATGAGCTGTTGGGTTCATTGCAAACATTCGAGATAATTTTTATGCCTAAGAGGAAAACAAAGTCTATTTCCTTAACTACATCCTTTTCATCACAGTTAGAAGCTGTACTTGATATTCTCAATGAAGGGCAACTTGCTTACATGGTGAAAAACTATAAAAAATTCTTGAAGAAAAATTTCAAAAATAAGAAGTTAAGCAAAGAACCTAAGAAGAGAACTCAAGTGCAATGTTTTGAGTGCCTAGGTTTTGGGCATATCAAATCTAAATATGCTACTTTAAAGAAGAAAGGCAATGGTCTCAATGCCACATGGAACAATAGTGATCTAGACAGCAACTCAAGTGATCAATATCAGTAGCATAGATATCTTGCTTTTGATGCATCAATATCAGATAAGGGGAAGGCAGTTCAATTAGAGTTTACTGCAACGATCGAATCATATGCAAAATTTGCAAATATTACAGACACAGAGGACACCGAAATGATTTTTGATCTCAACTATTATGAAGAATTGTAGGAGACTTATGATGATCTAAATCATGCATGGGAGATAGAAGTTGAAAAGAACAAGGCAGTTAAGAAGAAAATTCATAAGTTTATGCAAGAAGTTGAGATTGTAACTTGTGAAAGAATTCCCTTGGAAGAAAAAGTTTCTAAGCTCATGTCGATCATTGAGAATTCGAATCAAGAATTGACTGAGATGATTGATTTCATAAAGGAACATGAAGCAACCATCCAATCACTAGAAGAATTTGGACATTTTACAGCATTCGAAAAACGCTGTAAAACTGTTTTTACAGCGTTTTTAGGCACGTTGTTATCAGCGAAGCTGTAAAATACTAGTAAAAAATCACAGCATTCTTGAACCACTGTAAAGAAACGTTGTAAACATAATATCTATAGCGTTTAAAAAACGCTATGAACGTGATGTTATAATGCTCTGTAAATGCTGTAAACTTCTCTTAGCGACACTTGCAAAACACTATAAAGATGTTTATTGGAATTCGATATGTTCTACGACCTTTTTTAAAGACCGTGAAAGCATTTTTGCTACATTTATAGAACATTGTAAACTCATTTTTTAATAAATAAATAAATAAATGGAGAGTAAAGAAGCCAAATGTTAAGCTTTTGAATCAATTACACATCAAATACATCAAACACATCAAACAAAACTGGACAGTGAAGAATAAACAAATATGTAATAATAAACAACTTGGTGGAATATCAATTACACATCAAATACACCATCTTAATTCATTTAGAGAATTAATTCAAGAAACAAACAAAATAGGACAGTGAAGAAGCCAAATGTTAAGGCGCAATTGTTCCTTGCGCCTTGATTCTTCTTAATCTTCAATAAGCCAATTGCTAACACAGTTATGAGCTAGAAACACCTGCAGAGATTCAAGTCATTTGCAAATTACATATGATGGTTGTAATTTTAACACCAAAAGTAGTACAATTATGTAAATCAAGTTAAGAAAGCTTAAGGGAGAAATATAATACCTGTCTATCCCAATTAGTTGTCTAGGTGATAATTAAAAGTACCTTAGTAACATTCCTATCCAAACACCCTACAAAACAAAATATATACATAAGGAAAGAAAACAAAACTTGTCTTATTCAACGATTTTTATTTCGTGCCCGAGAATTTCACGAATAGTTAACATACAAAGATAAAAAAGTTAACATAGAGAACATCAAAGTATACAGAACAGTTAACATACAAATTAAATAAAATGAAATATAAAAAAGTTACTAGCAATTAGTAAATATACCAACATCAAAGTATCAAATGCAAATATTACTTACCATCATCATCAAAGAATGTTGACAAGTTTCAAAGACACATATACACACGAATGAAGACAAGAGAGTATAACTTTCTTACCTTCAGGCATGCTCTCATTAGATTCTATATGTTCAAGTGGATGAAGGTGGACAAGTGTGGACAAATCCAAAGACACATATATAAGCGAATGAAGACAAAAGAGTATAAATTTCATACCTTCAGCCATGCTCTCATTAGATTCCATATGTTCAAGATTAATTTGATTCAAAGCATTTGGGTCAAAATCAGCTTAAATAAATGAAACAAACCCATCAAAAGTGATCCCAAGACAGTAACAGAAGCAATAAACAAATCTGCATCATAAACAAGATTAGTACGAGTAATAGTGTTAGGAGAGTCTTTCAAAGTAAAGGAGTTGCAGGGACCTCTAACGCCTCATTCGAAAACAGACTAGCAATAAACAACTTGCATCATAATTGAGGCATTTTAACAAACACATGGTTTGTATAAGATAAACATGTACAACTTTGTTTCAATTATTTGACAACTTATACCCCCAAGATAAATTAGATTAATTAAACGTATTAAATAAAGATAAGCAAATATTCAACAAAGGTAAAACAAAAGAAGCCCAAGGCTATTATCCATGTATTATTTTGACCTTCTTCTGACTCAATGAACTTAAGCACTTGAAAAAAATTGCTGTTGTGGCTGGCCAAGATGTTCTCTTTGGAACCAACAAACCGAAACCCTCTTCAAAACTCGTTGAGAAACCTTGCATCTCTTGTGGTAAAAACAATATCGGTGCAGAGGAGCTTTAGAAGGCTGAGGAAGAGGCCATGGGGAAGGTGGTTGGCAGAGACAGGGGAAACTATGTAAAACAAAAAATATATATAAAAGAAAAACAAAAAGCAATTATTAAAGATGAGAAATTGAAATCAAAGAAAAAATCAGAAAATTTATTTTTTTATGATATTAGAAACTAAAAATTAAAGAGAAATAGGAGTCACCTTCTCCATGATGACGAGAAAGACTTGGAAGAGATGAAAAAATTGATGCAAGAGAGAGCATAGCAGAGCGCGGACTAGAAAAATTAGAGCTTAGCAGCGCGGGCTAGGGTTTTTTTGGATTAAATGAAAACTTCAATTTTAGGATTCAATTCATAAGTAATGATAGGCCCAAAAACAAAGCTCTCTACTGTGGTTTTGATTTCCAATGGCCATAGTGCGCGCGGGCAAATTAGGCGCCCCGCCCAAATAATTTTTTTTTAATTTATCTCTTCCCAAAACGCAGCGCTGGACGTTGCAATAGGCATAAATCTTCACAGCGTTTTTAATTAAGTGCTGTAAGATTATTTTCAATCACCTATAGACAGCATGAACGCTGTAGATAGGGGAGAGGGGCGTTGGGTGGTTCATCTTTCACAACATTTATGTGAAAAACGCTATAAAACAATGTTGTAAAAGGTTATATTTCTTGTAGTGAATGTCTTACAAAGGGATCCAAGAAGCTTGATGAAATTCTAGTCCTATGAAGAATTTGCTCAAATAAACATGGCTTTGGCTTGGGATATAATAAAACGTAATGTTGCTTCCATAACCAAAACAGTTTTTATCAAAGCATCAAGCACCAAATCAGATTCAAGCTCAAAAGTTACAGACTCAAAAAAGGGTAAGAAAGGTAAACATTCTTCTCCTCAAAGCTCTAAGAGTTCATTCCATAGCACTTCATCCAAATTTTAGAAAACTAACATTATTGAGGTAAAGAAATTTGTTCCTATATGTTATTTCCATGGTGTTAAAGAACATATGAGCCCTAGATGCTCTAAACTGAAAATTTGTTAAAGCAAAATGAACAACAGCGTAGGCAATCACATAACACACAACACAGGCAGTCACATAATTCACAACAGAAATGGATTAGAAAGAACATAAGTAGATGTAATGTTGTTTTAACTATTCTTAATGCTTCAACTAATGACTCGTAGTACTTCAATAGTGGTTATTCAAGGCATATGATAGGTAACGAGGAATTGTTGAAGAATTTTAGAACATGTAGCAAAGGTTCAATCACTTTTAGAGATGGTGCAAAGGGTAAGATAGTTTGTAAAGGTACATTATGTGTTGATGGTTTGCCTAAGTTTGATGATGTTTCGTATGTTGGTGGTCTTAAAGCTAATTTGCTTAGTATTAGTCAGATTTGTGATGATAAATACACTATTGAGTTCACAAAGAATAAATGCATGGTTCTTGATTCAAATTGGAATGACATTCTAGAAGGAATTAGGCCTAATAACGAGTGTTATTTGCTGACCAAATTAAGTGTTTTGGATGTCGAAATATCTGATATAAAATGATGGAATCATATATTAAATGATTATCGTTTTGATTATGACTCTATGACAATATTTTATTATAATACTAGTGCAATCAGTATCTTCAAGAATCTTGTCCAACACTCAAGAAATAAGAACATTGGCATTAGAGAGCTGATTGAATAAAAAATAATTCATATTGAGCATGTTTCAACTAAGAACCAACTGGTTGATCTGTATATCAAAGCACTAGACTCAACAAGGTTTAAAAAGCTGAGAAAGGCTATTGGTAGTTTTCATTTATCTAAGTACTTGTAGTTGTAGTCATTTTCGAGGTATCTAAAGAATCATAAGGTAACTTTTACCTTAGTATATTGAGAGTTGACTTTTGCTTATCTATTGCAATATAATGCCATTTGATTTAATGCAATTCGATGTTCAATACAAAGAGGGCTACCTATATGTGTTGAGTGAAAGCCATCCATTGAGAGTAATTTATTCGTATCTAGGAAATATGTCTAGATTGCCCACTCCTTTGAAAAAAGGCTACCACCATACATGTGTGAAGCTACTGTATTTTGCCTGAAACAATTGAGATTAACTTTTGTGTATTTGGGAGATATGCTGAGGTTGACCACTCAATTAATATTGAAATATGACTTATCAATTTTTTTGTGAAAATACGACAAAATAAAATGTTTAATTATGTTTTATTCAGTTGTATATGTACTTTGTTAAAAAGAATCATATGATGTCAAGATGCATTAGTTTTGTATCTATTGACTGCTCTCAATTTTGTTACATTTTAATCTTGTTGTTTGTTTAAATATAACTCAGCTTTGCTAGCCTTTGTTATTTATTCATGTGTTGTGAGGTGCCTAGTTAGCTACATTGGTTTGAGGGATGAAATACTGCATAAGTGATTGGAGCAATATGATTTTAACCAAACTCATTAAATGGGAGTTAATTAGTTTGTTGGAAATTTGAAATTTGGAAATCAAGATTTGAGAGGTAGATTGCATTTTTGATATCCTTATATTGTTACAAGTTCTCGTTTAACCTTTTTATATTCATATCTTCTCTGTTTCGTTGGTGACCACATTGCAAGCTCAAAACCTAAATACTTTACAAGTGGTTGTCAATCTTGAAGTTTTAGGTATCATCAATGGGTTTTGCATCTGTAGGTAAATCTGAGTCAAGTTTATCTCAACAGACTTATTTTTGATTTTGATCCAACAAAGATGCCATAATTTGCTATTGTGCTCAATTACTTTGGCATTTTGTGAGCAAACAAGGAGGAGAAGAATGGATATGTCTATAACATGTTTTGCTCATATATATATATATATATATATATATATATATATATATATATATATATATTGTTGAAAGAACATTCAACCCAGGGGGAACTAACTATTGATGAGTTGAACCTTGAAGTTTGTTTTGTTTTAGTTCAGTTTTATCTATTGCAACTGTGATTGGACTTGATTTTTGTAGATTTGTCTTTCATAGAGATATGAGAGTTTTTCTCTCAAAATACCAAAGAGGAAGATTATTAGGATCATGCCATTTCATGCTATGTGTGGCATTGCTGAGTTGGTAATTTTAGAGAGAAACGAGAAAGTTATTTTTCTATTATTTTTCTACTTGCATAAGGGATATTGTCCAGATTTTTTTAGGATAATTATTTGGGAAATAAGGGATATTATCCTGATTTTATTAGGATATTTATTTACCAAATAGGATATTTTTTAATGCTATTTAATGGTTTAGGAATAAGCCTTACTGATGAATATCCTAACTTGGATTTGTTTTCCTAGATATACATGCAGGTTTTGGAAAGCTTTGATCAAATCTTTTTTCAACAAGTGCTGGACATGCAGCCTATATAAAGAAGAGATCATTCAACATCCAGGAGTGCAAAACTTTATTCAAGTATTTTGTTGAGAGAGTGTTCAATGCATATCTACTTATGTTGTGTTTGGATCTTTGTTTATTTAGCTTTTAGCTAAGCTTATGTTCTTGAGAGTTAGATTGTGGCTTGAAGGATAATTACTCACATGAGTCTGTAACTAACATTAGGGTAGTGTCTTTCTTAATTGGTTTAGTGACGATATTCGTGACTGATATAGTACAAACAACTTTAATGAGTTTTATCTTTGTTACTTGAGTCACTAGGAAAGTTGATTAACAGTCAAGTGGGACATGAACTATTGGGTAGTGAAGTGTAGCAACATTAGAAAGCTGGTTCGCTAGAGTTAAAAGTTCTTGGAGGTAGTGTTGGTTACAAAGAAAGGTGAGTGAGAGAAAAGGGTTTCATCCATTATAAATCCAAGTATTTGTAATCGTGAATGACTTAGTAAATTGCAACTTAACTACCCATGGATGTAGGCTGATTAAAACTAGACTACATAAAAGTTTACGGTACATTTTTACTTTTTCATATGTTACATTTTATATAACTGCTTGTGTTTTAATTGACATAACTGCATTCGTAGCTTCAGAACTTGCAAATAGAATACTATTATAATTAATATAGAATAACAGATTATTATTATTATTATAAAAATATGGAGAGAATTATTGCTTTATATAGGGTACTGATATCATCTTAGATTAAAGCAATGTTGATGAATACACATTAGAAATCAATTATTTCCAATTTATGATGAATATTAAATTACTTAAATGTCAAATTGATTACCAATTGATGATTGAATAAGATTATACTAAATTGATAATAAATAATCAAATTAAATATGGAAGTTGATGACTAAAAAAGATTATGTTAAATTGAAAATTAATCAATCGAATTAAAGCATGGATGTATATTCCTTATTTGATTGTACTTATAATTCTTGTGGATGACATTAATTAAAAAAATTATAAGAATCTATAAATAAATAATTAATTCATAATTGACTTTTATTATAATTAAATTATGGGAAAATTAATAATTTACAAATAACATTAATTAGCAATTAATTTAATATCATATCATTCCACAAAAATTAAAATAATTTATAAAACCTTGATTACTAATTAATTTGGTCAAAAACAAAAAAAAGATGGTGATTAATTTAATGTCATAATATCATCCCACAAAAATTAATTACTTATATAAAACCTTAATTGCCTAGTAATTTGATCAAATGAAAAAAAAAGATGACAAATAATTTAATGTCATATCATCCCACAAAAATTAATCATTTATATAAACCATTAATTATAGATTAATTTGGTCAAATACACAACAAGATGGTGACGATGCGTTTGAACTTGGGACAAAAAGCTTCCTTGTTGGGATTCCACTGGTCTAGGCTTATAATCTTGCTTTACCTTGGCAAAAGTTAATAAGTACCAATTTGTTAAAAGAAACCACTTTTAGCAACCACACTCACTTTGGTCACTAAAAAATGTTGGACCAGGGAGACTATATTTTGGGAAATCATTTGGCTACCACAATTTTGTCGCTAAAAGTGTTGGTTGAAGTAATATAAATAATTCAAAAAAATAAAAACTACTTGTAATCTTATTTTTAATATTTAAAATTAAATGATAGCTATTGAAAATTAATTAATATTTATTGTAAACAAATATTGGGCCAAATCTAATTAGGTAATTAAAATTTTATTGATTAACTTAATTAAATATGTCTTGTTAGTGTCAAACATGACACTTTGGCATGTGCCATACACATGATTGTTTTTGGATAAACTTGTAATTGAAACATTGGTTTATAATCTTTCTTATTTTATTGTTTCTAAAAGTTTTTATTAGGAAGTATTAGATTCATATTGAATATCTGTCATTAGATTAGGATAGTATTCTAGTATCCTAATTCATTTGAGAGTATATTTAATTAGTGTCCTAATTTACTTAAGAGTTTATTTATATCACTTCCTGTATTATTGATCATTATCCTATTCTTATTAATTGAGTTTGATTGAGATTCTATAGGATATTGATGAGAAGGAGCAACTGAATTTCACACTATATATAATGTTATTTCCTGTAACTCATTTATATGGAAGTGTTGTGGCTTCGCATTTTAAGATATTGAAAAGAGCTTCAACGCCAAAATTGAAATATGTCTTTGATTATATTTTATGAGAGTTTTATTCATGTATGAGAGGTTGTGATCGTGCATGAATTTTATTTATGTCTGTTTGAGTTAGTGTTCACTCGAGAGAACTTGCGAGTTGAGTGTTTATGTAATTCAGTGTCAAATATCGTTGTTATGTGTTACTTAACTATGTGTTGTTAAGATGTCAGCAATAAAGAGTAGACAGTGTCACTAGAGTTTAAGATCTTGTTGGGATTTGGTTTTACAAAGATTAGATCTATGTGTTAGAGTGAGTAAGCACTATAAACACACCTAAAGATTGTACAAACAAGAAATTAGTGAATTGTAGCTCTAAGCTATTCGTGGACGTAGGTTTGTATAACCGAACTACATAAAAACCTCTTGTGCCATTTTATATTATAGTTTGCTGTTATATTACCTATAACAAATCCATACTTTCAGATCACACAATTGGTATTAGAGCAAGTTCACTGACATACAAGTGAAGAAAGATCATGTTGATTTGAAGGCATGGAGTTTATACAAATGGAGGATTTCGATCACAATCACCAATTCTTGATGATGGTAATTATTCATATGGGAAGGTAACAATGATGATCTTTATCAAATCTCTTGATGATAGGGCATGGACCAGTGTTCTAAGATGTTGGACACCACCAATGTAATTGAATGCATTCAGAGCTTTAGAAATTAAACCTAAGAAGGAATGGACTGATGAGGAATACAAGCATTCTAGTTGAAATTCAAAGGTACTTAATGCGATTTTTGTAGCTATTGATCTTAACAACTTTGGTCAGATTTCGAGATTGCAAAGTGGCTAAAGAAGCTTGGGACATTGTTGAGGGAAAACATAAAGTTACAACTTCTGTTAAAAGATCTAATTTGATAAGGTTGAATTGACAATTAGAGAATCTAATGATACATGAGGATGATTCAATATTTAATTTTTATTCAAAGTTGTGTCATATTACAAATTCTGCATATATGCTTGGTAGAACTTTTATAGATGTAGAAATTGTTAGTAAGATCATTAGGTCTGTTCTTGACAAATTTCAACCAAAGATCTCAGCCATTGAAGAAGTAAAGAACACTGATGAGATGAGGGTTGATGAACTTGTTTGCATTTTTCAAAATTTTGAGATTAATCATAACATAAGGAAGCAAAAATGTAAAAGCATTGCATTCACTGTTAAGAGTGAAAAATCTAATAATGAAGGTAATGATAAGTTTGATGAAACTGATTCAAAGCAAATTGCTTTTCTAACAAAGAATGATGTTCAGTTAATGAAAAGTAATTTCAGGAAGAAGAATCAAGGGAAGGTGTTAAGCTGATCAAGTGATGACAAATTCAGAAAATTCAGCAAGGAGAATGACAAGAAGAGTCCAAAATAACTTGACAGAAAAGGACAAATTCAATGTTATGAGTGTTCTAGTTATGGGCATATTCAATTAGGATGTGCTAATCTCAAAAAGAAAAAGAAGAAAGGAATGTCAGCTACATGGAACGATGATTCAGAGACTAATTCAGATGATCAAGAATGCATGAGTAACTTTGTCGTATTCACAAAATTTGCAATTGATAAGGGGAAAGCTGTTTTGTCCAATATAACAGAAAGTTATAGTAGAATTGATGATGAACATTCAAATGTAGAAAATGATCTTGAATATTATGAGGAGTTGCAAGAAACCTGCAATGCACTCTATACTTAATGGCTAAATCAGAAAAAGAAAATCAGGATATTGAAGAAGGAAAATGAAGTGTTGAAATGTGAGAAACCCTTTACTGAAAATTGCATCAGTGAATTGGAGTCTGTTTTGAAAGACAAAACAGAACATGTTGAGAAAATTACAGCAGAACTAGTTGAAAGCAGAAGGTTTGTTGATCAACTCAGAATTGGGTCTGCAAAACTTGACCAGGTTTTGAGCCTTCAAAGAGACAGTTCCAACAAACATGGCTACATTGCATCTTCATCAAATACTGTGTTTGTAAAAGCTTCAACATCAGGTAACATTTCTGAACCTAGCTCAAAAAGGTCAAGTCTTAGCTAAAAAAGTAATGATGTTTTTGTATCTCCTTTGAGTTCTTTAAATCTAGTCATGAAAAGGGAAAAAGATTTGTTCCAATATGTTATTTTTGTGTGTCAAAGGGCATATCAAGCGTAGATGTTTTAAATTGTTGAGTTTTTTTGCATGAAAGGTCAAATAGGTCAATCAGTTGCCTAAGACATGATATCAGTGAGTTAAGAAAGACAAAACAACCTAAAATGTTGCTCTTACTACACTTAATGATTCTTTTAATGACTTGTGGTATTTTGATAGTGACTGTTTCAGGCATATAACTGGCAATAAATTTTTTTAAAAAAATTTTGATTCATACAAGGAAGGAAATATCATTTAGTGATGGTGCAAAGAGCAAGGTGATTGGTAAGGGTACTTTCAATGTTAAAGGCTTACCCAAATATCAAAATGTTTTTCTTGTTAATGGATTGAAAGCTAATCTAGTTAGCATTAGTCTGATATGTGATAAGAGGGATGTTGTTAACTTTACTTAGAACAAAAGCATAGTTTTAGATGATGTAGAAAAATACATTTTAGAGGGAAATAAATGTTCTAATAATTATAACTTGGTAAAAAATGCATTTCATGCTAAGAGATCAGCTTTAGAATTATGGCATCAAAAGTTAGGACATTTAAACTACAAAGACTTGATTAAACTAACTAAGGTGGGTGCTATTAGAGGTGTTCCTAAACTAAATGATAAATATGATGGGATATGTGGACCATGTCAATAAGGAAAACAAATTAAAGGGTCACATAAGTCTATGTCACATCTTAGTACATCTAAAATGCTTGAATCGCTTCACATGGATCTCATGGGTCCTATGCAGATTGAAAGCATTGGTAAGAGATATATATTTGTTTGTGTTCATGATTTCTTTAAATACACTTGCATTGATTTTATTAGAGTAAAGTTTGACACATTTGAAGCTTCTAGGAATCTTTGTGTTAAGCTTCAAAATGAGCAAAACAGGAACATTAGTAGGATAGTGAGGATAAGAAGTGACCATAGCAAAGAATTTGAAAATGTCAACAATGCTGATTTCTGCAAATACCATGGAATTGCACATGAATTGTTAGCCCCTAAAACACCCGAACAGAATGCTATTATAGGAGAGGAAGAACAATACACTTCATCAAGAAATGGCTAGAGTGATGCTTAATAGCAAGAAGTTGATCAAAAGGTTATGGGCTGAAGTAATTAGCACTGCTTGTTACATTCTAAAAAGAGTTTTTCTAAGACCTAGCACTAACCAAACTCCTTATGAGATTTTAAAAGGAAAAAAACCTAACTTGAATTATTTTAATGTTTTTTGTGCAAGTGTTACATCTTAAACGACAGAAAGCAGTTAGGTAAATTCGATCCTAAGAGTTCACTACAAGAAAAATGACCATATTTGGCGGTCTTTGACCGTCAAATATGTATATTTTGGCGGTCTTTGACCGTCAAATATGTATATTTTGGCGGTCTTAAAAGCGCCACCAATGGAACCGCCAAATATAATCAATTTGACTATATTTGGCGGTCGGTCAAAGTGTCAAATATGGATCTGACTATACTTGGCGGTTTTTGACCGCCAAGTATAATAGGCTTAAAAATTAAAAAAATATACTTGGCGGTTTTTGACCGCTAAGTATAATAGTTTCAAAAATTAAAAAAAATATATACTTGACAGTTTTTAACCGCCAAGTATTTATATATATATAAAACCCATATCATGACTACTAATTATAACACAAGAAAGTATGACCAGTCATTTTTTGAGTCAGCCAAAAGGACATGATAGCCATAATGGCTAAATCTCATAATTTTATCCTTTACAATCCAGCTCAAATATAAGACTGATTTTCACAAAATGTCCAATAAGCTAACCGGGATCAAACAGAAGCAAGTAGTTCACAAGCAAGTAACTCAGAGACTGTGAGTGTTAAAACTAAGTTTACACTGTAAGTTTCAATAACCACAAACAGAAGCCAATGAATGATTCTTCATGCTAACTTTGTTCAAAAAGTTGACAGATATTAGACACCAAACTCACCACACTAGAACTAATATTACAAATTGAGTTTCTGTTGTCCAAACTTCACCTTCAGATTGCTAGAAGCACCATGCCCAGAAGTCTTATTAAATGAACTAGGATCATCTGATAGATTCAAACTACAAGCATTCATTAAAAATTGAAGCATCAATCACAAGAACTATCATTCATTTAGATATATAACTAATTAAAACAAACTATAAGCAGTAATCATAAATGAGAAAGAAATGAGAATGACTATGGACTGCTGAACCAAATCTCTAACCCATCCAATCTCATAGAACCCAAACCAGTTGCCTTTTCGTACTAATATTCAACATTTCACCATATTCGCTTTCAAAATAACCTATAGTGTTCTCCAAATGCCACAATTATGGCAAATTATAGTCGCTGTCACCTTCAGCCTATCTTAACGGACCAATGACTATTATATACTGCAATCCCATCACAATAAAACACATATAAGCCAATAAGTTCAACACAAGCCTGTACATTCTCGAAAGCAACTAAACTCTAACACAAAATCACTAGTCATAAGATGAAGCCAAGAAGCTCAAACTTATCATCCAAACCCAATCAAATTAACCTAAATTACATCAACAAAATTTTGATTGACCCTCCCCTAGGATTAGTCAAATTAAAAGCCAACTTTTTCAATATGAAAAATCTGAAAATTGAAAATTTCTAATTTCCCCTAAAGAAAAAAAAAGAAATTAAAAAAAGTGCAAAAATAAAGACACAAATTGGAAAAGAAACCTGCATGTTAGTTTACCAATCTAATAATGTTTCATTTCCATATCCTGAAGCAATAACAGAGTGCTCGCCAATTTGAGCCACGTGCTGCAGCAGTTAGGTGAGGACAGGAGGGCAACTTTCTTTTAAGTATTCAAACCCATCTGTTTGCATCACAGCTGAAAGCAACAAATGACCACTTCTATTGTTAGAAATCCGACAACAATTACATTAACTCTGAAAATAAAATGATTATTCTGATCATTCTAAAAAATATTTTTTATTATTACGTCTTACTTCTTTTATTTTTTTTTTGAGTGGTGCAGAAGAGGAAGGGGGAAACAATATGGATAACTCAAAACCCTATTAGTCATGTAGAGTTCCTAAGAAGCTAAGCATTAAACAAAAAGTGGAAAGAAAGCACACATGAACTCAAGTAAAATCAATACAGGTTTTAGGATTCCAACAGTAGAAAATTAACACAGATAGAAGAGACTAACATCCTATATCACCAACTCGTCAGCATCAAAGCTGCGATTAGAACAAATGGTCCATGCAAAACTGAGCACAAAGGTTCATCTCCAAGACTCCAATACAAGGCAATAACCACCCTTCCCTCAATATATAAATATACATGCATAACCACCTAAATGGGAAAATCATTTCATTCTCTGTTAACAGATGTCACTGCATGACTTTCTAGGAGCTTGGTAGACATCATAAATCAGAAAAATGTAATAATTGATAGATATACCTTTCAAATTTTCAGGCAATGCAATAAATTTGAGACAAACAACTTTCAGTTGGAAACAATGATGCTGTTCTGCCAAGGCCAATGTGGTTGCCACTGTGTTTATTGCAACATCCTCGCAAAGTTTATCCTCACATAGCAGCTTCAGTCTCTCAAGTGCATATCGATCTGCAGCTACAAGAAGGTGCTGAGCCATTAGTGTAGTGGCCCATTTTGGGTTTAGATCCACAAGCTCTTCCATGTCTGGTAAGGCATCCCAGTATATAAAATGGAGTAATGCCTGTATGACCAACTTATATTAGCAAGAAATTTATGCAAGGTTACTGATGCACTATGCCACACTTGGGTACAACTAAATATTTAGCAAAAATAATTGAATATTGCAAAGAACATCAACAACACCAACATTGGGGACAAAATGATATTCTAGACAACAAAAAACATAAAAGCATACACATAGGGGCAATTTTGAAAGTATTGGAGGCATCTCTTCATTTTGATCCAGCTGCATTTTTGCATAGATAGAACTACGACACCACATGTATATCTGAAGTTTGACAAGCCATAAAGATCCATTGTATACACAACTGTGTGTGCAGGAAACTACAATTTACTGCAATTAGAGATAAATTGTCCATTATCCAAGAAAATAACCTCATAATTGGCTACTATTTCAGATATCTTTGAACTACGAACCGATAACGCATGTGCATCAATATCATGGCGAAGTTTTTCCTGAACTTTTGAAGCATCCCAGTTAGCCTATCTTATAGCAGCATCTGAGAAAGGGAAAAAAAATAGAGCTATTCAATTGAATGCAAGTAAATCATTACTTATCAATCGGTTAATAAGCATATGACAATTGTGACAATCGAATAAATATTTCCTCTTGAGTGTCTTACATACACATGGATAGATAGATAGATAGATAGATAGATAGAGACAGACACTGAAGACTCCTCATTGTCGGAGTTGTTGAAAGAATAAAAAAAGAAGTGTTTGTTTGTTGCCAAAAGTCAAAAATGAGAGAAAATTAAGAGAACCTAAAGTAAAAAGAATTAGAATAGGCAAGAGTACAGTGATACTACTCATGATTGAAAGAAAGTTAAAATTCTATTCCAAATGCAAATTGACCAAATTTAAACTTTAGACATTCAAGACAAGTCCAATATTATGATTGGGGACAATGTGAGGAATTGAAAATTATTAAAAAATAAAAAACACCTCCAATCATGCTAAAACAGAAAAATAGTAAAAACTTTAAAATACAGAGACACATAGATGAGAGGTTTGCTGCTAAGATATGAGGTCTGTAAAAAGAAGTATGCAGTTGTCTGGCTCACTGTTGAAGTGAAATAAAGAATATAACTTGTACCACAGACACAGTTTTGACATTCCGGATAACTTTTGAACTAAAATTAGAAATTTGTTTCAATCATGGAAGAATACAAGGCAAAATTAACTACCTTTATCAGCAACAATAACTAAATTTGGTAGCAGAAAATCAAATTTCACAAATAGAATAATACTCAGCTACCTCTTGCAGACACAAGAATGAGTAAGAGCTACATAAATTTTCCTTACTAGCACATCCTTGGTCAAACTCATGCATACAAGATTGAATAGAAGTACGAACAGAAGATGCAAACCATTCCCCTTCTTCCAGCAATTGCTCCAGTCTTGTCTTAAAACTATTAAATCCTTTAGAATGTAGATGAACCAACATGGCATCGTACGCAGGGCGCATAAACTGGGAAAATCAAGAGAAATTGTGACCAAATGAGATAAATAGATAAAATACTAAAATTCCATGGAGACCAATAATAAAGGAAAACTAGACTGAACCCCCTCTAGTTTAACAAAAATAGACAGAACCACACCCGTTCAAATAGCTAGTTCCCTTGTTCGTCACTCACTAGTTATGATTCTTAAATTTTCATTGCTCATAGGAATGTTTAAGTAATTTATGGGACCATAAATAATTGATCCATATCAATCAACTAAGGGACTTCCCTGACCTTTCTAAAAAACGGGCGTTCAGTTAAAATGTTACTACTTACACCTCTGTACAATATCTCAGATCTACAGATACACAATGGTAAATAGAAAGTCACCTAATAGTTTTAGCAATGAAACAAGGTACAACAAGTCCAAACATATTGATCGCTGACTGTTTTCAAGAACAAAAAATCTAAATTTACAATGCAAACTTTAATTGTTCTTGAAAATCTCCAGCACGAAGA
Organism: Boswellia sacra; assembly: GCA_013180625.2. Taxonomy (NCBI): domain Eukaryota; kingdom Viridiplantae; phylum Streptophyta; class Magnoliopsida; order Sapindales; family Burseraceae; genus Boswellia; species Boswellia sacra. The sequence goes on along the minus strand of SNVD02001128.1, from coordinate 68,358 downwards.
AATTTTTTTGTCACAATATTTTTTCAGTAAAAAGAATTCCAATTTAAAAAATAAATTCTTCATCATTAAACTGTTATATCAAAGAAAATACATCAAATTAGATAGAAAGCAACTGGTTCACCTTTTCTAAAAGAAATATCAGACAGAACATACATTGCATGTTCCTCAGAAGAAAATTTTTTATATGTTAGTTGTATGAGTCAAAATTAGGTTAGTACAAATATAGTTTCCAACTTGCAGATAGTCTTTGGTTACAATTTCTTGAACAATTTCCAAACATCCGAAGTTCTGAACTATCAACAAAGAGCAATAAAATGTATTTCCCTTTAGCCAAATCAGCAATCATTGTGCCAATATGCCAGTGTGTAAGCTCATTTAGGCCCCGTAAATGTAATTATGCAACAACTTTAGATGAACTGGCAAATGGTATTACTAGGACCCATAGAAAAACATTACTTACAAGGTGTGAAAAGGGAGATCACATCACACTTTACGACTAAATTTGATACCATTTTTCATTTGAAGGATTCAAAGAAAGCAACTAAGCTATCCATCATTAATTACCATTGCAAAACATAACTAAAGATATAAACAGGCAAAAAGTCAAACCTAGTTGTATAAGGAGACTCAGAAAATAGAAAGAAACAATAAATTTTACATATTTCCTCAATGAGTTCAACATAAATCCATGACGACTGAACTTCCCTCAACAACAAAAATAATAAAATGAGTAGGTTGAGCCTTACATGCAATGCTTTCGATTCCAAATATTGTCTTTTTGCATTTCTTACACCTTCATCAAAGTAGATTGTCTCCATGTCATACCTATGAAAAATAAAATTAGCACTCAAAACCGTGATCAGATTCCAAACTGACTTAGACCAATGAACATACTCCAAAATGTCGGCACAAATATCCGTGATTAGTAGAGACAGCAATAGCAGCAAATTATAACTTCACCTCCAGATAAAATAAAAAGGAGTAGAGACACTTGTTGAAGTTAAACATCAACCATCATAAAACAATTAGCAATACAATGAATTTACATAAGGACAAAATATATTTAGATTTTTCTATAAGTATTTGACCTTTTTAACTGGTAGCCTACAATTTACTTGATGACCTGAAGTAAACTCTTCCACATAAATTGCAGATCTATTTAACATGATGAGCTAAATCATATCATTTGACGCAGAAAATAACATATCAGACATAGACGAGAACTTACTCTGAAAGATAAGTATCTAGTACAGTGCTAAGCTTTTTCCTAAAACCTGAGACAGGCCTCACTTGAACAGCTTCCTCTAGCGCCAACCAACCTTGCAATAAATCAACTTAAGTATTGGCTGACAAAGAATATCTTGATCAGAAAGCAAGTCCTGCTACAAAGATAGATGCAAATATAACCTCATTAGCTGACAAATGACGAAGCTTCTCGTTGGCGATTTCCTCACACCGAACAGTGGCAACCATTACCTGATTAACATTAGTATCATATATTTATTTAAGAAATTTCATATGCATATATAATTGCAAAAAATATTTAAAAAAAAAAAAGAAAGAAAGAAAAGGACAAACAGAAAACCTTATGAGCAGGAAGATCCAGGTCCTTATTTTCTTTTACAACTTTCCATATCTGCTGTGCACTAAATGAAAATCTTGAGGCAGGAACAACTCCCCTCCTATCACCAGCTAGTCCCCCTGGAGAGATAGAATGGAAAAATCACTGCCTCAATTGTGCAACCTGTTCAATATCTCCAGTATGTAAGCTTGTGAATACCAATTGTAAACTATTTATTTCAAAAAAGTTAAAAAGACTTTAATTAGGCCAAGAAGCCATAATGCAAAGTTTTGAGCCCTGATTATCTGGATAAACATATCAAACAACACTCACAGAAGGAAAACACCAAAAGGACAAGAGAACTCTACAAAAAAACTCAAACTTCAAAAATTAAATCAGCAAAGGTCCTAACCCATAAAAATTAACGTTTGAAAAACTTCCAAATTTACTTAGCGGTTACCTGCTCTTTGAACTGCTCCTCCTTCTCTTCATAGCTAGATAAAGCGGTGACCTCCACCTTCATATCAAAAGGAATTTAGAATTTCATATTATGTAAAATATAACATGCTAATAGTAAAAAGAATATCAGGTCTTACATTAAAAAATTCACTGAGTGGCGTACTTTTATGTGCCTTGGGTTTAGGAACCACATCCCATATCTGCAGAGATCAACATGTATAAAAGATGCTGAAGAAAAACAATAAAGAACAAAAGAATGAACATACCCAAGTGTTCCGACGTATTAAACATAAACAAAGCTCAGTTTTTCAGACTCAAAATATTGAAGTATTCGACCTATATATTGACAATAACTTTAAGGGGAAAAAAATAATTACTCTTTTCATTACCTTTTCAGTATCTCTTTCATTTTGCTCATCTGCAGTAGCTTGGTTCTCCTTGGTTAGCCCTCTTTTTCTATTTCTTATTGCACGTAGATGAGCACGGGATGGGGCAGCTGAATGAGATGCTGCAGATGCAGCCAATTGACCAAGAGAACCCCAACGATCTTCTGCAACCTAAAAATTTTCAAAACATTAAAACAAAAATTTTGAGATCATGCTTGATTGGATCTGAAAGGCAAGGTAGCATACCTCGGCAAGTGTTCTTCCTTCTTGACACACTGCTAATGAAAGAAGACATGGGCGATGCTTGGATTATATAAGGATGGTTTCCTGACGCACTGCTAATGAAACAAACAAAACATTAACAAAAACGAAATGGTTAAAAGAAAAACCAGATTGAGAAAGTGAGAGATTGTTGTTGTGTATATTACGTTGGAGTAAGCAGCAAAACGGAACTTCTCGATGCCACCATTTGGACGAATGTCTTCAATGCTGTAACTGAGGCCACTCAGCGTAGGGAGAGGTGAACGATGCCTCGCGTAGGTGATGTTGCACTTAAGGAGTCATCAGTACCGCGGATGGTGAATGAAGTCATCAATACCACTCGAAGGAGGCTTGCGAGGGGCGGCAATCGAGTGGAGGCGGGTTAGGGATTAGGGATACGTTTAGGGTTGTGAAGGTTTCTTTATATACTCTTGTTAAATTATCGGAAATCCACATCTATTAAAATTTATCAAAATCATCCCTAAAAATTTCTGTAAGTCCCTATATTTCATAATTTTTCTTATTTACACCATTATATTCATAATTTTTGAAACAATAATGTTTTAATTTAATTTTAAAATAAATTATAACAGTTTTTATCCAAACACAAATGTTATATTATTTCAAAATAAAATTTTATTTGAGATTTTTAATTCCTTAATTATTATAAAAAATTTTAACTAATGTGATTTTCATCACTTTGAGATTATAAAATAATTTTATTTATTTCATGCAATTTCCATGTTTAAAATTTTACTTTTTATAATCCAATATTTCAAATTTATTATTTTTATATTGACAATATTTAATTATTATTTTAAAATTTTTAACTTTTTCATTTTATTGAAATTTAAAATATTGTATTCACATATTTGAAAGAGAAGATGAAAAGTTAGAGGAAAATTTGAGAGGGAAAGGGAAAATATTAGATATTCACATATTAGTCACACTTTTATAAAAATATGATAAATATGTAATCGAATAAAGACAAAAAATGACAAATAAGATGCATAGGTAGGTTTGACTTTCAGACTAGTTTCATATTTCTCACTTTTAAGAAAAACTGTCAAATAAAAAAATTTCAAAGTGACAAATATAAAAAAAATTCTTGTAGTGGTTATGGAGTCTTTGTGGGATATGCACTGAATAGCAAGGCATTTTGAGTTTACAATCTTTGAACTAAGACTATAATAGAGTTTGCAAATGTAGTGTTTGATGACCTTGGTGATTATGCAAAGTATTCGTATGAAGAAAGCATAACCGACTTCACAAAAAATGCAAAAAGTTTAGCACCAGTCAGCGGCAACAGCAAGGAAGATTCTATTATGAAAGAGGAAATAATTGTTGTTACATTAGACACAACAGTGACATCTAACAACATAGACTTGGACAGAAACTTAATCAGAAATGATGATGGGAGAAGAGATTCACACTCTTGGATACAAAAGGCACATCCAACCAGCTTAATCATTGGAAATCCAAAAGGCATGATGAAGACCATAAGCAAGGTAAGAAATCATGTAAGATTTGCTTGTTATGTTTCATTAATTAAGCCTAAGAATGTTAAAGAAGATTTAAAAGAGGATGTTAAGATTCAGGCTATGCAAGATGAACTTAATCAGTTTAAAAAGAATGAAGTTTGGGAATTAGTTCTTAGGCCACAAATTGTAAATGTCATTGGAACCGAGTGGAGATTTAAGAACAAAATTGATGAAAATGGACAAGTAGTTAGAAACAAAGATAGGTTAGTGACACAAGGTTACACACAAGTAGAAGGCATAGACTTTGATGAAACATTTGCACCAGTAGTTAGACTTGAGTCTATCAGATTACTACTTGCTATTGCTTGCTTACTTGATTTTAAACTGTATCAAATGGATATTAAGACAACTTTCTTGAATGGCTATCTTAATGAAGAGGCTTTTGTTAAATAGCTTAGAGGATTTGAAAATCCTAAGCATCTTGATTTTGTGTATAGGTTGCATAAAACTTTGTATGGATTGAAACAAGCTCTTAGAGCTTGGTATGAAAGGTTGACAAATTTTCTGATTAAGAAAAGCTACACTAGGGGAAGTAATAATAAGACTTCGTTTATCAAACATGCATCTAGTTGTTTTATTATTGCTCAAGTGCATATGGATGATATCGTATTTGGCTCAACTAACAAAAACAAGATTGATGAGTTTATTAAGTTGATGCAGAAAGAGTTTGAGATGAGTATGGTATGAGAAATAAATTTCTTTCTTGGATTGCAGATTAAGCAAATGAATGATGGGATATTCATATCTCAATCAAAATATGCTAAGAATCTTGTAAAGAAATTTGAACTTGAAAAGGCAAAAGCTATGAGAACTTCTATCTATACTAACTTGAAACTTTCCAAAGATGATGTAGAAAAGGAGACTGAGGTAAGTTTGTATAGAAGCATCATTGGTAGCTTACTTTACCTTAGTGCAAGTAGATTAGATTTATGTTTCAGGACTTTGTGTAAGATTTCAAGCAAATCCTATGGAATCCCACTTGGTAGTAACCAAGAAAATTATCAGGTATGTATATGAAATTTATGATTATGGAATATGGTTTTCTAAAGAAAATAATGCTTGTCTTGCAGGGTTTAGTAATGCTGATTGGGCAGAGAATGCTAATGATAGAAAGAGCACATCAGGTGGATGTTTTTAGCTTGGTATAAACTTAATTTCTTGGCATAGCAAGAAATAGAATTCCATCTCCTTGTCCACTGTAGAAGCAAAATACATTGTAGCAGGAAATTATTGTACACAACTGTTATGGATGAAGCATATGCTAAGTGATTATGGTATTGAACAAAAATCTATACTGTGTTTTATGATAATACTGGTGCTATAAATATTTATAAAAATTCAGTCTAGCATTCTAGAACAAAGCACATTGACATCAAATATTATTTTATGAGGGAGCTTGTATAGTCAAAGGTGATACACATTGAACACATCTCTACTGAAAATCAATTAGCTGACTTGTTCACTAAGGCATGAGATGCATCAAGATTTGAGAATCTAAGAAAGGCCTTAGGCAGTTGTCAGTTTTTTTGAATAAGCATTGCTTTGTATTATGTTAAGTATGTGTGAGCTGTAATCTATGTTGTGCTTTTAATTGAGATACTGGTTAAAAATGAAAAATTCAAAGAGGGCTACCAATAGATGATGTGTGAAAGCCATCAATGAGAGTAACCTCAGGGTATCTAGGAAATATATTGAGGTCACTAACTCAAGTGAAAACGGTACCTCTATATTGTGTGAAAACTATTGTATTTGATTTGTAATCCAATGTGATTAGTTTTTTCATGAACATGTCAAAATATTTGATATCTCAATTGAATGAGAAATGATATTAAACAGCTTTCTTATGTTGATTATAAATAGCTTTGAAGTATGCTTCTTTAGAATAATCTATATGATGTCCAAATATTGTTGTTAAGTTACTTGCGATTGTTTTTAGTTATGTTATTTATAACATAGGATGACTTTTGTGCCTTACGATGTCTTTTATGCCTGATTGAAATTTGATTTTCTTATATGAGTCCATGTGTCAATAAATGTCATATCAGCATTATTGGTTTGAGAGGGAGAGTTTTCAATGGCGGGAATCTTTGTCTTTATAAAATTCCTTATTGTAATCAAAATCAATTTTTTATTTTAAGTCATTAATTGCATTAATGGATTTGTTTTGGAAAAATCAAATTTGAATTTGTTTTGGAAATTGAATTGGACTTGGATTCACTCTTTCCAAGTTTATCACAAACTCAGTTAGGGTTATTTTGTTCTTATCACATATTGCGCTGCATTTTGCCTCTTTCACTTCTTTCTCTATTCTTCAAACCCTTGTGCGGCTCTCAAAGATCATAAAATCCCTCAATGGCCTCCATAACTAAATTTGAAAAATCCGTCATCATCAAGTGATTCCAGTAATCAAATAAATCATGACAGCTCACATGAGAACAATCGCAACAGCATGCAGAGGTTCCAAGTGACCCACAATGAGTGAGGACGAAGAAATTCTAGTGGGGAGAATGAGAGACAATCTTAAGCCCAAGTTTAACAAGTTTCTTACTAATGAAGTCAAGAAAAAATTTCAAAAGTACATATCGAAAAAGGAAGCTACAGATTGAAAAGCCTATGAAAGTTGTAGATTTCAACAAGTATGGCCTGGGTGAGCTTCTTGAGTCCATCTACTAGACCAAATGGTAAACAATTTTTTGCCTCCTATTAAGACTCTTATTCAAGAGTTTTATACTACCCGATTCCATTGATAATCCAAAAAGCGTTTCTTATCACAAGGTATATTGTAGAGGTAGGTTGGTGAAGTTTTCTCCCAATGTGATTAACCCATCAAAATCAGGTTAGAGATAATAGGGTGAAATTTTGTTCTGTTTGGGCGCCAATATACCAATTAATTTAGGTCTGTGGATACATAGAATGATAGTTCAGATTGCACCTTACAAATTTGATTATCACTTGCTTGTGTTTCCTTGTTTGATTCAAGGAATTTTGGCTCAAAATAGTGTTCGTATGAGTTCTATAGAGACATTTGACATTTTGCTTGAGCCTATCACTAAAGGATTCTTGTCTAGATTGCATGATAAAACCATTTTGCTTAATCCCCAACTAAGACCAAGAAGGTTCAGATCAAATCCAATGAGTAATATGGAAGAACATCTTGCTTTAATCAATGTTGCTTTAGCTGATATCTTGCAAGATATCAAGGATATAAAGGCCAAGCAATCTAAGTTAGAGAGGAAACTTGATGGCAAAGAAACTATAGAGAAATCACCTTAAATGCCAACTGATGGGATAATGGAGAAGCATCCAGAGGAGACTAGGCCAAAAGAGGAACATGCTGAACAAACTACTTTTATTACAGAAAAGGCAGCAAAGAAGAATAAGAAGAAAAAGGGTGAAAAGAAGAAATCAAAAGGCATTGAGCTAAAGAAACAGAAAAAGGTCAAGATTGCCAAGAAAAAGGCTTCCTAGAAGCAAGTTACTACAGAGCTAGCCCATGCTTTAAGCATAGAAGAACAAGCACCTCATGTTCCTACTTCACAGAATACTCCACCACATTATGAAGAACCTTCACATGAACCAGTTCCTGAACTAGACAAAGCAGCAGAGGAGATTCCACTAGAACTTGCAACTGAATCACTCATGGGGTTGTCTCACGATATTGAAACTAATGTTGAAAAACTTGGCAAAGCTATCTACAAGATTATGGTAAAAGTTACTACATCTTCTTATGATAAAACAGCACAGCAGGACACTCCAATCGCTTTTGAGCAGACTACTCCATCCACCACGGGCAAAAGGTTCAAGACCACAGCTAGCAGATCTAAGGAAAGGCCTGGACTACCACCCAAATTGCCAGTCCGCAAGTTAGTATGATTGACCTGATTTCATATAATTTTTGGACCTTCGTTTTTATTTTCTATTTTTCAATTTTTATGAAATCAAGGGGGAGAAAAGGTTTCTGAAATTTATTGTTTCTGTTTTACTTTGCTCTAAACTGAAGTTTATTTGGATTAGTGTTTTCGTCAGGAGGAGTAAGAGGAGTAATAGTTTTTTGTTCTGATCTTTGATGAGAACTTTGTAGGGATTTTGTTTTTGGATGTTAACCTAATCTATTTTACAGGATTTACATCATTTTTTATGTTTGTGTTTGATAGTTTAACTTGCAGGTCATTAATGTATGAATAGAACTATTTGCATTGTACTTCCTTTTGCTTAATTTTGATTTTATTATAGAAGTTTAGTTTATCATCTTTGTTTAATTTGTTAACAGATCAGTTGATGTGTAACAGTTTATTTTTAGCAGTTTATTTTTTAGCTCTTATAATTTTACTTGCAGATGATGTGATGATTAGTCACACTAGCTCTAATTATTTTGTTTGCAAGTTATTTCATTTCAGTCATTTTCTGTTATGATTGTTTCTGTTATGTGTTTTATAATTGATAAGTCGTTATTCCTATTGGTATGATACTTTCAGTTATATTTGATATGTTTGTTTTCAGTTACATTAGATATATTTTTTATGCTTCAGAAATAGGTTGATGTTTTCATCACAAGTTGTCAAAAAAAGGGGAGATTGTTAGTGTCAAACGTGACATCTTGGCATCTGTCATATACATGATTATTTTTGGACAAACTTGTAATTAAAACATTAGTTTATATTCTTTTTTTTTAACTGTTTCTAGAAGTCTTTATTAGAAACTATTAGATTCATATTGAATATCTCTTATTAGATTAGGATATTATTCTACTATCCTAATTCACTTAAGGGTATATTTTATTAGTGTCCTAATTTACTTAGGAGTTTATTTATATCACTTCCTATATTATTGATCATTATCTTATTCTTACCAATTGACTTTGATTGAGATTCTACAGGATATTGATGAGAACGGCAACTGAATTTCACACTATATATATAATGTTATTTCCTATAACTTATATGGAAGTGGTGGTAGCTTCCCATTTCAAGATATTGAAAAGGGCTTCAAGGCCAAAATTGAAATGTGTCTTTGATTATGTTTTATGAGAGTTTTATTATTGTATGAAAGGTTGTGATCAGGTATAAATTTTATTTATGTCTATTTGAGTTAGAATTCACTCGAGAGAACTTGCAATTTGAGTGTTTATATAATTTAGTGTCAGATATTATTATGTGTTGCTTAACTGTGTGTTGTTAAGTTGTCAGTAATAGAGAGTGCGCAGTGTCACTAGAGTTTAAGATCTTATTGGGATTTTATTTTATAAAGATTAGGTCAGAGTGTGAGAGTAAGTTAGCACTATAAACGCACTTAAAGATTATACAAACAAGAACTTAGTGAATTGCAGCTGTAAGCTATTTGTGGGCGTAGGTTTTTATAATCGAACCACGTAAAATCCTCCTGTGCCATTTTATTTTATAGTTTGCTGTTATATTACATATAACTAATCCATACTTTCAAATCTCACTTGTTTAATTACAATGCATTTAGGTATTAATTAAAAATTTTTAAATTAAATTAATTATTTATATATTTTTTTACATATCTCGTTAATTGTACTTTTTTTCTTAAAAACTTTATTAAATTGATAAATTTTAATAAATTAAAAGTGAGAAGGATGAATTACATTGTGAACACATGCATTATTATATCATTCTTCCCACTAAATTAAGTTATAAAAAGCATTAAATGCAATACATAAAATTATATAGTTTAAATATCCTCACAAACTTTCAAACTATAAAGATATTCTCATTTGTATTGAACATTAATTGATTAAATTTGTAATCATCAATATTGATAAATTAAGTTTGTAAGTATCATTTTTTAAAAATAAGCTTTTAGCAACAAAATTAATTTGACTAGTTAAATGGTCGCTAAATGGATGTTGGATACCATTTATTTGGCTACTACATTTTTGTTACTAGTTGTGGTCGCCAAATAGACGTTGGGAACCAAATTTGGAATAAGTTTTGGTGACCGCATATTTTCTTATTTCAAATATTAAAGTAATAAATTAGTTGTTAAAAATATTATGTATCTCCTTAAATAATTAAAAAAATCATACTCCCAATGCAAGTGGTAAGGCCGAAATTATGTTTCAGTTTGTTTGAATATCATGAGTGGGAGGCTAGTATATATATAATCTATTTTTCCCAAAAAATGCCTATGCAAACAACAACTAAGATCCTATGTGTTAGACTAGATTAGTTATAATCAAAATTAATTTACAGAAAAAATAAAAGCAAATAAAAAACGGAAACAGAGAATTTTTACGTGGTTTGATTCAACCAACCTATATCGACAGAGGCTAATTTAAGCCTAAAAAATTCACTATGTTTTTTAGATGTTTAAAACAATCCTAGGACTTACAATCTACAAACTCTCCTGTTTTGACGACTAAACAACTAGTTCTGCCTAAAACTTTTACACGCTTGACTTTCTTCTTATCTTGAAGAACATCTCTTAGCAACAAGAATCAATAAGAATAACAAAAGAGAAAACAACTCACAATGAATCATCAATAATTGATAATTGATTTATCAATCTTAATAATCTATAAATAAACTCTCTCTAAAAAAACTATATTTGTAACCTAGATGTTGGATACACTTCAACATTAAGGCTCTCGCCTTATACAGGCAACTTCATGATCAGATGATAGACCTCATAAACTGATGACTTGATGGACTGATTTGATTCACGTAGCCTTAAAATATGGAGTGAAATTGATTAAGTTTATCTAAGTTGATCAACAAAGATAACTTGATCATGCCAAAGATTGAGTTGAATGCCATGTTTCTAAGTTTGAACTTCAAACAATTGAGTTGAACATGATTCACTAAGTCAAACACAAAGCAACGAAGTTACTATCAATCCTACTCCAAGATAGACTAAGTTAAATTGTTCACTAAGTTGAACTTAAAAACATCAAATGAACAATTTAATAATTACGCAATTAATCAAATAAAGTTAAGGATAAGACGGTAATACCAATAAAAATAAAAAGATAAAAAAATCATAGTATCATCAACTAAAACTTTGGTTAAAAAGAGTAAAAGTAGTAATGCTAGACTTACAACCTTCATACAACTCAAACTCTACAACCTGTTTTGGAAGTTTACATGGCAAAATCCTATTAGAGATGTAATCTCACTCATTTTTTTTGTTTTTTTCCTCATCCAATGAATTCTTGCCATGTAGGCTACCACATAAAGTTTGTATTACATGAATGTTGTAAGTCTATCATTACTCGAGTAAAAATATCCTGCATACAAATAGGTCATAACCAAAGTTAAATAACAATATGAAAAGTCTCTTTAACAAACACAAATATTTAATTTGATTTCTTTTAGCACTGATGAACACTTAAATATGTATGCTTAATAAGAGCTTAATTCATTATATTGCATTAATAGTGCCATTAAACTCCTCAACTTAAGCATGTTTGTGGTCTTTGCATCTTTTGAATTAACTTTATCTTAATTTTGGTTTTTGTTACAAGTTTGGTAAAATGGGTATAACTTTCTATTTATAGATTAGAAAGGTGCAAATCTTGATTTGTTAGAAAGCTGATTAAATTATCTAGAAGATCATATTTCACAACCATCATCAAATTCGGGGTGTTAATAGACCAAAAATGGGCTTGAAGTGAACCCATATGCAATTTCAACTCAGCCTAACCATGTCTTTATATTTTGACTATATCTCTCGATATACGTATCCAAATTGTATGAATCAAGATGTTCTAGAAGGCTGAGAGAAATATCTACAAGTTTCATGAAGACATGTGATCAAAATTCTAAGTAATTTGGTGTCAAAATTGGTAGTCAAAGTCGGTGTACATGATGATCCCAATTGTCAACAAGATATTTGACAATTGTACCTTTGTAATTTGACAAGTTTGCCCCTGAATTTATCTATAAATAGAGATGCCTTGTGACCCATTAAGGCATCTTGGCCTTGGCTGGGATCACTTATTATTGTGTTTATCTCTTGTGTATCTCTTGTGTTTTGTTCTCTTAATGTTATTAATAAATCTTTTTTTTTTTTTTTGTAATTTGTTTTCTTTCTTTGATAATGTTTTGTTAAATTCTCTTTTGCTAAGGTGAAAGGGTGAAACCCTTGATATGAGAATAAGGATTTTCTAACCCTTGACATGTGCTTTATAATCATAATCTTTTGTTATTTATTTTATATGATTTATATTTATTTCTCTAATCAATCATGACACCACTCGTAAAGTGGAGGTCTTGATCTATTGTAGACAATCCTTGACATATCAAATGCTTGGATCCTTTCTAGATGTCTTATGGTTCTTCCTTACTGACACAAGTCTAATTAGGAACCTTGATTTGTCATAGACATATAGTGATTGGTACATTGGATGCTTAAACCCATTTACAAGAAGTGGTATAAATATTGGTAATCAAACAAATATAATTCATATAACTAAAATGGGCTTAAATGACATACCTTCCAATTGGAACCTGCTTAATGTGTGGATTCCAATTGAGTTATAATTGGGTTAATTATCCTTATTTGATATATCAAGGGTGGATCCCCTAACCTTAGCTTTCATTATTATTGTGTTAATTCCTTTTACTTGTGTATTTTACGTATTCTTGTCTATTGCTTATGAATTTTTTCTTTCATTTGCTATGGTAGATTTTACCTCCTAATCTCCATGGATGGTTTTACCACCTTTTGCTTTTGTTTTACAATAGAATGGTTGGTAGTACTGCCTACCATCTTTTCCTTTATTTGTTGACATCATCTTATAAATTATTTAAATTATTCATATTGCATTTGCTTACCTTATAGTTTGTAGCGCTAAAATTCCTTCCTCATGGATCAACCCCGGTCTCACCGAGTTTATTACTTCGACACTCCTATACTTGGGAGATAATCCTATTTTTGGATGTGTCAAGTTTTTGGCACCGTTGCCGAGGAGAGTAAAAATTGGCGTGCAAAATTGTAAGTATTCTCTTTTCTCATTTTAGATCTTAATTTTTCTTTGTCGTGTGTTCATCTTTTCTTTTCTTTTCTCTTTCTTGCAGAAAAATTTGGTCACGAACATCTAGTGGTAGACTTGTTAGAAAAACATCATCTTCCTTAGAAAACATGGTCGACAATCAAGTGAAAATGTTCACGGATGAAGGGGACAATCCTTCCCAACAAAATGATCAAAACCAACCAAGAACCCTCAAAGATTACATAAATCTGGTAGGGACTAGTGCACCATCTTGTGTAGTTTCTCCTCCCGATGCATCCATTTCAATTTCAAACCAAGTTTTGTTCGACTTTTACCTACCTTTCATGGCCTTGATATGGAGAACCCATATTTGCACTTAAAAATCTTTGACGAGGTGTGTAACTCCTACAGTGACCCAAATTGTAGCATAAACACCATTAGATTAAAGCTTTTTCCTTTTTCTTTAAAAGATAAAGCTAGAAATGGCTACAAAATTTGAGGTCAAGTTTCATCAGTTCATGGGATGAGATGAAACAAGAATTTTTGAAAAAAAATTTTCCTACCTATAGAACAAATTCTCTTAAAAGACAAATCTCAAATTTCACTCAAAAACAAAGGGAAACCGTTCACCAATGTTGGGATAGGTATAAGGAATTACTTAATACCTGTCCTCACCATGATTTTGAAACTTGGAGAATAGTTGCACACTTCTATGAAGGGTTAATACCTCAAGATGGGCAACTAGTGGAGCTAATGTGTAATGAAGAATTTGGAGATAAAGATCCTGATGAAGCAATTGACTATCTAGATTCCTTAGCAGACAAGGCCCAAAATTAGGATACTACTGGCACCTTTGAGGCACCAAGCAAGACCCCAACCTCGACATCCAATAGAGGCATTTACAACCTTAGGGAAGACCATGACCTTCAAGCCAAATATGCATCCTTAGCTAGAAAATTCGAGGCTTTAAAAATGAAAAAGAGTGGTCAATTGAATTCTATTCAAGAAATTGTCTATCACATTTGTAATGATAATGACCATTCTACTGATGAGTGCCCAACTTTGCCCACCTTTAGGGAATGTCTCCATGAACAAGCCATACCTTGAACACTTTCAAAAGGCCAAATCACATTTCATACTCATAAACCTACAATCCCGATTGGAGAAATCATCCAAATTTTAGTTGAAAAAATGACAATCATGCACAATCTTCACAAGTCCCTTTTCAAACATGACAAAATTTTCAAAATTCTCATGATCATGCATATGCTCCTCCTCCTAGGAATGACCTTGAAGAGACATTGCATTCATTCATTACAAAGCAAGAGACTTTCAATAGTCAAATTGCTCAAACATTAGCAAATTTGTCAGACACTCTTGCAAAATTTGTATCCACATTTAGCATCCAAGAAAAAAGGAAATTTCCTTCTCAAACATTGCAAAACCCCAAAGATCAATCTAACTCAAATGCAGGGAGTTCAAGTAACCATTATTTGGATCAAGCCAAATCAGTCATGACCCTTCGCAATGGTAAGGTTGTTGAAAAACAAATTCCTAAACCTTATGAGAAAGAAGAAGAATCAGTCTCTAAAGGTTAGGAAGAGGTTACCAAACCAACACCTAGCGAAGAAGAAACCAAATTCCTATCTGTGCCTCCATTTCCTCAACATTAACTACACAAAAGAAGCCAACTCACAATTCTGAAATTTTTGAGATTTTAAAATAGGTGAAGGTCAACATTCCCTTGCTAGATGTGATCAAACAGGTACCTTCTTATGCAAAATTTTTGAAAGATTTGTGCACTGTGAAAAGAAAATTGAATGTGAAAAAGACGGCCTTTCTAGCTGAGCAAGTAAGTGCTATTCTTCAAAACAATAATACAGTGAAATATAAGAACCTAGGTTATCCTACAATTTCATATGTTATTGGAGACGATAAAATCGAACAAGCTTTACTTGATCTTGGTGCTAGTGTAAATTTGCTTTCATACTCGGTTTTTCAAAAACTCAATCTAGGTGAGTTAAAACCGACTTCTGTGACTCTTTTGCTTGCTGATAGATCAATTAAAGTGCCAAGAGGAGTAGTAGAAGACGTGTTAGTTCAAGTCGATAAATTCATTTACCCAGTGGATTTTATCGTCTTGGATACAAAACCAGTGGAGGTATGTAATTCAATTCTTGTCATTTTAGGGTGTTCATTTCTAGCTACCTCTAATGCTTTGATTAATTGTAGGAATGGAGTCATGAAGCTATCATTCGGGAACATGACATTGGAACTTAATATTTTTAATATGTGCAAAAAACCACATGAAGAAGATGATGAAATTGAGGAGGCTAATATGATTAAAACTATTATGGAAGACCACATCCAAAAAGGGAGTTCTTCTGACCCTTTGAAAACTTGTTTAGTGAATTCATTAGAATCAAGTATGGAACTAGAGCCTGATCTTTCTGATATATGTTCTTTATTGGATTGTACACAGGTGATGGAAAAAGGGCTCAAAACCAAGATTCGAAGAATTGGGGCAAATGAATGAAAGCAAGAAAGAGGAAATGCCCAAGTTAGAACTGAAGCCCTTAACTGAATGACTAAAATACGCATATCTTGGGGAGAATTAGACATATCCGGTGATAATTTCTTCATCCCTCACAAGCGAGCAACAAGGTAAGTTGATAGAAGTTCTTAAAAGGCATAAAAATGCAATCGGGTGGACTTTAAAAGACATAAAAGGCATTAACCCTTTGATTTGTACACAGAATACATTTAGAAGAAAATGCCAAAACATCCCAACAACCTCAAAAGAGATGAAATCCCCATATGAAAGAGGTCATTAGGGCAAAAATTCTCAAACTACTTGATGTAGGAATTATCTACCCTATTTCTGATAGTAAGTGGGTAAGCCCTACACAAGAAGTACCTAAGAAATTTGACATTACGATAGTCAAAAATGAAAAGGGTGAATCATTGCCAACTCGAGTCTCATCTAGTTGGAGGATGTGCATTGATTATAGAAAATTAAATGCTATCACCAGAAAAGACCATTTTCCCTTACCATTCCTTGACCAAATTCTAGAAACAGTAGCAGGGCACTCCTACTACTACTTTCTCGATGGATACTCAGGCTGTTATCTAATTCTCATTGCACTTGAAGACCAAGAAAAGACCACATTCACGTGCCCTTTCGGCACTTTTGCATTTAGAAGAATGCCTTTTGGACTTTGTAATGCCTGAGCCACTTTTGAAAGATGCATGTTAAGCATTTTCAGTGACATAGTTGAGCATTGTTTAGAAGTTTTTATGGATGATTTAACTGTCTTTGGAAATTCTTTTGAGAATTGTCTTGAAAACCTAGAAAAAGTCCTAAAAAGGTGTGCGAAAAAAGGTCTTATTTTGAATTGGGAAAAATGTCATTATATGGTCACTTCGGGAATTGTCTTAGGTCATGTAGTGTCTTCTAAGGGAATTGAAGTGGACAAAGCAAAAGTTGAATTAATTTCCCATTTGTCTCCACCAAAAACAGTTAAAGAGGTCCATTCATTCTTAGAGTATGCTGGATTTTATAGGAGGTTCATAAGAAATTTCAGTGCTATATCTAAACCTCTTTGTAGCCTCTTAATAAAAGACACTTATTTTGAATGGACTCAAGAATGTCAAAATGCTTTTGATAAGTTAATTGGACTTTTAACAATTGCTCCAATTATGCAATCTCCTGATTGGTCCTTGCCTTTTGAATTGATGTGTGATGCAAGTGACTATGCCGTCAGTGCTGTCTTAGGACAAAGAAAAGAAGGTAAGCCATATGTGATATACTATGCAAGTAGGACTTTAAATGATGCAGAAATGAATTACACAACAACTGAAAAAGAACTACTTGCAGTAGTATTTGCATTGGACAAATTTTGATCTTATTTAATTGGTTCTCCAACTATTGTTTACACTGGCCATGCAACTGTGAGATATGTAATGTCTAAACAGCATGTAAAACCTAGATTGATATGGTGGATCTTATTGCTCTAAGAATTCAACATCACAATAAAGGATAAGAAAGGAGCTGAAAATGTCGTTGCAGACCATCTGTCAAGATTAACGATAGATACATTAATTGAAACTTCACCTATCAATGACTCTTTCCCTGATGAATTTTTATTCTCCGTTGCTACAGTACCTTGGTTTGCTAACATTGTAAATTTTCTTGCAACAGGAGAAATGCCACCTCATTGGAATGCTCAAGATAAAAGGAAGTTTTTGGCCAAGGTGAAAAATTTTTATTGGATGACCTATATCTGTTCAAATATTGCCCGAACCAAATAATTAGAAAATGCATACCCGACAATGAGGTAAGTAGTGTCATTAATTTTTGTCATTCCAAAGCATGTGGAGGACATTTTTCATCTAAAAAAGAGCTACTAAAGTCTTGCAATGTGGATTTTATTGGCCTACCTTATTTAAAGATGCACATGCATTTTGCAAAACTTGTGAAAATTGTCAAAAATTAGGATCCATTTCAAAACGAAACATGATGCCTTTGAATCCCATTCTTGTTGTTGAAATCTTCGACTGTTGGGGTATTGATTTTATGAGACCTTTTCTACCTTCATTTGGTTTTGTGTACATTCTTGTTGCAGTAAACTATGTTTCAAAATGGGTCGAGGCAATTCCATGTCGAAACAATGATCACAAAACAGTTATCAAATTCTTGAATGATTGCATTCATTATTAGAAAATCTTTTGAACCTTCACAAAAAGTTCTTTTGTATGATTCAAGATTGCATTTGTTTCCTGGTAAACTTCGGTCTCGTTGGACTGGGCCTTTCATTGTTAAAAATGTTTTCCCTCATGGAGTTGAAATTGAGAACCCAAAGAATGGTAATGTGTTTAAAGTTAATGGACAATAGTTAAAACCATTCTTTAAAAATTTTGACCAAAATGAAGAGTCCATTGCTCTAATCGATCCTTTTTAAGGATTGATTTTTCCCGATCAAGTGGCGGATACGGTACTCCGTGATTTTTAAAGTCGGTTTTTCAATTCCCTAAAAAACTGTTGCTCACCTTGCATTCATTTTCTTTTTTTCTCTCTCATTTTCTTCACATGGATACCATTCTCTCGAATCTACACAAACATTTTCCCTCTCTTCCTCAAAATGATTTGCTTAAAATTTACAAAGCTTTCGCAGAAAGACTAAGGATGTTGACGTGTAAGGGTATTCCTACTGATTTAAGATGGTTAATTGAAGCCAATGTTCGATTTTCTTGTGAATTTTCAGATGATCTTCTTTCTCACATGCCAGGTTTGGGAAAAAGCTCTTACGCCAAAAAGCGAAGAGCAAAAAGGTTACAAGTTTGTCACAAATGTGCAAGATGGACATGTAAACAGTGTTGCCGCTCCTTGGGATATTTGTCTAATAATTGAGAGGATAAACTACAATTCATCAAGAATGGACCGAGTAGGGAGTCTTTGGATAATATATGATTGACTCTTGAGATGCATTTTTATGGAATTGTGCAGCATGAAATTTTGAAATTATGGACACAATTTCAAAACGAGCAGGAACATTATAGTATTGGGAATCTAACTCAAAATGACCTTGTTTGTCATTTTATAAGAAAACTTGATGGGAAGCATATCCCCAACTCATAGAAGGTGTTTAAGCCGTTTCTTGACGTAAAACCAGAGGAACATGTAAGCCACAGTCATAACTACCTGTACATATGCATGTGTGCTATCATTTTTGAATTTTAATGCCTTACAGCTGTCATTTTTGAATTTATATCTTTTGGTTGACTTATGCATTTATGATGTCTTATTTCTATCATTTTTTTTTGTGAATTTCTATGCTTTATTGTCAAACTTTTTCAATAAATAGCCGAGCTACCTATATAGACATCATCATTATAATATCTTTTTGCACTCCATAAATATGATATCTCTTATTCTCCTCTTCACACATATAGTTAGAGAGTTGCATACACATGGAAGGAACCTCAAAATGTCGAATCCAAAAGATATGTGTATTTTATGGATCTCGACCTGGAAAAAGTGAAGAGTTTGTAGCAGTAGCAAATTATTTTGGTAGGCTATTAGCTGAAAGAAAGATTCATGTGGTTTATGGGGGAGGTAGCCTTGGGCTAATGGATTGTGTGTCAACAGCTGCGCTTGTAGGAGGCAGTCAAGTTTTAGGTGTTATTGCTAAAGCTTTGGCTGTAGAAAGCATCGTTGGAAAAACGGTTGGGAACGAGTTACAGGTCTCCTCTATGCATGAATGCATGACATATATGCTTATCAATTCGAATGCCTTTATTGCTTTACCAGGTGGCTTTGGTACTCTTGAAGGAATTTTTCAAATTGCCTCTTGGGCCCAACTGAATCTCCATCAAAAAGCCATAGGTTTGCTGAATGTTAAAAATTTCTTTGATCCTTTGATACATTTTGTTGATGCAGCTGTAGAACAAAATTTTATCCCTTATTTGGTGAGACCGATCCTTATTTCTACCACTAGTGCTAGTGAATTACTTGACAAATTACAAGCAATCAAGTATGAACTTGACCCAGCTATAACTCAAATTAATTAGTCAAGAGGACAAAACAAAAAGTGCAAATTGGATCTGAATCTCCGTTTGTAATCTTTCTTGTTTTTTATTTTATTTGTAGCATTTTATTTTACGTGTCTTTCAGGTCATCTCTTTTGAATAACTGAAGCTTCAGGTAATGTCTCCTATAATTTATCTCTCTATATTTAAATATTGAGGACAATGTTTCATTTGGTTGGGGGGAAGGATAATAAACATAAGTGTGTCTTAAATTTTCTTTTTGCTAAAAAAAAAAGCGAGTTTGTAATTAGATTCATAGTGCGGTGTAAGGAGTTCAAATCCTCTTGAGACGCATTCTGGGTCAGGAATGACAGAGTAAAGAGGGACAGTTTGAACTCTTGAGGCACACTCTAACCAATTTGTCATTTTGTTTTGATTTTGCATTTTTGAAGACTCATTTTAGCTAACCTGATATTATTTAGTTTTTTTTTTTTGAATTTTCTAACAAGAAGGTCTTATTCACTTCACTTTTAATTATTCAAATCTATGAACTCTCAAAACCTTATCATTTAATAAATTGTGTGCTCATGTACTCGTTAAGCAAGTATTCATGAATCTTTCTTCACACACACACACACATTGATGCATGATCGTGGGTTGCAAAATGAAATATTGTAATATTTGAGTTCTTTTGTTTTGTTAGGATAACAACAAAAGGAAGGGGAAAGTTAAAAAGAAAAAAAAAAGTGAAAGTAAAAAGAAAAAAAGTGAAAAAAAAGAAAGCAAAAAGAAAGGCAATCGTGGATAAGTTTGGTCTTATAGCTTCCTTAATTCGAGCAATTAAGCTCGAGGGGTGCCTCAACACCTAATACCCTAAGACCAATTGGTTTGGGAGCTATTGGCCCAAAGCTCATTACACGGATTAAGGAGAAAGCTTAAGGGGATTGAATACTTCACTATCCACAAGTTTCTAAGCAAAAATAAAGCATTGGCAACCCGAGTCATTAAGCTCGTTGGGGTGTCTTAACACCTAATGCCCTAAGGCCAACTGGTCTGGGAGTCATTAGCCTAAGGCTCGCTGCATGGGTTAAAGATGCATTATTTCAAAATACACACACACACATATATATATATTGATGAATGAATGCCCCTTGCCTAAGGATGTTAGCCTTAACAAATATTAGAATTGATATGGTTTCTTTCTAATAAGCCCCATAGCCATGTGTTAACTGAGCACAAAAAGAAGGTTCGTTAATTATCTTGACTGGTACATGAGTCTTTAAAAAAAAAGAGAGAAAAAAATCAGTTGAGAGTTTGTTTATTCGGATAGAATCAAGGAGAGTGTAATAATGACCACCTTGGATGTAAAATTCTATAAATATCTTCTAAATAATAAGGCTTTAATTGCTAGGGACTAGCAATAAGCTGGTTGGGGGGTGTGATGAACACTTAAATATGTATACTTAATAAGAGATTAATTCATCATATTGTATTAATAGTTTCATTAAACTCCTCAACTTAAGCATGTTTGTGGTCTTTGCATCTTTTGAATTAACTTCATCTTAATTTTGGTTTTTGTTACAGGTTTGGTAAAATGGGCATAACTTTCTATTTATAGATTAGAATGGTTCAAATCTTGATTTGTTGGAAAGCTGATTAAATTATCTACAAGATCATATTTCACAAGCATCATCAAATTCAGGCTGTTAATGGACCAAAAATGGGCTTAAAGTGAACCCATCTGCAGTTTCAGCTCAACCTGACCATGTCTTCGTATTTTGACCATATCTCTTTATATACGTATCCCAATCGTATGAATCAAGATATTCTAGAAAGCTGAGAGAAATATCTACAAGTTTCATGAAGACATGTGATCAAAATTCTAAGTAATTCAGTGCCGAAATTAGTACTCAAAATCGATACATGATGATCCCAATTGTCAACAAGATATTTGACAATTGTACCTTTGTAATTTGACAAGTTTGCCCTTGAGTGTATCTATAAATAGAGATGCCTTGTGACCCATTAAGGCATCTTGGCCTTGGCTGGGATCACTTATTATTGTGTTTTATCTCTTGTGTTTTGTTCTCCTAATGTTATTAATAAATCTTCTTTTTCTTGCAATTTGTTTTCTTTCTTTGATAATGTCTTGCTAAATTCTCTTTTGCTAAGGTGAAAGGGTAAAACCCTTGATATGAGAATAAAGATTTTCTAACCCTTGACATGTGCTTTATAATCATAATCTTTTATTATTTATTTTATATGATGTATATTTATTTCTCTAATCAATCGTGACACCACTCGTAAAGTGAAGGTCTTGATCCATTGTAGACAATCCTTGGCACATCAAATGCTTGGATCCTTTCTAGATGTCGTATGGTTCTTCCTTACTGACACAAGTCTAGTTAGGAACCTGGATTTGTTGTAGACATATAGTGATTGACACATTGGATGCTTGAACCCATTTACAAGAAGTGGTATAAATATTGGTAATCAAACAAATATAATTCATATCACTAAAATGGGGTTAAATGGCCTACCTTCTGATTAGAACCTCCTTGATGTGTGGGTTCCAATTGAGTTATAATTAGGTTAATTATCCTTATTTGATATATCAAGGGCGGATCCCCTAACCTTAACTTTCATTATTATTCTTGTATATTGCTTATGAACTTTTTCTTTCATTTGCTATGGTAGGTTTTACCTCATAATTTTCATGGATGGTTTTACCACCTTTTGCTGTTGTTTTACAATAGAATGGTCGATAATACCGCCTACCGTCTTTACCTTTATTTGTTGATATCATCTTGTGAATTATTTAAATTATTCATATTGCATTTTCTTACCCTATAGTTTGTAGCGCTAAAATTCCTTCCTCATGGATCGACCTCGGTCTCACCGGTTTATTACTTTGACACTCCTATACTTGGGAGATAATCCTATTTTTGGATGTGTTAAGCACATAATCACAAATATGCCAAAACATATAAGTTCCAACACCATGAAACATCCATTAATGCAACTTCATATCTCATGACATCTTTTCTTTCTTTTTGTAAATGCATACGTGGTCCAACGATATTTTTTTATTCATGTAAAAAATAAATAAAAATATAATTTATAAATAAATAAATAAATTTTAATTCATATTTTCTCACCTTACTCTTCTAATTTTCCCTTCAACTAAGCCAAAACAAAGAAGAACAAAAATCAAACCCAAACCATTATGCTCACCTCGAACAACGATTATGCACAGATCTAAAATCTCCAACAAATGCATAAACTAACTAGTCCTGTACAACCTATTGTTTCTTGGAAGATAACTATAGCAGGAGAAGTCTTCAATGCAACGAAGGTACTAGCTTAGCATGTTTTAGCTGGTATAGAACACCAATGATAGGCTAACAAATCAATATCCCACACACTTTCCAACGATCAAGTTTTGAGAAATTTAAGTCAAATTTGAAATTGGGAATTTTTTTTTAAAATTTTTAAACTTTGGAAAGTGGGTTAAGCTACTTATTTGTTGGGTTATCATTGGTGTGTTTCACTATGCTAAAGACTTTCCCCTATAGTAAGGATAGGACAATTGGGTCTATGTAGGGATGGCAAAATCCAGGGCTAGGGCCGGGGACCGGCCATCAATTGCGAACCCCGGTCCCGGGAAATTCCCTGGAATTTTTTTTTCGGGGCCAGGGTACACAGGGTGGGGTCGAGTTTTCCAACAACTTGGGATTAAAACCCGGGTTGTGTAATTTTTTTTTAATTCTGATTCTTTTGTCTCAGTTTTTTATATATAGCATGCAAATTTTGGTGCGAAGTGGGTTGCAGCCCAGCAGTGTCTTATTATGCATGGTTTGCTATAGGGAACGGGTTCAAATCCTTTGTATTGCATTTCTTCATTGAATTTATTTAAAGAGGTAATCTATTTATATATGGTACCTATAGGCTATAACCATAAAGTGGCTTCGACCCAGCGGTGTTTTGCCTTACATTGCCTTATGGTGGACCGGGTTTGAGTCTCTCCTATTGCAACTCATTTAATTTATTTTACAGAAATAATATTTGGACTGTCATGTGGCTGGTAGCCTGGTTGCACATGACTTTAACTGTGATTTTATCTTGTTTAATTATGGAATGTAGACATTAAACTGGCCAGATTCATTTATGTATGTTAATCGTGATGTTGTTAACAAATGAAAAGAATATGCTACAAGTTTCTCAAATTTTCATCTTAATAGATTTTGCATGCAAGGCATTTAACAGAAGATAATAAAGCTACAAAACTTGGGGGGATGAAATACAATTTAGATGATGGATATATTATATTGTATTTTATTATATTTTATGGTTACCTATACACTAGAGAAACTCGGCTCAGTCTGATTGATTTGGAAAATATCAGAGTCTCACGGCATGTAGTGCATTTTATCTAACTCTGATGACTTTATGTGCGTGTAACGATGCAATTCATGTTCATAATGTGGATGTTATTCTCATGTTAATTACCGGATCAATATGGGATTGCTTTGAGCCTATAATTAACACCTCTGCTTGCACTACATTGCCTACTTTGTTATAGACAAGATCAGACAAAACTTAAATAAGAAGCATTATCTTTAGACAATTAACTACATAAGACTATAAATTAAACATATATACCTAACGGTACTATTTTGGAAAATACCAAAATATTTTTTTTTCTATTTTTGTATGTTCATTAATTATTTACCTATTAAATATTCAAATGGATCAGTTTGTCACAGTCTATTACACACACAAAAACACATAAACATATTTAGTAAATATGACATGCATAATACATAATGCATTATTTACACACATGCATCCTAAATCCATGCATAATACATACATATGACACAAGACTTCTCCATCAAAATTCAAAACACTCCATCAAAATTCAAAATCTAACATATAAAAATAAAGTTAAAAACACTGCATCAAAATTTAAAAGCAAACACATAAAAATAAAGTTAAAAAGACTCCATCAAAATTAAGCTAAGTAGCTAACATGGTTGGTACACAAGAAGTGTATAAATAATTAAAACACCAATAAAATATGAGATAGACTTATAAAGCAAATAACAATACCAAGCTAAATCCATCATTTGGTACATAATCTCCAAAGGACAATCAATTTACCATGAAAACAAATACAAGTAGCTAAGGAAAATTAATCACAAGCCGATGTTCATGTCGATGATGGTGGTGGCCCTGAATCATCCACATACACAACCTTTTCTGCAGTAACTAGTTGAGCCTCAGGAACAAAACCTTACAAAACAAGCATATTGAAAACAAAGTTACTTTCAAAAAAAAGAAGCAAATAAAATTTAAATATTAAGTAAAATGAAAAAATAAATATTATACCACGTGATGCAACCCATAACCAATTTTGAGTACACATCAATGCCTCCAATGTATCTGGATGTAATCTGCTACGATAAGGACTCAAATGTCAACCTCCTGTACTAAAAGCAGACTCAGATGGCACTGTAGAAACTGGAATAGCTAAAATATCTTTTGCAAGTGCAGATAAGATAGGAAACTTAGCACTGTTTATCTTTCACCAACTCAAAACATCAAAATCATCATCAGTTTCATGTAAAGGATCATCTTCCAAATACAAATCCAAGTCTGACCTATTCTTGTTGGCACTTTTACGACTTTTGTATGCTTGAAAACGATCTCGTGATGCAAAAGCACGCTGCGTTGTCTTCTCTTCAATAGTCCTATACTCATCAACCATTGGTTGTGATTCACCTTGCTCACCTAATCCAGATGTTGTCACATTTAACCTATACTCTTCAACCAACTGATCAAGAGTATTACGAACATTTTCAATATATGCATCAGCCTCATTTCCATAAATAAGTGGAAAGAAGAATGTAATCAATTCTAGTTTATTCCTTGGATCCAAAATAGCAGCTACTGCTAATACCCTATGAAGGACATGTTGACCCAGGTATGGCAACCCAAGAGGGGGGGTGAATTGGGTTTTTATTTATCAAAACGGATTTAGAAAACTTTTCTTGAAAGATCAAAATTATTTCACTCTTTCTTTGAAAATAAAGGTGAAGAAGATGAAATTAGAATTTATCAAAGATGCAATCAAAAGAATAATAATGATGAACAATCACAAGTGCAAGTAAATGTAAAGAGGAAAGGGATAGAGAGAGTGCAAACTCAATTTACGTGGTTCGGCAAACCTTGCCTACGTCCACGGGCTCCTAGCTCCACGAGCTAAGCTTTCCACTAAGTTGTAGAAATCTTTACAACTTGCTTGATGAACAACCTCACCAAGACTTTTTCTTCCAACTCTTGATAACACCACACCAAGAGTTCTTCTTGATGAACAACCTCACCAAGGCAACTTCCTTCAACTCTTGATAACACCACACCAAGAGTTCTTCTTGATGAACAACCTCACCAAGGCAACTTCCTTCAACCCTTGATAACACCACACCAAGAGTTCTTCTTGATGAACAACCTCACCAAGGCAACTTTCCTCAACTCTTGATAACACACAGCAAGAGTTCTCTCAAGGATAACTATTATCCTTTACAATAATATCTCACTTTCACCACAATACAAGAACAAAGATAATTTTTACAACAAAAGTATAACTCTCTTCAAAGAGTAGATAAATAATATAAAAGCTCTCTAGACTTGATATTTCTCTTGCTTTTTGCTTGATAAAATACTTCTCTTGCTCTTGTCTTGCTGAATGCATGGGAGAAGGGCTCCTTTTATAGGCAAATAGGATGAACTTAATCAAGTGAAGACACCAACTCCAAATTTTCTGCCCACCATAAAAACCGTAATCTTGTCTTCCATTTTTGTCAATGTTCCGTTTGAAATTTGAAAATCTGCAAAACATAAAAGATTTGCAAATTTGAATAAGCTTTCCAACGCATTAAGAATCAAGTCATTTGGATATTTGTAGCTCAAGATATGGCCAAAACACCATTTGGTGCTCATGTGACTTGATTTTTCTTTCTTGTGTCAGTCCACCAAATTGAATGATAATTCTGTCAGCCTTCCGTTTGAAATTTGAATTTCTTCAAAACATAAAAGATCTTCATATTTGAATAATCTTTCCAAAACATTAAGAATCAAAGCATTTGGATATCTCTATCTTAAGATATGGCCAAAACACCATTCGGTGCTCATGTGAGTTGATTTTTCTTCTTTGTGTCAGTCCACCGAATTGCATGTCAATTATGTCGGCCTTCTGATTGAAATTTGAATTTTTTCAAAACATATGAAATGTTCTTCATTAAGTCATCTTTCCAATGCCGCAAGAATCAAGTCATTTTGATTTTTCTAGCTCAAGATATGTCCAAAGGAGTATTCGGTGCTCATGTCAGCTGCTTCCATTTGTCTTTCAACTTGCATGATGATTTGGACAACCTTGCACTTGAAATTTGAATTTCATTAAAACATATGAAATGTTATAAATTGAGTAAGCTTTCCAAAGGCTCAAGAATCACATCATTTGGATATTTGTAGAGATATATATGACCAATTGATTGAACATTGCTCATGTGTCACATTCCTTGAGTCAATCCTTGTTCTTAAACTTTGGTGCCTTTAACATGTAGTCTTCTCCTTAGCTTCAACACTTCATTTTAATAAGCCTCTTCTTGATTTTAAAATTATTTCAATGATCTTACTCTTGCACATAAATAAACATGTTAGTAAATCTCAATTAATCAATGTGTATTGTTATCATCAAAATTATCATGTAGCCTTAGGGCTAACAATCTCCCCCTTTTTGATGATGACAAACCATTGATTGCTTTAAATAATATCTAAAATCAAGAATGAAAATAAAATCAAGAATAATCAAAAAAAATGGCACTTGTTATGAATATAAGCAATCCAACTATTTCTCCCCCTTTTGTTATCATCAAAAAGATGTAATCAAATTAACTACTCCCCCTAAATATATTCTCCCCTTAACATATGCTACCATTCAAAGATTATCATATTAAAAAAAAATTAAGACATATCCAACATGCCTAATTCTCTTCTAATTATGCAAAATCTATCTTAACTAAGGGGTTTAGTAAATATATCGGCTAATTGTTTCTCGGTGGGAACAAATTCTAAAGAAATATTACCTTTTTGCACATGATCTCTAATAAAATGATGTCTAATCTCTATATGCTTAGTCCTAGAGTGTTGTATGGGATTTTTTGAAATGTTGATGGCACTTGTATTGTCACATTTGATGGGAATATGATCAAATACCACACCATAATCTTTTAAAATTTGTTTCATCCAAAGAGATTGTGCACAACAACTTCCTACTGCAATATACTCGGCTTCCGCGGTTGATAAGGCAACAGAATTTTGTTTTCTACTAAACCATGAGACTAATACATGTCCTAGAAAATGGCAAGAACCAATAGTGCTCTTTCTATCAAGAAGACTTCCAGCAAAGTCCGCATCAGAATAACTAATTAGATCAAAATTATCACACTTAGGATCCCAAAGACCTAGATTTATGTTTCCAAGAAGATATCTAAATATCCTCTTAACAGCCTTAAGGTGAGATTCCTTTGGACAAGATTGAAATCTAGCACACATACACACACTAAACATAATATCAGGTCTACTAGTAGTTAAATACAAAAGAGAGCCAATCATACCTCGATATTTTTTTACCTCAACATCTTTTTCTTTCTCATCTTTGTCAAGCTTGGTTAATGTACCCATAGGTGTGTTATATGTCCTTGAATTATCAATGCCAAATTTCTTGAGAAGATCTCTTGTGTATTTCGCTTGATTAATGAAGATCCCATCTATTGATTGCTTGATTTGAAGTCCAAGGAAGAAATTTAATTCTCCCATTAAGCTCATTTCAAATTCTTGTTGC
>SNVD02001128.1:0-39664 GCA_013180625.2 Boswellia sacra | reverse complement strand
AGGATTATTCCTAGAAGATGTATGAGCAAAATAATTTTAAAATACTTTTAATTTTTATGAGTTTTATATCCTAAGCCTCTTTTATCAAAAACACACCTTTGGTTTTGTAACCTAGAATTCAAATTTTTTGTGCTTTTTGTAAAACTATCAACAATATTTCTTAAATCATTATTTTCCTTTTTCAAATAACATTTTCTTTCTCTAATTTATCAAAATCCTTTTGTTTTAAAATCTCATTTTCAGTTTTTAATAAATGTATTTGATTTTCGAAACTTTCAAAATCTTTTTGCCTTAAAATTTCATTTTCATTTTCTTAAAGCGTCTTTCATTTATGTTCTACCAACTCTTCTAATTGAGAATAAAATGATTTTTGAATGTCTTTTTGACAAGCAATTGATTTTTGAATTTTGCTATATCAACTTGCACATGTAAACTATTGGAATGCTTCACAAGTAATTCATCATATGAAAGTTTTAGGATCACATAAGTTTAGAATACTTACCTCATCGTCACTTAAAGAGCACATGTTTGCCACTTCGTAATCTTCTTCTTCGGTGGAGCTAGCTTCACTATCATCCCAATTTGTGGCTTTCATTGCTTTGGATTTCTTGTTTTGACTCTTGAAGTAAGGACAATCCATCTTTACATGTCCCGTTTCTTGCACTCATAGCAAATGACTTGATCATTTTTCTTATCTTGCTTTGAGCTTTGCCCTTTGTACTCCCTTCTAGAATTCTTCTTGAATCCTTGGTTTCTTCTAATCATCCTTTTTAGCTTTCTTGTGATGAATGCAAGATCTTCATCATCTCCTTCGTCGTCGGACTCATCATCTTCTTTTGTTGAAGATTTGAAAGCGATATTTTTCTTTTTCTTGAAATCTTCTTCATTCTCCTTCAATGTGATTTCATGAGTCATGAGAGAACCCATAAGTTCTTCTAATGGTAGTTTGGTGAGGTCCTTTGCTTCTTGAATTGCCGTCACCTTTGGCTCCCAAGATTTTTGTAGACACCTAAGAATCTTTCTCACCATTTCAACATTAGAATAAGATTTACCAAGAGATTTCAAACTATTAATAATATCCGTAAATCTAGTAAACATTTCAGAAATTGATTCATCCGCTTTCATCTTAAAAAGCTCATAACTATGAACTAGCATACTAATTTTGGATTCTTTAACTTGACTAGTTCCTTCATGAGTTACTTCAAGTGTGTGCCATATTTCTTGTGCCGTAGAACAAGTAGATATTCTATTAAACTCATTTCTATCTAGAGCACAATACAACACAGTCATAGCTTTAGCATTCAAACTCAATTTCTTTTTATCATCTTCACTAAACTCTTTAGGTTCTTTAAGCATGCATTCCCCATTTTCAATTTTGTTAGGAACAAAAGGTCCTTCCAAAACAATAGACCACAAATCATAATCAAAAGATTTCAAGAAAATACTCATTCTAGTTTTCCAATAAGAGTAATCACTTCCATTAAAAAAATGGAGGTCTAGAGATAGAAAGTCCCTCAACATATAAAGTTGAATTAAAAGTTGCCATAGCTCAAAATCGGTTAAGATTTAAAAAAAAATGAGCAACCTTGCTCTGATACCACTTGTTGACCCAGGTATGGCAACCCAAGAGGGGGGGTGAATTGGGTTTTTATTTATCAAAACGGATTTAGAAAACTTTTCTTGAAAATCAAAATTATCTAACTCTTTCTTTAAGAATAAAGGTGAAGAAGATGAAAATAGAATGCAATCAAGAGAATAGAAATGAAGAACAATCACAAGTGCAAGTTAATGTAAAGAGATAGGGATAGAGAGAGTGCAAACTCAATTACGTGGTTCGGCAAACCTTGCCTACGTCCACGGGCTCCTAGCTCCACGAGCTAAGCTTTCCACTAAGTTGTAGAATCTTTACAACTTGCTTGATGAACAACCTCACCAAGACTTTTTCTTCCAACTCTTGATAACACCACACCAAGAGTTCTTCTTGATGAACAACCTCACCAAGCAACTTCCTTCAACCCTTGATAACACCACACCAAGAGTTCTTCTTGATGAACAACCTCACCAAGGCAACTTCCTTCAACCTTGATAACACCACACCAAGAGTTCTTCTTGATGAACAACCTCACCAAGGCAACTTCCTTCAACTCTTGATAACACCACACCAAGAGTTCTCTCAAGGATAACTATTATCCTTTACAATAATATCTCACTTTCACCACAATACAAGAACAAAGATAATTTTTACAACAAAAGTATAACTCTCTTCAAAGAGTAGATAAAGAATATAAAAGCTCTCTAGACTTGATATTTCTCTTGCTTTTTGCTTGATAAAATGCTTCTCTTGCCCTTCTTGAATGCATGCATGGGAGAAGGGCTCCTTTTATAGGCAAATAGGATGAACTTAATCAAGTGAAGACACCAACTCCAAATTTTCTGCCCACCATAAAAACCGTAATCTTGTCTTCCATTTTTGTCAATGTTCCGTTTGAAATTTGAAAATCTGCAAAACATAAAAGATCTTGCACATTTGAATAATCTTTCCAACGCATCAAGAATCAAGTCATTTGGATATCTGTAGCTCAAGATATGGCCAAAACACCATTCGGTGCTCATGTGACTTGATTTTTCTTTCTTGTGTCAGTCCACCAAATTGAATGATAATTCTGTCAGCCTTCCGTTTGAAATTTGAATTTCTTCAAAACACGAAAGATCTTCATATTTGAATAATCTTTCCAAAACATTAAGAATCAAAGCATTTGGATATCTCTATCTTAAGATATGGCCAAAACACCATTCGGTGCTCATGTGAGTTGATTTTTCTTCTTTGTGTCAGTCCACCGAATTGCATGTCAATTATGTCGGCCTTCTGTTTGAAATTTGAATTTTTTCAAAACATATGAAATGTTCCTCATTACGTCATCTTTCCAATGCCATAAGAATCAAGTCATTTTGATTTTTCTAGCTCAAGATATGTCCAAAGGAGTATTCGGTGCTCATGTCAGCTGCTTCCATTTGTCTTTCAACTTGCATGATGATTTGGACAACCTTGCACTTGAAATTTGAATTTCATTAAAACATATGAAATGTTATAAATTGAGTAAGCTTTCCAAAGGCTCAAGAATCACGTCATTTGGATATTTGTAGAGATATATATGACCAATTGATTGAACATTGCTCATGTGTCACATTCCTTGAGTCAATCCTTGTTCTTAAACTTTGGTGCCTTTAACATGTAGTCTTCTCCTTAGCTTCAACACTTCATTTTAATAAGCCTCTTCTTGATTTTAAAATTATTTCAATGATCTTACTCTTGCACATAAATAAACATGTTAGTAAATCTCAATTAATCAATGTGTATTGTTATCATCAAAATTATCATGTAGCCTTAGGGCTAACAGGACATCCCAATATTTCTCAAAATTTTCCATCATCTTGTCTGCCATGTCTCTTACCTTCTTATGTAGAGATTCCTCCCATCTTGTTAATTCCAACCTCAAATCACAAATTTGAGGGAAGAAAATGTTAGATGCAGGGTACTTACATCCTAAGAATGCCCTTGTCACGGTATAAAATACTTTCAAATGCTTGCACATCAATGCAGCCAAGTCCCACTGTGCATCTAAAGGAATACAATCATATTGCTCATCATGAAGAGCTAAACTATCAAACACATCTCTATACTCTAATGCGGTTGTAAGCATCAAATATGTCGAATTCCATCGTGTTTTACAATCTAGGGTCAACTTTTTCTTACATGACACATTCAACTCCTCAACAACACTCTCAAATTTCTCAATCCTTTTGGGTGTGGAAATCCAAAAGGCAACACTATTTCTAATTGCTTCTAATCCATCTCCAAGAACAGTCAACCCCTCTCTCACAATCAAATTCAAAATATGTGTTGTGCATCGCATATGAAACAACTTTGCTTTTAACATCATTTTATCAGATTTAAATGCTTTTCAAAGAAGGAATCATGGCATCATTTGTTGAACAATTGTCAAGGGTAATGCAAGACAATTTCCTATCTACTTTCCACTCAGCCAAGCAATTACAAATCAACTTTTTAGAAAGCAAGCCAGCAGTGTGTGGACATGGAACATAAATGAAGCTAAAACATTAAAAAGAACAAAAATCAATATAAAGGTATTTAAAAAAAAGTCCTTGTGAATGAATATAGTTTAAAAAAAACATACCTCAAAATACGGCTTTGCAACGCCCAGTTATGATCAATAAAATGTGCTGTTACAACCATATATCCCTTTTTTTGGTTTGTGGCTGCCCATATATCACTAGTAATTGCAATTTTACTTGAATAAGATTCAAGCAACCTCACTATCTTTTCTTTTTCAGTCTCATACAACTTAAAGATTGTATTCTTCAAAGTATTTCTACACATGGGAGGAAATAAAGG
Organism: Boswellia sacra; assembly: GCA_013180625.2. Taxonomy (NCBI): domain Eukaryota; kingdom Viridiplantae; phylum Streptophyta; class Magnoliopsida; order Sapindales; family Burseraceae; genus Boswellia; species Boswellia sacra. Next base: position 35,250 of record SNVD02001128.1, on the reverse strand, counting down.
TTGGGCATAAAACATAAGCTCCCGAAATTGCTTATACTCAACAAATGATAAAGGAAGTTCATGCATTACAACTAGCTTTGGAACCTTCTCCTTACATTTATTTACAACTTCATGAAGATCAGTAGAATCTTGCTTCTTAGTAAAACTCAACTGTTGTTGGCCGCTTAATATTTGTTTTCGATGTTTGCAAGTGTTAAGATGATTTGCTAAATGTTTTGTTCCATCCATATGATGGCCAACTAATGCATACTTGCAATATTTACACACAGCCTTCCGCTTTCCTTCTCTTGTCTCTCTATCATAGTGCTCCCAAACCCACGATCGATGTTATGGTGGCTTTTTTATTGTCTCTTTAGAACTAGAACTACATCCAGCAGCTCCACGTCCATGTCCTCCATGCCCACCTATGTTTCTATTTGATCCATCTTCAACTTCAATCTCAACAAAATTTTCATCATTACTTGCTATATCATTATTATCATCATCCATTGAAATATCATTAAATGATGAGGGTGCTTCTTGTGTTTCCGAAGTAGACATTTGAAGATCAACCTGTGAGCAAAATTTATTAGCAATTAAAAAAGGCATGATAAATTATTGAAGTGTACAAGTACTATGACATCAAATTTCTAAATTAAATGGTTTTATTTAATTAATATAAATTATTGAAATAAGAGATATACAAGTATTTAATTAGAAAGTTAAATTAAATTTTAATTTGTAAGTTAATTATTATCATGCATGCCAAAGACTCAAAAGTGACATGTAGAAAGTCCTATTATAGTTCTCCCTCAACTACTACTTTGGATTTTTTTTGTCAAATTAGTACAATTAAGATCACTATTTAATGTGAGGGAGAGAGGTTAACGTTCCAATGCTTAGACTGTGCATCAAGATGGAAAATGAGTAACTCTTTCTCTCTTCACATTTAGTCAATCCAAATGTAATGATTAAATTTGACAGCTATAAGCATAATAATTGGTAATTATGAGCAACATGAACACGGTAATATCATGATGCAATTAGAACTTAAGGCCCCAATAATTAAGAGGTTACATGTTGACTTGGAGTGCACATCAAACAAACCCCATTGAACATGATTTCTAATGTCCACTAGCAATCAATCAATGATACTAAATTTCTTGTTGATGCCATAACTTAGGAAATGATGTGAAGGTCAAAATAACTTATGACCAAAAGTCTTCTTAACAAATTAAAGCTTAGAAAGTCTTCTTAATGAATTAAAGATGACAAGACTACATTACCAATTACACGAAAGTCTTCATGAAAGCTTAGAAACACTGAAGACTGAAGTCAAGACTCAAGACTCAGGGGCTGCCTTCTTAACGAATTAAATGAGTAACAAAGTACAAAACTTACTGATGGAGGTAATGATTAACAAGCTACAGAGAGCAAGCGCTGAATCTGATGAGTCGATCTGTCGATGGTTCAGTTACTGATGCAAAAATAAAAGTGAGCAACAGAGCTACAATTCGTGGAATGGTGCTAGAAATTAGGGATTTACAAAAATATAAATGACAAATGAGGTATACAAATGTCTAATTTAGATGGGCTGAACCAGGCCTTGGTTTGGATTGTGTTGTCTTGTTGGGCTTTTATGAATTGTTTTAGTAAAATAGTTTATGGGTTTAAGGGGTTATATTTAAGAATACAAATTTGATGGATTAAATTGATATAATTTTATAATTTAATTACACACCCCGAGTTCAATTCCGGGTCCCCGGCCCCAGCCCCGGCTGAATTGTTTTGCCATCCCTAGGTGTATGAGATTCTAACAAGTGGCAACTTTAAACACCAAGAGTAATTCACACATGCGGTGTGTGGCTCATAGTATTTAAAAAAACCCACTTCATCGATCAAAGGGTTGGAACTTTTGTTATTCTTCACTATTCTATATTGCCCCTTTAATCTTAATATCTTCCATTAAATCCTTACAATTTTGTTATTAATTGTAATTAATTGAGATTTTAGCTAGAAAATTTTATATTTATCAATTGATATATATGATCGTTAGAGGATAAACACAATGAAACCATGACATGTTCTCCTTATAACCTTTTTTTTGGGTAATGATTATTGAACTTATAAGACAATTGACGTGAACAATTTTCTATCGATTTCTTTTTCTAAGTATTCTATCTTTTTTAATATGAGCTGTAAGAAAGGTCACTTAATATTAAAATCTTATATTGTTATAAGTAATTAAGTTTTTGTCAATCCAAGCTTGAGTTTAGAGGTGGTCATTCATTAGGTCTAAAAAATCATACCTGAAATCAGGTTTCCAAAGGATAATAACTGACAAAACCTGACCATGCTCAAGGTAAGTCGGGTTCATCGGGTCAGTCTAGTTGAACTTAGCACATTTCTATCAATTTTTTTTTAAACTCTCAATCTAAACAAGGAAAACTTTTCTTTATCTCCGATTAATCAAATCCTTCATTTAATCAAATCCATAATTTCAAGTTTTAACCATTTAAAACAAAGGTAATGCTACCCCTACAACTCATTTACAACTAACTTTTCTTACAATTTAAGTTGTCAAAAATTCACTGGAGGAGGAAAAAAAATTCACTGGAAGAGGAAAAACAAGAATGAATAAAGTAAGTTACAATACATGACATTGTAATTATATCTCTAGTAGGATTTTACCAACTCAGGTTGTAGAAAGAGTTGGTTGTAATGAGTTATAGGTGTAGTATTATTCTTAAAACAACATAGAAAAGTTACCAGCTTCTCCTCAAATTAGTATCTTACAACAAGAAAAATAAACCCATAAAAGAAATACAGTTTTCTTCATTAATATTAATACACATAAACCCATAAAAATATGAAAATCTCTCATGTGGTGTTTCTCCCTCACAATTTATAGATAACTCTCAATTGTTTTTATTAGAAAGAAAGAACAACAAATCCAGCATTAAAGAAGATTTTAGCGGTCACAGGCTGACTAGACTGCAAGTGATGGTGATAGCAATAGTGATGGAGATAGTGGCTTCCTATCAATGGCCAGTGACATTGCGGACACAAAACAGTGCTTTGATGGACTAATATTCATTGAATATTGGAGACTTAAAGAATGAGAAGATGTTGAGTGTGAGTTTAAGATTTGAGAAGATGAAGATGAGGACACAGTGAAGAAGTGGAAAGGCGACTAGGGTGGGGAAATGGCGTTATTTATATCAAGTTATCTTGTGAAATGAGATGCATATTAACAACTATATTTTAACCAATATACACCTGACACATGTTAAACTACTTAAAAAAAAAAACATGTTAATGTAAGTCCACTCTTATTTTACCCGAGATCGGGTTTTAAAATACCTATACTCGATGATAACTTGATCAGGCCAGATCAACCCTATTGAGTCGGGTATTTTTTTCTCACCCCTACTTGAGTTATTTATGTTAGAAAATATTTTTATAACTCAGATTTTCAAAATTACTAAGAGATAAATTTTTTTGTGTCTCTCTTTTAATTTATTTCTAAATAATTATTTTTAATTTCATATTAAATTTTGGACGATATGAGAATTAGTGAAGAGAGTTTCAAGAGAACTTTTCATATTCTCTTATTTAATATTTCAATTTAAATAATATTTTGTAACCGTTGATATTTATAATGAAATTGATTATAAATGGTTCCATTTCTATTGAAAAGTTTATTTTACTTTAATACCTATCAAATATTGATTAATTTCTTTATTGATTATAAAAGGTTTTGGAAGTCCTTTGTGTTAGCCCTAAGGCTATATGATAATTTTGATGATAACAATACACATTGATTCATTGAGATTTACTAATATATTTATTTATGTGCAAGAATAAGATTATTGAAATAATTATAAAATCAAGAAGGGGCTTATTAAAATGAAGTGTTGAAGCTAAGGAGAAGACTTCATGTTAAAGGCACCAAAGTTTAAGTACAAGGTTTGATTCAAGGAATGTGACACATGAGCAATGTTTAATCAATTGGTCATATATTTCTCTACAAATGCCCAAATTACGTGATTCTTGAGCCTTTGGAAAGCTTACTCAATTTATAACATTTCATATGTTTTAAAAAAATTCAAATTTTAAGTGTAAGATCGTCCAAATCATCATGCAAGTTGAAAGACAAATGGAAGCAGCTGACATGAGCACCGAATACTCTTTTGGACATATCTTGAGCTAGAAAAATCAAAATGACTTGATTCTTATGGAATTAGAAAGATGACTTAATGGGACACATTTCATATGTTTTGAAGAAATTCAAATTTCAAATGGAAGGCCGACATAATTGACATGCAATTCGGTGGACTGACACAGAGAAGAAAAATCAACTCACATGAGCACCGAATGGTGTTTTAGCCATATCCTAAGATAGAGATATCAAAATTCTTTGAATCTTAATGTTTTGGAAAGCTTATTCAAATATGAAGATCTTTTATGTTTTGAAGAAATTCAAATTTCAAACGAAAGGCTGACAGAATTATCATTCAAATCGGTGGACTGACACATGGAGGAAAAATCAAGTCACATGAGCACCGAATGGTGTTTTTGCCATATCTTGAGCTACAGATATCCAAATGACTTGATTATTGATGCGTTGGAAAGCTTATTGAAATATGTAGATCTTTTATGTTTTGAAGATTTTCAAATTTCAAACGGAACATTGACAAAAATGGCAGACAAAATTACGGTTTTTATGGTGGGCAGAAAATTTGGAGATGGTGTCTTCACTTGATTAAGTTCATCTCATTTGCCTATAAAAGGAGCCATTCTCCCATGCATTCAAAAAGTGCAAGAGAAGCATTTTATCAAGCAAAAAGCAAGAGAAATATCAAGTCTAGAGAGCTTTTATATTATTTATCTACTCTTTGAAGAGAGTTATACTTTTGTTGTAAAAATTATCTTTGTTTTTGTATTGTGGTGAGAGTGAGATATTCTTGTAAAGGATAATAGTTATCCTTGAGAGAACTCTTGTTGTGTGTTATCAAGAGTTGAAGGAAGTTGCCTTGGTGAGGTTGTTCATCAAGAAGAACTTTGGTGTGGTGTTATCAAGAGTTGAAGGAAGTTGCCTTGGTGAGGTTGTTCATCAAGAAGAACTCTTGGTGTGGTGTTATCAAGAGTTGAAGGAAGTTGCCTTTGTGAGGTTGTTCATCAAGAAGAACTCTTGGTGTGGTGTTATCAAGAGTTGGAAGAAAAAGTCTTGGTGAGGTTGTTCATCAAGCAAGTTGTAAAGATTTCTACAACTTAGTTGAAAGCTTAGCTCGTTGAGCTAGGAGCCCGTGGACGTAGGCAAGGTTTGCCGAACCACGTAAATTGAGTTTGCCCTCTCTCTATCCCTTTCCTCTTTACATTTACTTGCACTTGTGATTGTCCATCATTATTATTCTTTTGATTGCATCTTTGATAAATTCTAATTTCATCTTCTTCACCTTTATTCTCAAAGAAAGAGTGAACTAATTTTTGATCTTTCAAGAAAAGTTTTCTAAATCCGTTTTGATAAATAAAAACCCAATTCACCCCCCCTCTTGGGTTGCCATACCTGGGTCAACAAGTGGTATCAGAGCAAGGTTGCTCAATTTTTTAAATCTTAATCGATTTTGAGCTATGGCAACTTTTAATTCAACTTCATATGTTGAGGGACTTTCTATCTCTAGACCTCCATTTTTTAATGGAAGTGATTACTCTTATTGGAAAACTAGAATGAGTATTTTCTTGAAATCTTTTGATTATGATTTGTGGTCTATTGTTTTGGAAGGACCTTTTGTTCCTACCAAAATTGAAAATGGGGGATGCATGCTTAAAGAACCTAAAGAGTTTAGTGAAGATGATAAAAAGAAATTGAGTTTGAATGCTAAAGCTATGAATGTGTTATATTGTGCTCTAGATAGAAATGAGTTTAATAGAATATCTACTTGTTCTACGGTACAAGAAATATGGCACACACTTGAAGTAACTTATGAAGGAACTAGTCAAGTTAGAGAATCTAAAATTAGTATGCTAGTTCATAGTTATGAGCTTTTTAAGATGAAATCGAATGAATCAATTTCTGAAATGTTTACTAGATGTACGGATATTATTAATAGTTTGAAATCTCTTGGTAAATCTTATTCTAATGTTGAAATGGTGAGAAAGATTCTTAGGTGTCTACCAAAACCTTGGGAACCAAAGGTGACGGCAATTCAAGAAGCAAAGGACCTCACCAAACTATCATTAGAAGAACTTATGGGTTCTCTCATCACTCATGAAATCACCTTGAAGGAGAATGAAGAAGATTGCAAAGTGGCAAACATATGCTTCATGGCTTTAAGAGAAAATGAGGTAAGTATTCTAAACTATGATCCTAAACTTTCATATGATGAATTACTTGAAGCATTTCAAAATTTACATGTGCAAATTGATAAGAAAAATTCAAAAATTAATGCTTTCAAAAAGAAGTCAAAAATCATGTTATCTCAATTAGAAGAGGTGGTAGAAATAAATGAAGCTTAGAAAATGAAAATAAAATTTTAAAGCAAAAAGATTTTGAAAGTTTGGAAAGTCAAATACATTTATTAAAAACTGAAAATGACATTTTAAAACAAAAGGATTTTGATAAATTGGAGAAAGAAAATGTTATTTTGGAAAAGGAAAATAATGACTTAAGAAATATTGTTGATAGTTTTACAAAAAGCACAAAAAATTTGAATTCTATGTTACAAAACCAAAGGTGTGTTTTTGATAAAAGAGGTTTAGGATATAAAACTCATAAAAATCAAAAGTATTTTAAAAATTATTTTGGTCATGCATCTTCTAGGAATAATCCTAATCATTCATGTACTTATTGTGGAAGAAAAGGACACAAAGTGCATTCTTGCTATATTAAGAAAAATCCTAATTTGAAACAAATATGGGTTCCAAAAAGCACCATAACTAACCCCCAAGGACCCAAGAACATTTGGGTACCAAAAAGTCGCTCTTTTAATGTTGATTGTAAAAACAAAGGAGTGGCAAACACAAGTGGTACTTAGATAGTGGATGCTCAAGACATATGACCGGAGATGCCTCCAAGTTCTCAAGATTAATCATCAAGAAAGGAGGATATGTGACCTTCGGTGATAATGCCAAAGGAAGGGTAATCGGACATGGTGATATTGGTAACCCTTCTTCACCTATTATTGAAAATGTTTTGCTTGTTAATATTTTGAAACATGATTTGATTAGCATTAGTCAATTGTGTGATAAGGGATATTTTTTTACTTTTGAGCCTAATAGACGTGTGATTAAGGATGTTAGTAACAATAAGACATTATTTGTTGGTAATAGATGTGGTAATATTTATACAATTGATATTGATGTTAATGATGATGTAGAAAAGTGTTTCATTGCTAATCATGATGCTTGGTTATGGCATAGAAGGTTAGGTCATGCTAGCATGGACACAATTTCAAAAATTTTTAAAAATGATTTAGTTGATGGTCTTCCAAAAATAAAATTTGAAAAGGATAAAATTTGTGATGCTTGTCAATTTGGAAAACAAGTGAGAACTTCTTTTAAACAAAAGAAATTTATTTCAACAAATAAACCTCTACAATTACTTCATTTGGATTTATTTGGACCATCAAGAACTCAAAGCCTTGGTGGAAAGTATTATGTTTTTGTTATTGTGGATGATTATTCAAGATTCACTTGGGTGTTATTCTTGAAAACTAAAAATGAGGCCATACAAGCTTTTTCAAAATTTACAAAAAGAGTCCAAAATCAAAAAGGGCATTCTATTGTATCCATTAGAAGTGATCATGGTGGTGAAGTAGACAATGTCGCGTTTGAAAATCTTTGTGGTGAAAATGGTTTTGAACATAATTTTTCCGCACCTAGAACTCCACAACAAAATGGTGTTGTTGAGAGGAAAAATAGGACTATCCAAGAAATGGCTAGGACCATGTTACTTGAAAATAATTTGCCAAAATATTTTTGGCCGAAGCCGTTAATACCGCATGCTTTATAATCAATAGAGTCCATGTTAGAGCTTTAATAAAGAAAACTCCTTATGAACTTTGGAAAGGAAGAAAACCCAACATTGGATTTTTTAAAGTTTTTGGATGTAAATGTTTTATTTTAAACACCAAGGATAACCTTGGAAAATTTGATGCAAAAGCCGATGTTGGAATTTTTGTGGGCTACTCCAACCATAGTAAAGCATATAGAGTTTTTAATAAAAAGACTCTTACTATTGAAGAATCTATGCATGTTGAATTTGATGAAACTAATGTGATTTCTTCAAAGAATTTAGATGATGATATTGTTGAAGTAGAAAGGCAAATCAAGGAATCAAGGCTTGATGAAAAGAGTCAAGATGATTTACAACTTCAACAAGAAAAGCTTGAGAAAGTAAATGATTCTTCCCAAGAATTACCAAAGGAATTGAGGTATGCAAAAGCTCACCCTAAAGATCTTATTATTGGTGAACCATCACAAGGTATGAGAACTAGATCTTCTTTTAGAAACTTTTGTAATCATTTTGCATTTGTCTCTCAATTTGAACCAAAATCTTTTAAAGAAGCCAAAAATGACGAAAGTTGGATTTTGGCTATGCAAGAAGAATTGAACCAATTTGAGAGAAATCAAGTTTGGGAATTAGTCCCTAGACCCAAATATGACTAAACCCCTTAGTCAAGATAGATTTTGTATAATTAGAAGAGAATTAGGCATGTTGGATATGTCTTAATTTTGCTTTTATATGATAATCTTTGAATGGTAGCATATGTTAAGGGGGAGAATATATTTAGGGGGAGTAGTTAATTTGATTACATCTTTTTGATGATAACAAAAGGGGAGAAATGGTTGGATTGCTTGTATTCATAACAATGCTCTCTTTTTGTTTTATTCTTGATTTTATTTTCATTCTTGATTTTAGATATTATTTTAAAGCAATCAATGGTTTGTCATCATCAAAAAGGGGGAGATTGTTAGCCCTAAGGCTACATGATAATTTTGATGATAACAATACACATTGATTCATTGAGATTTACTAACATGTTTATTTATGTGCAAGAGTAAGATCATTGAAATAATTGTAAAATCAAGAAGAGGCTTATTAAAATGAAGTGTTGAAGCTAAGGAGAAGACTACATGTTAAAGGCACCAAAGTTTAAGAACAAGGTTTGATTCAAGGAATGTGACACATGAGCAATGTTTAATCAATTGGTCATATATTTCTCTAAAAATGCCCAAATTATGTGATTCTTGAGCCTTTGGAAAGCTTACTCAATTTATAACATTTCATATGTTTTAAAGAAATTCAAATTTTAAGTGTAAGATCGTCCAAATCATCATGCAAGTTGAAAGACAAATGGAAGCAGCTGACATGAGCACCGAATACTCTTTTGGACATATCTTGAGCTAGAAAAATCAAAATGACTTGATTCTTGTGGCATTGGAAAGATGACTTAATGAACACATTTCATATGTTTTGAAGAAATTCAAATTTCAAATGGAAGGCTGACATAATTGACATGCAATTCGGTGGACTGACACAGAGAAGAAAAATCAACTCACATGAGCACCGAATGGTGTTTTGGCCATATCTTAAGATAGAGATATCCAAATTCTTTGAATCTTAATGTTTTGGAAAGCTTATTCAAATATGAAGATCTTTTATGTTTTGAAGAAATTCAAATTTCAAACGGAAGGCTGACAGAATTATCATTCAAGTCGGTGGACTGACACATGGAGGAAAAATCAAGTCACATGAGCACCGAATGGTGTTTTGGCCATATCTTGAGCTACAGATATCCAAATGACTTGATTCTTGATGCGTTGGAAAGCTTATTCAAATGTGCAGATCTTTTATGTTTTAAGATTTTCAAATTTCAAACGGAACATTGAAAAAAATGGCAGACAAAATTATGATTTTTATGGTGGGCAGAAAATTTGGAGATGGTGTCTTCACTTGATTAAGTTCATCCTATTTGCCTATAAAAGGAGCCCTTCTCCCATGCATTCAGAAGTGTAAGAGAAGCATTTTATCAAGCAAAAAAAGCAAGAGAAATATCAAGTCTAGAGAGCTTTTATATTATTTATCTACTCTTTGAAGAGAGTTATACTTTTGTTGTAAAAATTATCTTTGTTCTTGTATTGTGGTGAGAGTGAGATATTATTGTAAAGGATAATAGTTATCCTTGAGAGAACTCTTGTTGTGTGTTATCAAGAGTTGAAGGAAGTTGCCTTGGTGAGGTTGTTCATCAAGAAGAACTCTTGGTGTGGTGTTATCAAGAGTTGAAGGAAGTTGCCTTGGTGAGGTTGTTCATCAAGAAGAACTCTTGGTGTGGTGTTATCAAGGTTGAAGGAAGTTGCCTTGGTGAGGTTGTTCATCAAGAAGAACTCTTGGTGTGGTGTTATCAAGAGTTGGAAGAAAAAGTCTTGGTGAGGTTGTTCATCAAGCAAGTTGTAAAGATTTCTACAACTTAGTGGAAAGCTTAGCTCGTGGAGCTAGGAGCCCGTGGACGTAGGCAAGGTTTGCCGAACCACGTAAATTGAGTTTGCACTCTCTCTATCCCTTTCCTCTTTACATTTACTTGCACTTGTGATTGTTCATCATTATTATTCTTTTGATTGCATCTTTGATAAATTCTAATTTCATCTTCTTCACCTTCATTCTCAAAGAAAGAGTTATATAATTTTGATCTTTCAAGAAAAGTTTTCTAAATCCGTTTTGATAAATAAAAACCCAATTCACCCCCCCTCTTGGGTTGCCATACCTGGGTCAACACTTTGTGTGCTATATATATAGCTTGCTGTTTGAGTTGAAAATGGTACAATGAAAAAAGAGCATAATATTTTATAAAAAGCCTAGCTGGTGCTTAAGGTAAGCCACTACAACCTACTATTTCGAAGTGCATCCTTAGCAGCGGTATATAATTAGTTATCGTATTCTGGAGGTCGAACGCTAGAATCCTACTACATCGAATTTCTTATCTTGAGGGGGTGAAATCGGTCCTAAGGATAACGCTTTATTGCATGCTCAACCAATAATTTTGTGAGCTAGATCTCTTTCATTGTATCGTTTATTTTAATTTAAAGGCATTTAGTACTTGTGTAAACTAAAATTTTTCATTAAATAATTTTTTTTCATGCATTTTTTCTAACAATCTTAATACCAATATGGATGAAATTTTTATAGAAGTATCACAAGAAAACTTTGTCTCCAAAAATAAAAAGTAGTTACTTGATTAATTTGAGCAACTAATTTTGGTAGTGACATATTCAATTCTTATACACCTTTATAAGAAGGAAAAGATTTATATGGGGAATTCACAAACTTCTCAAATGGCAAGCAAAGGTAAAGTAGAATTAAAGTTCACCTCTAGTAACACTCTTCAACAGAATGATGTTTATCATGTCCTTAACTTTAGAAGAAACTTGGTATTAGTTCACCTTTTGAATAAGGTAGGGCTTGTTTAGTTCCTTAGTTGCTTACTAACGTATAGTGGAAGACTTTACTTATTATGTGTCATATTTTTGATAAAGTACCTGGTGAAAAATGTGAGAAAATGCCCTGTGAGTTATAGAAAGGTTTTCAACCAAATCTTGCATACCTTAGAGTGTTGGGAGTGTTTAGCTAAGGTTCTATTATTTGATAATAAAAGAAAAAAAATTAGTCTTAAAACTTCTAGCTGCATGGGATATTTAGGGGAACTAATAATTATTCTTTGCATTATTTTGGTTTTCCTATTATGTTAGAAGGTTGTTATGATGTCAGTTGGATTTTTGATACTAACCAAATAAAATCCACTAGTGGATATGTCTTTACTTTGGTAGGAGGAGTGTTTCTTAAAAATCTTGTAACTAAACTTGTAAAGCTAGGTCGATAATGGAGTTAGAGTTTATCATTTTATATCTAGCTAGAGTAGAAGTATAATGGTTGATAAACTCGCTCGCTAATATACCTTTATGTGAAAAGCAAGTTTTTTCAGTGGCAATACATTATGATTGCTAGGTTCAAATTGCTTAAGCAAAGAGCAAACCTTATAATGGCAAGAGTAGGGTTATATGCCTAACACACAATATTGTGAAAAAATTTCTTAAAGATGGTATGATATCACTTGATTATGCGAAGTTAAAGGAGATGTAGCAAAACCTTTGACTAAATGATTGACCAAAAGGTAGTCATGGATAGGCTTAAAAGCCATATAAATGAGTTACCTGCAGTAGCAAGCTAACCTATGTGAATAGAGATCCTAGGAATTAGGTTCAATGGGTAAGAACAGACTATTTGAGTAGCCATATAGCACTATCATGTGGGGGTTAAACGTCCATATTCATTCTTATAGGAGTATGGATGTTGGAAGCTTATACTCGTAGTGATGGATCGATCCACAAGAAATTACCATCCAAGATTCACTACGGGAAGTCTCACAATACTCTAAGTCGAAGAATGTTCACTATATATGGGTATATTGAGAAAAACTATAATGGGCGTATTAGTATTTATTGTAGTAGTGGTGACAACTATGTATTACATGTCCCTTTTATATAGAGCATAGAATTGGGTTTGCATTAATTAAGGATTCCTTATGTATATGTGACAAGGTAAACCTAATACAACTGGGCCTTGCACCACATTATAGGTGCCCAATTAGACATAAAGCCCAACATCTGCCACTGGCACATAGTATTCATGGAAATTACAAGATTTTTCTTTCATACTTAGATAATGGGTTGTGTAATCGTCGAGTGACTTGCAAAGAAAGTTTGGGAGCACTATATGAAATCCCAATAGGACTAATATGGGGTATCACCTAAAGCATCTCATTGTACCTTGACTCATTTTAGTTACATCGAATCTAGCATCTCCAATCCCTTATTAATATTTAGGAGCTATGCTATAAACTGTTATAGTACTTATGTTCATAGCTACATTGCTAAAACCTAGAGCGATATAATTTGCCAGTAGTGAACACAAAACTTGGACGTGTTATCAAATAATATTCCTTTCATCTTTATATCACTTAGCTTTGGTCTAATTGCTTTCCTAACAATGCTCCTTTAGATGACGTTAATCATGAGTATATGTAACATCTCAAAGTAGCATGGATCAAACCATCATCTGACGACGTAATCAAATGTCATATAGGGCACAAAGTTTATGAGATTGATATAAAAATATAATGATCTATAAGGACTCAAACAATAAAGAAATAGTGATTCATTCTCTTGTTTCCTTAATTTTTGTTGCTAAGCACATATGATATGAAACACATGCTACTATGGAGTACTCTTATAAAAGAGCGTATTTCTATTACTGAAATACTGTGTACATCTTAATCCAATCACTATCAAGCACCTAACTCAAAGTCTCTATATGCCTACTCTCTTAGCGCCATGTTAAGGTTTTTCATCCAGCTCCTCAATGGGCTAATTATGGAGAGTGGGATCTCAATTTACCCACAATCAATCTTTAAAGATCTTATCTTGGCCCTTGCCAAGGTGATATTAAATAGGTTTGGTCAAGCTTGCTTTCTTAGTGTTGTAAGCTCAATATGTCTCATCTTTCCTCACTAACTAAGCACTAAAGCTGATCGCTTGTGTGAGAGATCAATCTTTACCCATTGACATACCTTTTTAACCATAAAACCAGTCACGGTTTACATATGCATGTGCTAAATACCAAGATATTATGTCTTAACAAAATATGGATGAAAAGATATGAAATTTCATTAATAATATCTCAATGTCTGACCAAATAAATATGATCTATTGGAACATGTAAAAGGAGCAATCATAATCTATGTAACCCTAAACTCTTAACATGAGTTAGGTAAGCCTTTCTCGCAATAGGCTTAGTTAAGGGGTCAACAACCATATGAATTGTAGACATGTACTTCAACCACAACCTTTTATGTAATCATGTCACGAATGAAATGATATCAAATGACTAATTAACCCAATGATAGAACAAATGTCAGGGTGTACACATCATAGCATACATTTGATTTCCAATAGTGCTAGCATAAGGAATTCGAGCTGTCTTTTCTTTTCCTCTTGATCTTTGGACACATATTAAGGGTTAAGGTATCACTCTTTCCAATATAAGTGTCAATAGATTTATAGCTTTGCATCATAAATTGTTCAGGACATGATTATGTATATGATAACATGAGATAATTGTACATTTACTCTTACATAGTTATAGATCTTGTAACCTGTTTCTAATGGTACACTCCTACTAAAAGGTATACTCCAATTAGGTAGAGCGTCACTCTCTAAATGCTAAGTTATATTTTGAACACATTCTACAAGTTCATCTAACTCAAAACCCTAGGTTTCTATCAACATCTATTCTTCTTAAAAATTCCTTCTCAAGCATATGCTTTCATCACGTTATTTACCGAGCATCATATATCCTTTAGATTCATCAAAATACCTAATAAATATGCATTTCTTTTCCATCACACCTCACTTCCCATGCTTATGAGAAGTAGTGTGAACAAACACTTTAGATCTACATGGGTGTCAATGGTCTAAATTGGGCTTGCACCTATCTATGGCTCATAAAAAAACTAATTTTGAGGAACCATAATTAGGGATAGGTTGTGGTCAATAAAGCATCCCCCTAAAAGGATATTAGGAGGTTGGCTTGTGCCATCATCGACCTAACCATGTTTAACAATATATGATTCATTCTCTCCGCTACACTATTTTGTTAAGGAGTGCTAGGAAAACTCCATTGTCTTTGAATCCCTTTTTCATCACACAATTCCTTAAATTATTCGGATAGATACTCGTAGTCATGATCAGTCCTTAGAGACTTAATTGTTGTCTCTTTTTTATTCTCAATCATATTCATGAATTTTCTAAAGCATTCCAATGCTTCTGACTTATGGGAGATCAAATAGAAATGACTATAGTGCATGAAGTCATTTATGAATGTGATGAAATATGTAGCACCATGCCTTCCCCTCATATTAGTCGGGCCACAAATGTCAAGATGTATTAATTGTAGAGGAATCGATGCCCTAATGATTTTTCGAAAGGGTTTCCTAATTAACTTTCTTCCCAAACAATATTCACATATGTATAAGTTAATCTTAGTATTTGGCCTAATGGGCATTCTCTATCTAATTTATTCATCCTACCTTGCCCAATATGGCAAAGTCAAGCATGCCCTACATTAAAGTCAACATTATTTAAAGTAGTCAAATAATAATTTACATTGTTATTATTATTCGAATAATCAATACAATAAAACCATCCATGGAAAAAACAAAACCGTATAAAATTGTTCCTAAATAAATCTAACGTCCAATGCTTTGAAAATTAAAACTGAAACACAATCTAAGTAAACTAACAACTGATAAAAGATTTCATCAAGCTTTAGTAGAATATAAGACATTATGTAGTAGTAAGGTGTAACCACCACAAAATTCCAACTTATAGGTTTTAATGCTAACACCACAATGCCATGAAGTGTCCACGACTCCTCTTCAGGATTCGATAATAATCTAAGAACCCAACTTTGTGTTTTGCAATTTGTTTAGTTGCTCTTGAATCAAAAATCCAATAAGGATGTGAATGAGCAACCATAACATGACTAGAAACAAAGATTTCACAAAGAATAAAGTTAGGGACTCACCTTTTTCAGCTTAGTGCAATCATGAGCAATGTCCCTCCCTGTCACAATCGTAACACTTATCATTCTTCCCCTTACCACTATGCTTGCCTCTCAACCACTTCATGGTTTTAGCCTTTTAAGGTGCAGATCCATCACCAGATTCACGCCTTGGAGTATAATTCTTGTGCTTGGACCCATTTGCCAGCACAAATTATTGAGCCACATATATGCTCCTTGAACTTACTGCTTTTAAAGTTTTCGTCTCTTCTAAATGCTCACCAGTCATAGTCTCCTATGACTCTGGTAATGCACAAAGTCTCGCTTGGATTTGATGCTCAACAGTCAAGTTGTTGGTGTTAACGTAATCCTTGCATGTGCCATGCACATATTAAGTTTTCGGTTAACTTGTGATAAAAATAGAAAAGTATTTTGATTCCTATTTTACTGTTTCTAGATGTTTATCATAGGAAGTATTTGATTTACAATAAATACCTCTATAGATCAGGATAATATTTCTGGTATCCCAATCAAAATAGGAGGATATTTAATTGTATCCTAATTACTCTAGGAGTTTAACTATAAACACTTCCTATTTTATTTTATCCTAATCCTAATGTGATTTTGATTAAGATACTTACAGGGATTTTAGGAAGATTTTGACCAGACCTCTCAATATATATCGAGGTATGACAATAATCGGTTGAGATAGTTTTTGCGCATTGGAGACTTGATTGTGTTTTTGAGATTATAGGTCACGGCATTCCATGAATCGAAAGAGGTTCTTCTATACAGATTGGAATGTCTTTATTACTTTGATTCGTTGCATCTTTGATTCATGTATGAGAGTTAAAAATCGTACATGAGTTGTTGATTAAGTTTGAGTGAGTTAGTAGACACTTGGGATAACTTGAGGGTTGAGTGTTTATGTAATTCTGTTTTAGACATCGGGTGTTATGCATAACTTAACAGTGTGCTATTAAGTTATCTACGATAGAGAGTGGGCAGTGTCACTAGAGTTTAGGATCTTTGCGAAGATTTTGTTTGTCAAATATTAGGTTAGTGTGTGAGAGTGAGTCAGCACTATAAAAGGTCCTAAAGATTGTACAAACAAGAACTTAGTGAATTGCAACTCTATAGCTGTCCGTGGACGTAGGTCTTTATAATCGAACCATGTAAAAATCCTCCTGTGCCAATTTACATTACAGTTTACTATGTTGTTATTTATAACTGCATACCTCTAGAACTCTCAATTGGTATCAGAGCAGGTTCACTGATAAACAAGTGAAGAAAACGATCACGTTGATCTGGAAGGATGGAGTTTATTCGCAATGGAGGATCTAGAACGCAACAACCTATTCTCGATGATGGTAATTACCCATATTGGAAGGTAAGAATGATGATATATATCAAATCTCTTGATGACAGGGCATGAACTAGTGTGCTTAAAGGATGGAAACTGCCAACAAAGATAAATGCTTTTGGTAATGCCAAACCAAAACCAGAGGATGAATGGTTTGATGAAGAATACCGACGATCCAGTTGGAACTCCAAGGCACTTAATGCAATCTTTGCTGCAGTAGACTTAAACAACTTCGGACAGATTTCTAGATGCAAAGTGGCCAAAGAAGCATGGGACATACTTGAAGTAAAACATGAAGGTACTGCATCTGTTAAAAGATCTAAATTAATGAGACTGAATTCTCAATTTGAAAATCTAATGATGCATGAGGATGAATCAATTTTTGATTTTTACTCTAAGATATGTCACATTACAAATTCAGCATACATGCTTGGTAAAACTTTCACTAATGCAGAAGTTGTTAATAAGATAATTAGGTCTGTCCCAGATAAATTTTAACCTAAAATTTCAGCCATTGAGGAAGTTAAAAATATTGATGAAATGAGAGTTGATGAACTGATTGGCATTCTCCAAAACTTTGAAATAAATCAAAGTACTAGGAAAGAAAAAGGCAAAAGCATTGCATTTAATGTGAAAGCCGAAAAATCTGATGATGAATGTAGTGATGAGCTTGATGAAACTGATTCTAAACAAATTGCTTTTCTAATAAGAAATTATGTCAAGTTCATGAAAAGAAATTTCAGGAAAAAGAATTAAGGAAAGCCATCAACCTCAAGTGAAGAAAAGTTCATAAAGTTCAGCAAGGAGAATGATAAAAAGAAGCCGAAACAACCTGAAAAGAAAAGACAAATTTAGTGTTATGAATGTTCTGGTTGTGGGCATATTCAATCTGAATGTGCTAATCTCAGGAAGAAAAACAAAGGGCTGACAGCAACCTGGAGTGATGAATCAGAATCAGAGTCAGAAGATCAAGATTGCATGAGCAATTTTGTTGCATTTGCAGCATCTGCAGCAGATAAAGGGAAAGCTGTTATGTTAGACATAACAGAAGATTGTCAAGTCAATGTTGATTATTCAGATGATGAAGATGGACCAGAATATTATGAAGAGTTGCAAGAAACATACAATGCACTCTATAGTGAATGGCTGAGTCAGAAAGAAGAAATCAACACCTTGAAAAAGGAGATTGAAGTTCTGAAATATGAAAAAGCCTTTGTTGAATACCATATTATAGAACTTGAGACTATTTTAATGGACAAAACAACACACATTGCAAAAATCACAACAGAACTAATTGAAAGCAAGAAGTGTGTTGATCAACTCAAAATTGGAGCAGCCAAACTTGGTCAGGTCTTGAACCTTGGAAGAGATAACTCCAACAAACATGGATTGGGGTATATAGAAGGTAATGTTGCATCTACATAAAAAACAGTCTTTGTAAAAGCTTCAACAACAGGTAAAAATTTTGAACTTAACTTCTTAAAGTCAAGTCCTAGTCTAAAGAGTGATGAAACATTCGTTTCTCCTCTAAGTTCGTCCAAGTCCAGTCTTGAAAAGGTAAGGAAATTCATTGCTATTTGTTATTTTTGTGGTAAAAAGGGACACATTAGGCCTAGATGCTTTAAATTGTTGAATCTTTTGCATAAAAGATCAAAACAGTTTAAACTGTTATCTAAATCACAACTGCAGTGGGTTAAGAAAGACAAAATAGTATGCCATGTTGCCTTTACTACACTTAATCATGTATCTAATGATTTGTGGTATTTTGACAGCGGTTGTTCCAGGCACATGACTAGAAATAAACAGTTTCTAACAAACTTTAAAGCATGCAAGGATGGCACACTTTTGGAGATGGAGCAACAAGTAAGATCATTGGTAAAGGCACTTTGAATGTCAAAGGCCTACCCAATTTTAAAAATGTCTTACTAGTTGAAGATTTGAAAGCTAATCTGATAAGCATTAGTCAGATTTGTGATGAAAAGTATACTGTTAACTTCACAAAAAATAAATGCATGGTCTTAGATAATTTCGGTAAATGCATTCTAGAAGGTAATAGATCCTCAGATAATTGTTATTTGGTAAAAATTGCATTTCATGCTAGGATTTCAGATTTAGAATTATGGCATCAAAAATTAGGACACTTAAATTACAAAGACTTGGTTAAATTAACTAAGTTAGGTGCTGTAAGAGGAGTTCCTAAACTTGATGACAAAATTAATAAAGTTTGTCGACCATGTCAAATGGGAAAACAAATCAGAAGTTCACACAAATCAAATCCATATCTTAGCACATCTAAGATATTTGATTTGCTTCATATGGATCTTATGGGTCCTATGCAAATTGAAAGCATTACAGGTAAGAGATACATATTTGTTTGTGTGGATGATTTTTCTAGATATACTTGGGTTGATTTCATTAAAGAAAAATCTAACACTTTTGAAGCTTTCAGGAATCTTTGTGTTAAGCTTGAAAATGACCAAAATAGGAACATTGGAAGGATTGTGAGAATAAGAAGTGATCATGGAAAGGAATTTGAAAATGTTAGCTATGCTGACTTTTGCAAATATCATGGAATTGATCATGAATTTTTAGCTCCTAAAACTCCTGAATAGAATGGCATTGTGGAAAGGAAAAATAGAACTCTTCAAGAGATGGCTAGAGTAATGCTCAATAGCAAAAAATTGACCAAGAGGCTATGGCCTGAAGCAATAAGCACGGCTTGTTATATTTCAAATAGAGTTTTTCTTAGACATGGCACTAATCAGACACCTTATGAAATTTTAAAAGGAAGAAAACCTAATTTGAAATATTTTTATGTCTTTAGTTGCAGGTGTTACATCTTAAACGACAGAGAACTGTTGAAAAAATTAGATTCAAGAAGTGATGAAGGAGTCTTCGTGGGATATGCTCAAAACAACAAAGCATTTCGAGTTTACAATTTGAGAACTGAGGTAGTCATGAAATCTACAAACGTAGTATTTGATGACCTTGATAATTAGGCTAAGTACTCAAAAGAGGAAAGCATAACCAGCTTCACAGAAAAGGTAGAAAAATCAGATTCAGACAGCAACAAAAAGAAAGATGCTGTTATGAAGAAGGAAACAGCTGTTGTGACACCTGATGTAACAGTAACATCTGACAACTTAGATTTGAACAGAATTTTAAACCAGAATGATGAAGATAGAAAAGATCCACCCACATGGATACAGAAGGCACATCCAACAAGTTCTATCATTGGAACACCAAATGGCATGATGAAAACCCGGAGCAAGGTAAGAAATCAGGTAAGGTTTGCATGTTATGTTTCTTTAGTTGAGCCAAAAAATATGAAAGAAGCTTTAAAAGAAGAGGTATGGATTCAAGCTATGCAAGATGAACTTAATCGGATTAAAAGGAATGAAGTATGGGAATTAGTTCCTAAGCCAGAAAATACAAATGTCATTGGAACTAAATGGATATTCACAAATAAAACTGATGAAAGTGGTCAAGTAGTAAGGAATAAAGCTAGGCTAGTTGCACAAGGTTACACACAAGTTGAAGGCATAGACTTTGATGAGACTTTTGCACCAGTAGCTAGACTTGAGTCAATCAGATTACTACTTGCAATTGCTTGTTTGCTTGATTTTAAGTTGTATCAAATGGATGTTAAAACTGCATTTTTAAATGGCTATCTCAATGAAGAAGTTTTTGTTGAACATCCTAAAGGATTTGAAGATCCTAAACATCCTGATTTTGTGTACAAATTGCACAAAGCTCTGTATGGTTTGGAACAAGCTCCTAGAGCTTGGTATGAAAGGTTGACAAATTTTTTAATCAACAGAGGTTATAAAAGAGGTAGCAATGATAAGACTTTGTTTATCAAATATGCATCTAACTATTTTATTGTTGCTCAAATATATGTTAATGACATTGTTTTCGGATCAACTAACAAAAGCAAAATTAATGAGTTTGTTAAGTTGATGCAGGAAGAGTTTGAGATGAGCATGGTAGGAGAATTAAATTTCTTTCTTGGATTACAGGTTAAGCAAATGAAAGATGGGATATTTATATCTCAATCAAAATATGCTAAAAATCTTGCAAAGAAGTTTGGGCTTGAGAATGCAAAACCAATGAAAACTCCTATCAGTACTAATCTAAAACTTTCAAAAGACAATGCAGGAAAAGATGTTGATGCAAGTTTATACAGAAGCATTATTGGCAGCCTACTATACCTCACAGCAAGCAGACC
The DNA here is from genome assembly GCA_013180625.2 of Boswellia sacra. Classification (NCBI taxonomy): domain Eukaryota; kingdom Viridiplantae; phylum Streptophyta; class Magnoliopsida; order Sapindales; family Burseraceae; genus Boswellia; species Boswellia sacra. Next base: position 14,064 of record SNVD02001128.1, on the reverse strand, counting down.
AGACTTGTGCTTTAGTGTAGGACTTTTTGCTAGATTTCAAGCAAATTCCAAAGAATCACATCTGTCAGCAGCTAAGAGAATCATCAGGTATGTTCATGGAACATGTGATTATGGAATATGGTTTTCTAAAGATACAAATGATTGTCTTGCAGGGTTCAGTGATGCAGATTGGGCAGGAAATGCAGATGACATAAAAGTACTTCAGGAGGTTGTTTTTATCTTGGTACTAACTTGGTTTCATGGCACAGCAAGAAGCAGAATTCAATTTCCTTATCTACAGCTGAAGCCGAATACATAGTAGCATGGAGTTATTGTACGCAACTATTATGGATGTAGCAAATGTTGAGTGATTATGGTATTGAACAAAAGCCTATAACTGTGTTTTGTGATAATACTAGTGCTATAAATATTTCCAAAAATCCTGTTTAGCATTCTAGAACAAAACACATTGATATTAGATACCATTTTATAAGGAAACTAGTAGAATCTAAGGTGATACACATTGAGCACATCTCCACTGATAAACAATTGGCTGACTTGTTCACTAAGGCATTGGACACTACAAGATTTGAAAATCTAAGAAAAGCCTTAGGTATTTGTCAGTTATATGAGTGAACACAATATGCTATTATGTTATTCATATCTGTAATATCATAAGTTTCCTTCTAATTTAGCATGTTTGAGCTATGATATAAAATTTGTGTGAATAATAAATATTGATTTAAAATGAAAAATACAGAGAGGGCTATCAATATATGATGTGTGAAAGCCATCATTGAGAGTAAGCTCAGGGTATCTAGGAAATATGTTGAGGTCACCCACTCATGAAAAGGGCTACCTCTATATTGTGTGAAAGCTACTATATTAATCTAGAAAAGTGTTCATTGAAATCAACTTTTGTGTGTGTAAGAAGCATGCTTAAGTTGTTCATTCAATTGAATCAAAATAGCTTTCATGTGAAAATTACTCAGCTCTAAAAATATGCTTTCTTAGAATGATACATATGATAATTCAGATATTACTGTTATGCTATTATTAACTATGTTCTGTTACATTTTTCATAACAATGCCCTATGTGCTTGTCCTAAATATAAGTCACTTGTGTGTCCATGTGTCAAAAATTGCCATGTCAGCATCGTTGAATTAAGGGGGAGAAGTCTCAGTGGCGGGAATCCTAATTCTATTAGTATTCCTTATTTGAATTTAAATCAAATTTGAATTGATGTGTTTAAAGGGAGTTATTAAATGGTTTTGGAAAGGGAAATTATTAATAAAATTTTGTTGAAAAACAGAAATTCGTTAAAATTCGGCCTAGTATATATATAACAAATAGTTTGTGGGTTTCTCCTGTTCATATCATCCCTCACCTACAGTTGCTTCCTTGTCCTGCGTCTTGGTTCTCTGTTCCTATTCTGAAAATCTTCTACATTTCAAAAACCCTAGCTATGGCAACCTCATCAAACTCGACAGCTAGTGCTTCTTCTTCCTCAAGCGGCGCCAGTCACAATAGTAGTGAAAGCAGTCAGTCATCTCCTGTGTAACACACACATGCAACGGTTACAGTTGATCCCACCATCAATGAGGACGAACAAGTACCAGTGAAGAAGATTAAGGACAAGGTCAAGCCAAAATACAACAAATTTCTCATAGCTGCAGTCAAACAGAAGTTTGTCAAGATTACTTCATAGAGAAAGCTACAGTTGGAAAGGCTAGTGAAACTCTCGGACTTCAACACTTATGGTCTCAGTGAGATGATTGAGTCCAACAACTAGACTCGAACGGTATCAAACTTTCTCCCTCCTGTAAAAACTTTGATTCAGGAATTTTATGCTAATATCTCGAGTGCCATTAACGATCCTAAGAGTTTTCATTATCACAAAGTTTACTGTCAGGGGAAGTTTGTGAAATTCTCTCCCAATGTCATAAACTCTTTTCTGGATATTCCAATAGGCAATATGCATTCTATAGATGAAGAATATAACATGGCAGAAATAGTTAAGGAAGTGATTGGTCGAACAGACATTGAATGGAAACCCAGAGATGGTATTGACCAGAAGTACCTTAGGAAGAAATACAGAGTGTTACATAAGATAGCACAGTTTAATTGGCTTCCTTCTTCCCATCAAAATCAGATTCGGGAAGACAGAGTGAAACTTCTATTTTTCTTAGGAACCAATCGGCCAATAAACTTTGGATTGTTAGCCTATAGAACAATTGTTCAAATTGGATCCTATCACTCTGATTACTATTTGCTTGTGTTTCCCTATTTGATTCAAGGAATACTTGCTCAGAACAATATTCCTGTGAGCTCTAGTGAATAGGCAAAAATTCTGTCTAAGTCCATTACCAAGGGATTCCTTCAAAGATTGCATGATCAAACTGACTTACCTGCACCTGAACCAAAACCAACAAGAGTCAAGAAAAACCAATTGAAAAATTATTGAAGAAAAACTTGAATTGATCAACTCTGCTTTGACAGGTATTATGTAGGATTTGAAGGATATTAAACACAAGCAATTTATCTTGGAAGCTCAGCTTATAAGACAGTCTCGGTCCACAGCACCACAATTCAGGGAACCTGAACTTGTGATTCCCGAAAAACAAACTGAGGAAATACCAGAGGACAATGAACCACTACCTGAGGAAGCTGCTCAAATGCCATCAAGTCATGCTGCATAACCTACTGCTAAGAAAGACAGAACAGCAGCACAGAAGCCAAAAGAAAAATCAATCAAGGCTTCTGTCAAGGGATATAGCAGGAAGGGAAAGAAGAAACTTAAAGTTGTGAAGAAATCATCTTATCAGAAGCAAAAGCAGACACTAGATTCATCAGCTCCCACTTTGCAAGATGAATCTGAATCAGATGAACCAAAACAAGCAGATTCTGGAATGAAGTAGACCTCACCACTTGCTATGACAGAATCTTAGGATATCTCTATCCCTGCAACAGTTGCAACAGAATCTCATCCACCACCACCTCAATCACCAACTCTTCCAGCAGCTGAGTCACCAGTTCCCTCTTCACAACAGCTTGCTAAGACCACTGAAACCAGTGCAGAAAGAATCGAGAGGGAGATACGCAGGGTTGTTGCTGAAGTCACTGCAACTTCCTCAGATACTACTGAAGCTCCACCAGCAATAGTCCCTTCTGAACAGACAACACCAGTTGAAGCTCAACCAGACCCAGTTCCATCTGATCAGCTACCTCCACTCCTAGGCGTCGGGTTAAACATATGGCTCGCAAATCCATCAAGCGTCCTAGTAGTTCCACCTCTCCACCATTTAGAAAGTCTCCCAAGCTTCGTTAGATTTTGGCCCCTTGTGCTGAAATCAAGGGGGACATAAGGGCTATAAAGGCTAGAGGAGTAAGGGCTGAATTGGCTGTATTTTATTTTGCTTTGGCTGGATTTTATTTTGGTTTTGATTGCTGAATTGCTGAACTATTTTATTTTACTATCATTTCTGTCATCGTTTTACTCATGGTTCTCTCTGCTTACTAATTTTGTTTTTATGTTACTTGTTTCTTAAAGGAATAAGTAAGAAGTGAGGGGGGGAATGAACTATATTTCCTGTGTCATGTGTGCATTCTAACTACCTGCTGATTTGTGTTAAGGGTTATTAATCTGAATAGTTACTTGGATGAATGTTGTAGATGAATTTGAATGCAATAGTGTTTGACAAATATTTTCATTTGTTCTGTATATGAGTTTGATTGCAGTAGTGGTTCTCAAACTTCACTTTACTGCTCAGTTATATGTCTTGTGACAGTGTGCTGTTATATGATTACCAACAACTTTCTGATTATTTCTTTGCATGGGATAGTGGTCTGTTTTCATGATAACTTCCAGTGATATCTAGCTTATCATGTGTTGTTCTTAGAAACAGTTCAGTGTTTTCATCACAAGTTGCCAAAAAGGAGGAGATTGTTGGTGTTAACGTAATCCTTGCATGTGCCATGCACATGTTAAGTTTTTGGTTAACTTGTGATAAAAATAGAAAAGTATTTTGATTCCTATTTTACTGTTTCTAGATGTTTATCATAGGAAGTATTTGATTTACAATAAATACCTCAATAGATCGGGATAATATTTCTCGTGTCCTAATCAAAATAGGAGGATATTTAATTGTATCCTAATTACTTTAGAAGTTTAACTATAAACACTTCCTATTTTATTTTATCCTAATCCTAATGTGATTTTGATTGAGATACTTACAGGGATTTTAGGAAGATTTCGACCAGACCTCTCAATATATATCGAGGTATGACAATAGTCGGCTGAGATAGTTTTTGCGCATTGGAGACTTGATTGTGTTTTTGAGAGTATAGGTCACGACATTCCATGAATTGAAAGAGGTTCTTCTATACAGATTGGAATGTCTTTATTACTTTGATTTGTTACGTCTTTGATTCATGTATGAGAGTTAAAAATCATACATAAGTTGTTGATTAAGTCTGAGTGAGCTAGTAGACACTTGGGATAACTTAAAGGTTGAGTGTTTATGTAATTCTGTTTCAGACATCGGGTGTTACGTATAACTTAACAGTGTGTTGTTAAGTTATATGCGACAGAGAGTGGGCAGTGTCACTAGAGTTTATGATCTTTGCAAAGATTTTGTTTATCAAAGATTAGGTTAGTGTGTGAGAGTGAGTCAGCACTGTAAAAGGTCCTAAAGATTGTACAAACAAGAACTTAGTGAATTACAGCTCTATAGTTGTCCGTGGACGTAGGTTTTTATAATCGAACCACGTAAAAATCCTCCTATGCCAATTTACATTACAGTTTACTGTGTTGTTATTTATAACTGCATACCTCCAGAACTCTCAGTTGGTATCAGAGCAGGTTCACTGATAGACAAGTGAAGAAAACGATCACGTTGATCTGGAAGGATGGAGTTTATTCGCAATGGAAGATCTGGAACGCAACCACCTATTCTCGATGATGGTAATCACCCATATTGGAAGGTAAGAATGATGATGTATATCAAATCTCTTGATGACAGGGCATGGACTAGTGTGCTTAAAGGATGGACACCGCCAACAAAGCTGAATGCTTTTGGTAATGCCGAACCAAAACCAGAGGATGAATGGTCTGATGAAGAATACCGACGATCCAGTTGGAACTCCAAGGCACTTAATGCAATCTCCGCTGTAGTAGACTTAAACAACTTCGAACAGATTTCTAGATGCAAAGTGGCCAAAGAAGCATGGGACATACTTGAGGTAAAACATGAAGGTACTGCATCTGTTAAAAGATCTAAATTAATGAGACTAAATTCTCAATTTGAAAATCTAATGATGCATGAGGATGAATCAATTTTTGATTTTTACTCTAAGATATGTCACATTACAAATTCAGCATACATGCTTGGCAAAACTTTCACTGATGCAGAAGTTATTAATAAGATAATTAGGTCTGTCCCAGATAAATTTTAACTTAAAATTTTAGCCATTGAGGAAGTTAAAAACACTGATGAAATGAGAGTTGATGAACTGATTGACATTCTCCAAAACTTTGAAATGAATCAAACTACTAGGAAACAAAAAGGCAAAAGCATTGCATTTAATGTGAAAGCCGAAAAATCTGATGGTGAATGTAGTGATGAGCTTGATGAAACTGACACTACAAGAAAAATGGGAATAGATGACGGGAACAAACAATCATAAACAGGGGTGGATGATAGAAAATCTATCAGTCATCTATATCACTGTCACTCATTCATGATAGAGAAAAAATCTGTCATAAGCTTTGTGATAGTTTTTATATGTCATACGTCTGTCACACTAAGAAATTAATTTTTAATTGATTATCTTGAATTCTTTTGATGGGGAATTGACTTTTTTTAAAATTTGAATATTTTGGTAAGAAAATTGATTTTTTTATTTCAATTTAATTTTGGCAGAAAAATTAGTATTTGATTTTTATTACGAAAATTAGGGGTTAATTTTTGGCAGATAAATTATGTTGCTTGTGACAAAATTTATGATTCTCTATCTCTGTCACAACATTTAAATTTAGTTTTGTAGAATTATATTTTTTTTATTTAATTTATGCATTCTTGCATCTCAAATTCATTTAAAAATTCAGTATGAACTAAAAATTAAAGTACACATCCAATTGAGTCCAAAAACACTTTATAGTAATAACATCCACATAACAATATATATGACAAGTTCCATAGATCAAGTATATCATTACCAATATATAAGCTAAACCATCAGTAACTGTCAACAACAAACTATGATTCTAATTCAAATCCTAAGCTAACAGCACATGATAGCCAACCAGATCAAATTTGAAGTTCACATGACAAATTCCAACAACCAAGAGCAAATATTTTAAATTTGACTAGCTAAGTCAGCAAAACTCCTCCCATATTCTCAGCAAAATCTCCAGTAGAACTCCTCCCGTTGTTAACAAATACCCAGCAAAACTCCTCCCATATTTAGCTAAATCCCCAGCATAACTCCTACCATTCTCAGTAAAATACCTAGCAGAACTCCTCCCATTCTCAGCAAAATACCCAGCAAAACTCCCAAGTCCAGCAATAACTCAATCTGTGCAACACCAATGAATATACCCAACAATATTATTAAAAAAATTATCTGTTAAAGTGGAGCTCCAAGGTTGAAATGTAACACAATAATTACAATTTCACATTGCAACTTAAAATTTCACTAATTATAACAAATAAGAAGTAATAAAAGAGTGGTGTATAGTATCACATTTATACTAACCATTTTGTTGATGCACTAATGATTTCAGAACAATGGTTAGCCCACTCAAACGAACCTCATCTATTTCAGCCTGAGTGTATACGGGCTTTGTATTGAACTGATAAGCACAAAATCAACGTTGGCAAACTTCCAAAACAATGCCATACATATGATAGAAACTAAACCTCTGATATTATATTCATGAGTAACTCACATTGTTCATTAGCAAAATAATGTCCTCTATAATGTCCTTCATGTATCTCAAGACATGATAGCCACATTCCACAGTTCTCGATTGTTGCGGGGTCTATTTATAGTTAAACGCCCAAATGATAATTAGAAATCTAACATGTTTTAGGCCTAAAGTAATAGTGACACAGCATTTAGTACAGGTTAAGTGCAGATTAAAGAATAAACTACCTTGGTTTTGATCGCATGTACTACAAGGAGCTTAAAGGGCCTCAGAACTGAGTAGCAAAGTGTGGATTTTAGGGTTCTCAAAGAGGTGTATTTATAAGAAGAAATTATATTTCACAAGGTAAATTTTAGATCTGTCTATATGACTAGTCTAATCATCAATATTAGAAGGGTAAAGAAAAAATTAATTAGTGCCAAATCTGTTAGTTTGCATATACCTCTTTCTAAATAGCAGCTACTATTTGGCATGTGGGGGATGATAGACAACAGGTTTTGTTACAGGAGGGTTAATGGAAGCAGTTTATTAGAGGTTGATCCTAGACCACAGATGAGCAGGATTCTCAATAACCAAAACAATCAAATAAAAATATTAATAATGGAAGTTAGCTAAGGTTTGAAAGACTAAATCAGAAGTGGTACCTTGTTGCTTGGTATCTTCAACGTTTAATGAGCCAAATGATAAGTGTCTATTTATATATCATTTTCATATCAATTCGTCCATGTTTCTTTGCTATATTCCTTGGTACTTTTATGTTTTTGTGTGGTTTTGATGTTTGTAGGAGTTTTGGAGCAACTTGCACAAAAATGGAGTAAAACCCTTCATTTTCACCTCTGCTAGTCAACCATCTTCTCGGATTTAATTGTATTGATATACAATGAAACCGATGACATATCATATACCGTTGAAAAGCTCTTGAAGTCTACCTTTTGGAGAAATTTACGGTTTATGAATCCATTCAGTGTACCGAAAGTTGTAATCAAAACAGTGTGAGAAGTGTAGAAATGTAATTCCACACATCACTGTAGCATGTATAATACGGGACACTGTAGCACGTTACTGTAGCAGAGTATTTAAACACATTTTAGGGTTTTATTTTCATAACTTGAAGAGGGGAAAACGTGGGAGGAGGCTGCATTTCTGGATTTCTCTCATCCCTTGGAGTTCTTGAAGGAGAAAGAAGATTTTGAAAGAGGAGGAACTACAATTCCAAGAAGATTCATCTACAAAGAAGATTTTCAAAGAATTTGCTAAGTTCTTTCTTTCCTTTTCAATTCTGGAATTTCTCTGTATTGTATTTGTTATTCTGATTGAATATGTGTAACTAAATCTGAATTGGTTGAGGGTGATTTCAAAGCCCTTGATATGGATTTTGTGAGTTGATTGTGTAAGAAATTGTTATCCAATTCTCTAATTGAAGTTGCTTGTATTTTCCCATATCTAATGCTTATGATTGCTTACTGATTGTATTTGGAATGGCCAACTGAATATAATCTGTTGTTGTCTATTGCTAGATTAGAAATCTTGATCCGTAATTGTCATGAATTTCCAATCATTAGTAGCAAAATTGTGATCAGAGATTGCAATTGGAAAATACAACCTAGGTTAAATAATCTGAACTTGTGTGATTATTGCTTAGATCAACCTATCTTTCTCATCGTAATGCTTCCATTGAATTAAACTCAGAGAGCTTGTTCTAGGTTGTTTAATGGATAGAGATTAAATAAAGAGCTTGTTTTATTTAACAACAAAGTAAGGAAAGATTGGGATAACAGAGCTTGTTGTTATCTACGGTTGATAACTTCAATGCTGTAATTGGATTACAATTCTATGTTAATTCACAAATTCATATCTTGTGGCAGAGAATGAACTCTTAACCAAGTGTCTCTCATTGATTTTTCACTCCATTTAACTTTGCTTTGTGTTATTCTTCATTTGCTTTCGTATTAAGTTTAGTTAATCAATCAACAAAACCCCCCCTGTTTAGTTTATTATTGCTGGAAAATAACAAATTCAATTAGAATCAATCCTCGTGGGAACGATATCTACTTATCACTTTATTACTTGTGCGACTAGTATACTTGCTAGTTTCGAACGCATCAAGTTTTTGGCGCCGTTGCCGGGGATTGATTTTCTAATCGATTTGTTATTTTGTTTCATTGTTGATTCATATTTTCTTTGTTTTTCTTTTCTGATTGTTTGTGTTTAGATAACATGGCAGTAAACTTCTATCAATTCAGTAGCGGATTTGAGCCACAAGTACCATGGAGAGTAAATAAGGTAAGCACTCCGAACATTGAACAACAACTTTCTGAGCTAACCTCTCTTGTGGAAAACATGGCTGTAGGAGATATGCAAAAATCTTATGAATGTGGGATATATTCTACGATGGAGCATCCAATCGACATGTATCCAACTTTACAAGAAGAATATATGGAACAAGCCAATGCCATGGGTGGATTTCCAGGACAAACGAGGCAATGGTATGATCCTTTCTCTAGCACTTACAATGCTGGATGGGAAGATCAACATAATTTCAGTTACTGGAATCATCAACCAATCACTCCAAATGTGTTACCAAATCGGCCACAAAGTTTCAATCAACCTAGAGTGCAGCAACCATTTCAAATGCAACCACCACCAATGCCACATCCAGCACCGCAACCAGCTTCGCAAAACTCAGGTATGTCTCTCGAAGATATTGTTAATGCACTTGCCACTAAAACAATGCAATTCCAGCAGGAAATTGGGGCAAGTATCCAAAACCTGGCAAATCAAATGGGACAATTGGCTACTAGCATGAGCAAATTCGAGGGCCAAGGCTCAGAAAAATTATCTTCTCAAACGGTGATCAATCCAAGAGAGAATGCTTGTGTGATAACTTTGCAAAGTGGAGAGCATTAGATGTCTTGCCAAGAAAATCACAAACTGATGAAGGAGATGACACCACATCCACCATGAACAAAACATTGACTTCTCAGGTAAATCCTATAACTCCCATTACTTCATATGTTACTCCACCTTTTCCTAGCAGATTGGCAAAATTGAAGAAGGAGGAACAAGAACAAGAAATCCTGGAAACTTATCACAAAATCGAGGTAAATATACAACTTTTGGATTCTATCGAGCAAGTACCTCATTATACAAAACGTCTCAAGGAGTTATGCACCAGCAAGAGAAAGTTAAAAGGAAATGAGAAAGTAAGTGTGGGGGAAAATGTTTCAGCTGTTCTAAAAAGAAAAATTCCTCCAAAATGCAATGATCCAGGTACGGTCACCATTCCATGCACCATTGGTAAAACCAAGTTTGAAAGAGCTATGTTAGATTTAGAAGCATCTATTAATGTCATGCCATATTCTATTTATGCTTCTTTAAATCTTGGACCTTTTGCGAAAACTGGTATTACCATTCAACTTGCTGATCATTTTAATGCATATCCCAAAAGAGTTGTGGAAGATGTGCTTGTGCAGGTGAATCAATTGGTTTTCCCAGCAAACTTCTATGTCCTTGAAATAGAGGATGAGACATCTCCTAATCCAACACCGATTCTTTTAGGGAGACCATTCTCGAAAACTGCTAGAATCAAGATTGATGTTCATGATGGCACTTTCACCATGGAGTTTGATGGCAAAGTGATCCGTTTCAATATTTTCGAGGCAATGAGGTACCCTAGTGACTTGCATTCTGTTTTTGCAGTTGACATTATTGATTCTTTGCCACAACAATGTTTCGAGTTAACTCGCAAGGATGGATTGGAAATGGCTATTAGTGAGCACATAGGGACAGAAAATTCCAAAGAACCAAGAAGGTTGATACAAGTGTCCAAAGAAATGGAGGAAGCTATGGCATGCTTAGATGAGACTATAGCTATAATCACAAACAGGTATGATGTTTCGTACATTGAATTGCCTTTATCTAATGAGAAACTTCTTCCTTCTGTGATGAAAGCCAATACCTTGGAGCTTAAGCTACTTCCAGATTATTTGAGGCATGTGTTTTTGGGTGACAAAGATCCTTTGCTAGTTACAATAGAAATGGGCCTTGCACCACTACAAGAAGAGAAACGCGTCCGAGTACTTAGAGTTCACAAAACAGCTATTAAGTGGACGATTGCTAACATCCAAGGCCCAGCCATATGCTTGCACCATTTCTTGTTGGAAGAAGGATCCAAGCCCACTAGAGAAGCACAGCGGAGATTGGATCCTCCCATGATGGAACCAACGTCGGGCTGAGGACGTTAAACCAAGCGCTTATTGGGAGGCAACCCAATGTTTTTGCAAAATAAATTAAAAAAAAGAAAAGAAAAATAAAATAAGGTAATAATGATCGATTTTTGTGTCTCGAGGAGATTCCTTTCGTAGGCCATCAAATTGATCAGGTTTTATCTCTCTTTGACATCTGTCTTATTTGTTTTTATTTGTTTTTACTTGTTTTTTACTTTTGTTTGTATTGTGTTGTTATCTCTTTTATGTGTCTTTAGTTTCGTTTCTGCTCTTTTCTTTTCCTTCCTTTTGTTTAATTTGATTATTTCGTACTTCGAATTCATTTGTGCAACAGCTTGAGGAAACATCCAAAGGGGAGCTGAAACCATTGCCCGAAGGTTTGAAACGTGCATATCTGGGAGAAGAACAAACTCAATCGCATTATCGGTAATATCTCTCCTTTTCTCTTCTTCAATGGATGCCGATATCTTTCTGTCGAACCTTCGTAAATATTTTCCTTCACTTCCTCAAAATGCTGTGTTTAAAATTTATAAAGTACGGATGACTAGACTTTGGGCGTTGATGCTCCTAAATGTGCCTGCTGATATCCGATGGCTTATCGAAGCCAAGGTGAGATTGTCCGGTGAGCCGGACATTAATCTCGCAAAATACATGCCTGGTCTAGGAAAGAGCTACTACGCCAAGAGGCGAAGAGCGAAAAGGTTACAAGTATGTTATAAATGTGCTAGATGGAATTGTAACCAGACTTGTCGTTCATTAGGTTTTGCGTCCAGGAATAGAGAAGATAAACTTTCATTTATTAAGAATGGTTTGAGTAATGAGTCGCTGGATAATGTTTTGTTAACTCTCGAGTCACATTCTTGTGGACTTGTTCAGCGTGAATTGCTTAATCTATGGACACAATTTCGTGATGAATTGCAGTGTTATAGTCTAGGGAATCTGACTAAAAACGACCCTGTTTGCCAGTTTATAAGAAAACTGGATGGGAAGCAAATCCCCGACTCATAGAAGGCGTTTCAGCCGTTACTGGACGTAAAACCAGAGGAAGATGTGAGCCACAATCACAACTACTTGTATATTTGAATGTGTGTTGTTATTGTCAATTTTTTTTTTCTTGTTTCGTTTGATCTGATTATCAATGTTGTTTTTGTGTTGTTGTTGTTTGTTGATTTTGTTTGTTTTAATTTCAAGTTTTCTTTTTGACAAACCAGATGACTACCCCATGATATAAGCACACGTGGAAGACAAGTGTGGAGGTTTTGTCAACCTCCGCCGAAAGTATATCTTTACTTTTCATGCTTCACGTGGGAGACAAGTGTGGTGGTTTTGTCAAACCCCACCGAAAGTATATCTCTAATTGTCATGCTTCACGTGGGAGACAAGTGTGGCGGTTTTTTCAAACCCCACCGAAAGTTTATCTCCATTTTTCATGCACACGTGGGCGACAAGTGTGGAGGTTTTGTCAAACCCCCGAAAGCATATCTATTTTTTCAAATCTCGGGGCGATAAATCTGCATCGAGCAACCCCCACCGAAATTATGTCCCCATGTGTCAAATTTGAGAGTTTTACGTGTGTATATATCCATTCTCCATATTTTCAAATGTCATTATTATAACCTGTCTTGCACTTGAAAAGCATATACCTAACGTGCATCATTGTCTTACACAAGTTTAGAGCACTTGTAGAAATGGAGAAAACACCAATTCGGCGATTCCAAATATATGCGTATTTTGTGGATCGCAATTTGGTAAAGATGGAGAGTTTACAACAGCAGCTCTTGATCTTGGTAGGACATTAGCTGCGAGGGGTATTCATTTGATTTACGGAGGGGGTAGTCTTGGGTTAATGGGGTGTGTGTCGACAGCTGCATCCTTGGGAGGAAGTAAAGTTCTTGGCATTATCCCTAAACCATTAGCTGTACGAGATATCGTAGGCAACACCATGGGGAAGAGTTACAGGTCTCTAGCATGCATGAGCGTATTGCACATATGGTTGTTAAGTCCGATGCATTTATAGCTTTGCCGGGTGGTTATGGTACATTAGAGGAGATATTTCAAATCACCTCTTGGGCACAGCTAAACATCCATCGGAAACCCATTGGTTTGTTAAATGTCAATAATTTTTTTGATGGTTTGTTGTCTTTTCTTGATCAAGCAGTAGAAAAAAACTTCATCTCACAGTCGGCGAGGCAAATCCTGTTACAGCTTCAACTGTAGGGGAGTTAATTGACAAATTACAAGCATTCTTCTATTCGCCTGATCCAACAATAGCTCGGATAGATTGGTTTGGAGAAGGCAATAAAAGGCGTAGACTGGATTTAATGCTCCATCTGTAATCTCTATCTATTGGTTTGCTTCGTTTTTGTTTACTTTCTTTTTAGTGTGTTTATTTGAGATTTTTCATGTCGTTTCTTTTGAGCTTTTTCAGGTTATTTCTTTCGTCCCAGGTAATAGTTTCTAATCTCGGTTTTTAGAGTGGTGGCTTAAAAAGTTCAAGTTCTCTTGAAACGCATTCTGGATCTCTTCAATCCATAATGGCTGAAAAAGGAGGCTAACTTCTAAACCTTGCAGACCCATTCTAACTAACTTGTTTTTGTTTGCTGACTTGTTGAACTTTGTTATTTTATGAGTGAGTTTAGTTTTGCGTAATTTAGAGTTGTTATGTGTTTTTTTATCTTTATCAGTTTTGATTAAAAAAAAACAATTGTGGAAAAACCTGAGAATGGCAGAATATGGGGTTTCTTTAACCCTTGAAACCATTCTCTCTAAATAAATCTGTAGTTTGTTTATTTCATGTTATTTGAAATGTCTTGTTTCTTGTTTTGTTCTTTCATAATAAAGGTATATAGGCTGGAAACCTTAAGTCTGCGGGCTACTGGTCCTAAGGATTGTTGAAATATACAATCTTTACTCAGGTGTAACAACACCAC
>SNVD02001126.1:0-14349 GCA_013180625.2 Boswellia sacra | reverse complement strand
TGGGAGAAGGGCTCCTTTTATAGGCAAATGAGATGAACTTAATCAAGTGAAGACACCATCTTCAAATTTTTTGCCCACCATAAAAACCATAATTTTGTCTGCCATTTTTGTCAATGTTTCATTTGAAATTTGAAAATCTACCAAACACGAAAGATTTGCATATTTGAATAATCTTTCCAACGCATCAAGAATCAAGTCATTTGGATATCTGTAGCTCAAGATATGGCCAAAACACCATTCGGTGCTCATGTGACTTGAATTTTCTTTCTTGTGTCAGTCTACCAAATTGAATGATAATTCTGTCAGCCTTCCGTTTGAAATTTGAATTCTTCAAAACATAAAAGATCTGCATATTTGAATAAAATTTCCAAAACATTAAGAATCAAAGCATTTGGATATCTCTATCTTAAGATATGGCCAAAACACCATTCGGTGCTCATGTGAGTTGATTTTTCTTATTTGTGTCAGTCCACCGAATTGCATGTCAATTATGTCGGCCTTCTGTTTGAAATTTGAATTTTTTCAAAAACATATGAAATGTTCTTCATTAAGTCATCTTTCCAATGCCGTAATAATCAAGTCATTTTGATTTTTCTAGCTCAATATATGTCCAAAGGAGTATTCGTTGCTCATGTCAGCTGCTTCCATTTGTCTTTCAAATTGCATGATGATTTGGACAACCTTGCACTTGAAATTTGAATTTCATTAAAACATATGAAATGTTATAAATTGAGAAGCTTTCCAAAGGCTCAAGAATCACGTCATTTGGATATTTGTAGAGATATATATGACCAATTGATTGAACATTGTTCATGTGTCACATTCCTTGAGTCAATCCTTGTTCTTAAACTTTGGTGCCTTTAACATGTAGCTTCTCCTTAGCTTCAACACTTCATTTTAATAAGCCTCTTCTTGATTTTAAAATTATTTCAATGATCTTACTCTTGCACATAAATAAACATGTTCGTAAATCTCAATTAATCAATGTGTATTGTTATCATCAAAATTATCATGTAGCCTTAGGGTTAACAATCTCCCCCTTTTTGATGATGACAAATCATTGATTGCTTTAAAATATAATCTAAAATCAAGAATGAAAATAAAAATCAACAATAAACAAAAAAATGGCACTTGTTATGAATATAAGCAATCCAACTATTTCTCCCCCTTTTGTTATCATCAAAAAAAGTAATCAAATTAACTACTCCCCTTAAATATATTCTCCCCCTTAACATATGCTACCATTCAAAGATTATCATATTAAAGCAAAATTAAGACATATCCAACATGCCTAATTCTCTTCTAATTATGCTAAATCTATCTGGACTAAGGGGTTTAGTAAATATATCGGCTAATTGTTTCTCGGTGGGAACAAATTCTAAAGAAATATTTAATTTTGAACATGATGAATCTCTAATAAAATGATGTCTAATTCTCTAATGATAGTACTAGCGGTTTGATTGGATTTCTTTGGAATATGATGGCACTTGTATTGTCACATTTGATGGGAATATGATCAAATACCACACCATAATCTTTTAAAATTTGTTTCATCCAAAGAGATTGTGCACAACAACTTCCTACTGCAATATACTCGGCTTCCGCGGGTGATAAGGCAACAGAATTTTGTTTTCTACTAAACCATGAGACTAATGCATGTCCTAGAAAATGGCAAGAGCCAATAGTGCTCTTTCTATCAAGAAGACTTCCAGCAAAGTCCGCATCAGAATAACTAATTAGATCAAAATTATCACACTTAGGATACCAAAGACCTAGATTTATGGTTCCAAGAAGATATCTAAATAACCTTTTGACAGCCTTAAGGTGAGATTCCTTTGGACAAGATTGAAATCTAGCACACATACACACACTAAACATAATATCAGGTCTCCTAGCAGTTAAATACAAAAGAGAGCCAATCATACCTCGATATTTTGTTACCTCAACATCTTTTCCTTTTTCATCTTTGTCAAGCTTGGTTAATGTGCCCATAGGTGTGTTATGTGTCCTTGAATTATCCATGCCAAACTTCTTGAGAAGATCTCTTGTGTATTTAGCTTGATTAAGGAAGATCCCATCTATTGATTGCTTGATTTGAAGTCAAAGGAAGAAATTTAATTCTCCCCACACACACACAAGCCTTCATTCCAAATTTGATGCACTTAGAACATTCCTCAAAAATAGAGACAATTAGTACACCAAATATAATATCATCAACATAGATTTGAAAAATTAATAAATCATCATTTTTTGGTTTAACAAAAAGAGTAGTATCAACTTTTTTCATTTCGAAACCATTATCAATGAGAAATTGCTCAATCTATCATACCATGCTCTTGGTGCTTGTTTCAAGCCATAAAGTGCCTTTTTGAGTTTGAAAACATGGTTTGGAAAATCATGATTTTGAAAACCAAGAGGTTGCTCTACATATACTTCCTCCATAATGTAACCATTTAAAAATGCACTTTTGACATCCAGTTGATATAATGTAAAATTTTTATAACATGCAAATGCACACAACATTCTAATTGATTCTAATCTAGCAACCGGTGCAAAGGGTTCCTCATAATCAATACCTTTTTCTTGATTGTATCCTTGAGTAACAAGTCTAGCTTTGTTTCTAATAATGGTACCATTTTCATCTACTTTATTTCTAAAAATCCATTTAGTGCCTATAATAGAATGGTTTTTAGGTCTAGGGACTAATTCCCAAACTTGATTTCTCTCAAATTGATTCAATTCTTCTTGCATAGCTAAAATCCAACTTTCGTCATTTTCGGATTCTTTAAAAGATTTTGGTTCAAATTGAGAGACAAAAGCAAAATGATTACAAAAGTTCTTAAAAGAAGATCTAGTTTTCATACCTTGTGATGGTCACCAATAATGAGATCTTTAGGGTGAGCTTTTGCATACCTCCATTCCTTTTGTAATTCTTGGGAAGAATCATTTACTTCCTCAAGCTTTTCTTGTTGAAGTTGTAATTCATCTTGGCTCTTTTTATCAAGCCTTGATTCCTTGATTTGCCTTTCTACCTCAACAATATCATCATCTAATTTCTTTGAAGAAATAACATTAGTTTCATCAAATTTAACATGCATAGATTCTTCTATAGTAAGAGTCTTTTTGTTAAAAACTCTATATGCTTTACTATGGTTGGAGTAGCCAACAAAAATTCCAACATCGGCTTTTGCATCAAATTTCCAAGGTCATCCTTAGTGTTTAAAATAAAACATTTACATCCAAAAACTTTAAAAAATCCAATGTTGGGTTTTCTTCCTTTCCAAAGTTAATAAGGAGTTTTCTTTATTAAAGCTCTAATATGGACTCTGTTGATTATAAAGCATGCGATATTAACGGCTTCGCCCCAAAATATTTTGGTAAATTATTTTCAAGTAACATGGTCCTAGCCATTTCTTGGATAGTCTTATTATTGTTCCTCCTTCAACAACACCATTTTGTTGCTGGAGTTCTAGGTGGAGGAAAATTATGCTCAACATCCACCATTTTTATCACCAAAGATTTTTCAAATGCTAACTTGTCCCTACTCACCACCATGATCACTCCTACACGCGACACAACATAGCCTTTTGATTTTGGCTCGGCTCTTGCCCCTTGTGTGGAAAAAGGTGTATCAGCCTCATTTTTATATTCAGAATAATACCCAAGTGGAATCGTGGAAATAATCAATTACACAATAACTAAAACATAAACTTTCACCAAGGCTTGAGTTCTTGATGGTCCAAATAAATCCAAATGAATTAATTGTAGAGGTTTATTTGTTGAAATAAATTTCTTTTGTTTAAAAGAAGTTCTCACTTGTTTTCCAAATTGACAAGCATCACAAATCTTATCCTTTTCAAATTTTATTTTTAGAAGACCATCAACTAAATCATTTTTAGAAATTTTTCAAATTGTATCCATGCTAGCATGACCTAACCTTCTATGCCATAACCAAGCATCATGATTAACAATGAAACAATTTTCTACATGATCATTAACATCAATATCAATTGCATAAATATTACCACATCTATTACCAACAAATAATGTCTTATTGTTACTAACATCCTTAATTATACATCTATTAGGCTCAAAAGTAACAAAATATCCTTATCACACAATTGACTAATGCTAATCAAATCATGTTTTAAACCATGAACAAGCAAAACATCTTTAATAATAGGTGAAGAAGGGTTACCAATATCACCATGTCCAATTACCCTTCCTTTGGCATTATCACCGAAGGTCACATATCCTCCTTTCTTCATGATTAATCTTGAGAACTTGGAGGCTTCTCCGGTCATATGCCTTCAGCATCCACTATCTAAGTACCACTTGTGTTTGCCACTCCTTTGTCTCTACAATCAACATTCAAGGAGTAACTTTTTGGTACCCAAAATTTCTTGGGTCCTTGGGGGTTAGTTATGGTTCTTTTTGGAATCCATATTTATTTCAAATTAGAATTTCTCTTAATGTAACAAGAATGCATTTTGTGTCCTTTTCTTCCACAATAATTACATGAATGATTAGGATTATTCCTAAAAGATGCATGAACAAAATAGTTTTTAAAATACTTTTGATTTTTATGACTTTTATATCCTAACCCTCTTTTATCCAAAACACACCTTTGGTTTTGTAACATAGAATTCAAATTTTTTGTGCTTTTTGTAAAAATATCAACAATATTTCTTAAGTCATTATTTTCCTTTTTCAAACTAGCATTTTGTTTCTCCAATTTATCAAAATCCTTTTGTTTTAAAATGTCATTTTCAGTTTTTAATAAATGTATTTGACTTCCAAACTTTCAAAATCTTTTTGCTTTAAAATTTCATTTTCATTTTCTAAAGCTTCATTTATTTCTACCACCTCTTCTAATTGAGATAACATGATTTTTGACTTCTTTTTGAAAGCATTAAATTTTGAATTTTGCTTATCAACTTGCACATGTAAATTTTGGAATGCTTCAAGTAATTCATCATATGAAAGTTTAGGATCATAGTTAGAATACTTACCTCATCTTCACTTAAAGCCATGAAGCACATGTTTGCCACTTCGCAATCTTCTTCTTCGGTGGAGCTAGCTTCAATATCATCCCAATTTGTGGCTTTCATTGTGCTTAGGATTTCTTGTTTTGACTCTTGAAGTAAGGACAATCCATCTTTACATGTTCCGGTTTCTTGCACTCATAGCAAATGACTTGATCATTTTCCTTATCTTGCTTTGAGCTTTGCCCTTTGCACTCCCTTCTAGAATTCTTCTTGAATCCTTGGTTTCTTCTAATCATCCTTTTTAGCTTTCTTGTGATGAATGCAAGATCTTCATCGTCCCCTTCATCGTCGGACTCATCATCTTCTTTTGTTGAAGATTTGAAAGCGATATTTTTCTTTTTCTTGAAATCTTCTTCGTTCTCCTTCAAGGTGATTTCATGAGCATATATAAACCCATAGGTTTTGTTTTTCTTTTTCTCTAATGGTAGTTTGGTGAGGTCCTTTGCTTCTTGAATTGCCGTCACCTTTGGCTCCCAAGATTTTGGTAGACACCTAAGAATCTTCCTCACCATTTCAACATTAGAATAAGATTTACCAAGAGATTTCAAACTATTAATAAGATCCGTAAATCTAGTAAACATTTCAGAAATTGATTCATCCGATTTCATCTTAAAAGCTCATAACTATGAACCAGTATACTAATTTTGGATTCTTTAACTTGACTAGTTCCTTCATGAGTTACTTCAAGTGTGTGCCATATTTCTTGTGCCGTAGAACAAGTAGATATTCTATGAAACTCATTTCTATCTAGAGCACAATACAACACATTCAGTAGATTTGTAGCATTCACCCGCTCCCCTCCCCCCCAATTTAGATTTTGTTATCATCTTCACTAAACTCTTTAGGTTCTTTAAGCATGCCCCATTTTCAATTTTGGTAGGAACAAAAGGTCCTTCAAAAACAATAGACCATAAATCATAATCAAAAGATTTCAAGAAAATACTCATTCTAGTTTTCCAATAAGAGTAATCACTTCCATTAAAAAATGGAGGTCTAGAGATAGAAGTCCCTCAACATATGAAGTTGAATTAAAAGTTGTCATAGCTATTTTTATTTAACTCAAAAATCGGTTAAGATTTAAAAAAATGAGCAACCTTGCTTTGATACCACTTGTTGACCAGGTATAGCAACCCAAGAGGGGGGGTGAATTGGGTTTTTATTTAATAAAATGGATTTAGAAAACTTTTTTTGAAAGATTAAAATTAGTTCACTCTTTCTTTGAGAATAAAAGTGAAGAAGATGAAATTAGAATGCAATCAAGAGAATAGGAATAAAGAACAATCACAAGTGCAAGTAAATGTAAAGAGGATAGGGATAGAGAGAGTGCAACCTCAATTTACGTGGTTCGGCAAACCTTGCCTACGTCCACGGGCTCCTAGCTCCACGAGCTAAGCTTTCCACTAAGTTGTAGAAATCTTTACAACGTGCTTGATGAACAACCTCACCAAGACTTTTTCTTCCAACTCTTGATAACACCACACCAAGAGTTCTTCTGGATGAACAACCTCACCAAGGCAACTTCCTTCAACCCCTGATAACACCACACCAAGAGTTCTTCTTGATGAACAACCTCACCAAGGCAACTTCCTTCAACTCTTGATAACACCACACCAAGAGTTCTTCTTGATGAACTACCTCACTAAGGAAACTTCCTTCAACTCTTGATAAAACCACACCAAGAGTTCTTCTTGATGAACAAACTCACCAAGGAAAGAGTTCTCTCAAGGATAACTTTTATCCTTTATAAGAAGATCTCACTCTTACCACAATACAAGAACAAAGATAATTTTTACAACAAAAGTATAACTCTCTTCAAAGAGTAGATAAATAATATAAAAGCTCTCTAGACTTGATATTTCTCTTGCTTTTTGCTTGATAAAATACTTCTCTTGCACTTCTTGTCTTGCTGAATGCATGGGAGAAGGCTCCTTTTATAGGCAAATGAGATGAACTTAATCAAGTGAAGACACCATCTCCAAATTTTCTGCCCACCATAAAAATCGTAATTTTGTCTGCCATTTTTGTCAAGGTTCCGTTTGAAATTTGAAAATCTTCAAAACATAAAAGATCTGCACATTTGAATAAGCTTTCCAACGCATCAAGAATCAAGTCATTTGGATATCTGTAGCTCAAGATATGGCTAAAACACCATTCGGTGCTCATGTGACTTAATTTTTCTTTCTTGTGTCAGTCCACCAAATTGAATGATAATTCTGTCAGCCTTCCGTTTGAAATTTGAATTTCTTCAAAACATAAAATATCTGCATATTTGAATAAGCTTTCCAAAACATTAAGAATAAAAGCATTTGGATATCTCTATCTTAAGATATGGCCAAAACACCATTCGGTGCTCATGTGAGTTGATTTTTCTTCTCTGTGTCAGTCCACCGAATTGCATGTCAATTATGTCAGCCTTCCATTTGAAATTTGAATTTCTTCAAAACATATGAAATGTTATTCATTAAGTCATCTTTCCAATGCCGTAAGAATCAAGTCATTTTGAGTTTTCTAGCTCAAGATATGTCCAAAGGAGTATTCGGTGCTCATGTCAGCTACTTCCATTTGTCTTTCAATTTGCATGATGATTTGGACAACCTTGCACTTGAAATTTGAATTTCATTAAAACATATGAAATGTTATAAATTGAGCAAGCTTTCCAAAAGCTCAAGAATCACGTCATTTGGATATTTGTAGAGATATATATGACCAATTGATTGAACATTGCTCATGTGTCACATTCCTTGAGTTAATCCTTGTTCTTAAACTTTGGTGCCTTTAACATGTAGTCTTCTCCTTAGCTTCAACACTTCTTTTTAATTAGCCTCTTCTTGATTTTAAAATTATTTCAATGATCTTACTCTTGCACATAAATAAACATGGTAGTACATCTCAATTAATCAATGTGTATTGTTATCATCAAAATTATCATGTAGCCTTAGGGCTAACAGGTGTGTTATCTCTTGTACTCTTGTTTATTTATAATCTAGTGAATTTATTTCTCATTCGTAGATGTAGGCAATTGATGCATGTGGGAAGAGTGTGTGTGATTTAGTTTTTTTACTAATTACTAATCTTGATGTGAAATATATTTCTGCGTAATTTCTTACACCATATATAACTTCAAAACTTTGACCTTGGAATCCAAGATTCCGTAATTTTGTTGAATTAGTTCCCTAGGTAGACATTAAAAGAATTTGATTGACCCTATTATGTCTTTCTCAAATCAATCACTTCTAAAACAAATTAATCTTTAACATGACTAGCATTTGAGAAATTGACATTGTAAATGACAAATACAAAAATTAATATAAGTAGAGAACTGATGAAGAAGTTAATGAGCTAAGTCAAATCAAACAAACTTGAGATCTGGGTGTGACTAGGTTGACACATCAATCCCAGGAATTAACAAAAGTTATCATAAATATCTAAAATTGTTTACTACGAACATTTAGTTAATTCTAGGAATTCAAAGGTAGAATTGTGAAATACAATTAAAGCAAATAATTGATTAGTAGAGGACAGAGTGATATATTTGGCTTACAAATTAACTAAACACAATACAACTTTATTTGATTTATAAAAATTTTATAACAAAACAAAAATCAAACGATTACCACCCTCAAAACCAAAAACAACCAATTGGAGTCATGGAAAGAATATTGTTGCCAAATTATATGACCATAATTTGGGAATAATATTCTTTCCAAATTATATGACCATAATTTCTAAATTGCTGGGAGGATTTCTAGTGCTTTGTATCTTGTATACATCTATCTCTGTGTGTGTTGTGTGTGTGCACACACACGCGCGCGCGTGTATGTACGTATGTATATAACAAATGCATCATTTGACTGTATCAAGAGGCTATTTGTCAAAGCATTAATGCACAGTCAACATCAATTTTAAGGAAATTTTGAATCGTATAAATTATTCTCAGAATCAATGGAAAAGGCAAATCCTTATTGCACCATAAGAAATTTTTGATTTTTTTAATCAATAAAAAATTAAAGCAAGAGAAATGATGGGTATGATCAAACTAAATACATTTGATAAATTAATTTTAGAAAACAACAAATTAAATGATACTTTTTGCTTATTTATAAATATACTCTCTTGTCTCGTTGCATAAATTACTGCCTTAAAGAACAATTTGTTTCAAATACCTTTCTTTTGTTCATCTATTTTTTCTTATATTAATTTGATTGGAGTAAAAACAATAATAGTGATCATAAAATAATAACTTTTTAATTTCAGTCAGAGTCTAAAAATTCGAAATCATATAAAAAACTTTTCAATGGCATAGCAATCAAACTCTCCTTGTAGCTGTAAATCTCTACATAATGGTAAAATTTGAATCCAAGATCCTTTACTTATTTGGTTTTAAGATTATAAAAAAGCAGTCGTGTCACAATCTCAATGTCAAAATATGATTTCATTAAAAAACCATCGTTCTTCCAAAATCCAAGTGGACGAGGATCACCACCACACCAAGAGCCAGTCCTATCGTTAATTTTTTGATCCAACAATTCTTCAGTCATCTCTCGTACGTTAAAAATAAACTCATCTTCATTTTCATCTGAACACAGAAGAGATAGAAAGCTATTACGTATACCAAGGATATAACCTGATGCGCAATTATATTTTGGGGTTGGTATAAGCTGGAACACTTCATCATTTTTGTGAAATGAAAAGATCACAGATTCGGAACGATCAGGATCAAGTCCATGCCAATAAAAATTCCCATCCAAGTATGCACAATGATCTGCTGGTAGGATTCCAGGGCCGAAATCAGAAATTTTGAATTCTCTCCAACAATTAGTGCTCAAACTATAAATTGCAATATATGGGAAATATTGACGCTGACCCTCTTCTGTATATTTTCTTAACATGTTTTGGACAAAAACCAAGTTAAAATCCATATCTGCCGGATAAACTTGTAATCCGACAAAGGGAAAAGTACAACTTTATTGCGCCAATGGGCAGTATCAAATCACGGAAGGTTTCGGTATTCTTTGATTGCTGGATTCCACAAAATTAGACGACAATGATGGCATCCATTCTCTACTTTAGTCCCTTGGCTTAAGCAAAACAAGCCATCATTATAGCCTATAACTCTTCAGGTTATTTTAATTTTGCACATTAGATCAGAATTAGAAGCTTGATGTGATACATCACCAGTGTTTCATCGCGGAGCTAAGACAAATTTAATGTAACATTATCAGTAGCACACGAAAGAGCAGGAACTTTTTTTAGCTGTAATTGTGCTTAGCTATGAAATTGGATTCTTTAACTAAAACATACTATGATTTACAAATGCATATTCTGAATCGCATAAGAGATTTTACTGGCAATCTTGATAAAATCTCATTCACTACATCTGTAGTCACCATGTCATTGCTTGTAGACATTAATTATAACTCTCTCTTTAATTTCTCAATTTGGTTCTTAATCAAATTAATTTTACTTGCTACTACATTTAAGAAATTTTCGATTTACAAATAAATATTAAATAAATTGGGGAACTGAGAAGTAGTTAATGAAATAATAAAAGGAGCATTTAAACATGTCCCTTGTTTTCATTTGAAATCATATATCTCGAATGACTTTAATATAAAGCCATCATATCGTTCAATATTACAATATCGTAACATCTACCCGACAAACGCTCATGAAAGCCATGACATTTGGAAATTTAAAGCCAGGGAAATGGTGGTACGATCAAACTAATTAATTATATTTAATAAATTAATTTTTAAAAATAATAAATTATACTTTTAGCTTATGTATAAGCATACTCTCCTTCCTTTTTTCATAAAGTGCTACCTAAAATAGCAGTTTAGATTTCAAGAACGTTTCTTTGCTTTTGTCTGTATTAAATTTTTTTATACGAACTCACTCTTATAAATTTATATGGTATAATGACACAAAACTCCCCTATCTTTTGTCTTTATGTCATAAAGATGATGGGACTTTTGCTTTTTTTTCTGAAAAGAGTCCCTACAGTTTGAGAAATGCGTAGATAGGAACCCTTCTGTTACATTTGCCCTTATATTTATGTAAATAAGTTGAAGTATCAGGGATATATGGGTCTTTTAGATGAAAACAGCCAACAGTATATAAACCTGATCAAAAATTAAAAAATGCCAGCTGAGCCCACCACAATGTGGAGAATCTGAGAAGACAAACCTCAGCTGGTTGGAAAATGACAATACGGCTTTCCATGTTCGTGCATGCCTGTGAAATTTATTATGTATCGCCATCAACTCAACTGTTGCAAATTAAAATTTGTTGTCAAGTGTTTAATCATACCCACGGTCTAGAGTTCAACGTTCTTAATTAAACCATCCTTTCTTGTTGTTTTTTTGTTCCACCCATGCTGAATGAGGATGAGCACAGTTCTAAACACTCCTGCAAGGCTGCAATACCTTGAAAAAATTCGATAATTGATTTTGAAAGAGAAAAAAATGTTCAAGAAAGAAATTTGATTGGTCAACTTGAAATTGAGTTCTGTTTTTCTTACGAGACAATAATTAAGCCCTTGCAGGCGGAGCCCTTTATTATTACAGGTTAAGTATTCAGCGATATGAAAAGTTTTTGAGGAGCAGTATGGCTCTGATAACAAATGGACCACTGGTCTCTCCCTGCTTAAAAGTGTAACAAATGAATATCGGGCTCTACAGTAAGAGATGCATCGGCCATCAGCAGTTTGAAAATTGATATATATTAGCGAGGTTGGACATGGCTTTTGCGGCGTATACGATTTCTGCTCTGAAATTGATTTGGATTTTTCTTTGATGTGCAAAACATTCACAAATTGAAACTTCAAAATTTAGATCCACTATCAAAATAATAAAATAAAAAATGACACCATAAAAGAAAAGAAAATAGTTTTGCATAAACATCTCCAAGTATCTACTTAAACCTATACTACATGCATATCAGTCAGCACTAAATTTTATGCCAGTAAAAAAAAAAAAAAAAAAAAATTATGTGTTTATCTCCAGCTGGTTAATATCATATTCAAGATGGCTTTGATGACTTCTCTTGAAAAAAATCCCACATGTTAAAACAATTAAATTTTCTTGAATATCTTGTATTTCTTTTACAATATTTTAATCCAATGATGAAAGTGGAAGAGCAAACTTCCAATTCTTCTGGAATAACCCGAAAGATGCAAATAGAGCAGCAGGAGACTATTATAATCGTCATATAGGAAAGCTAAACTGCTGCTATTTACATGGATGTGATCGTACAAGTGTACAACATTACTTGGCTGCTGGAGCTGATGAGATGAAAACAAAATTTAAAATATGAACTTTTGTGGTAATTGCCCTCCAAGCTCCATCTTGACTCAAAACAAGCAATGAAATTTTGGGTGAGGCAATTTTCCAGCTGCATAAAAGATAGAAAATTTTTAAAAGCTTAATACATAGGCTAATTGAGATGCTGATTAATGTAGCTGAACATTAAACAGGTTGCATACCAAACAAATTCCAAACAGAAAAATACTAAAACAATCTATAGCTATCTCATTAGAGTCTATGCTCTTGGAAAAATTCGGTGAAAAGCCTTCTATCATTTCAGAAACAGGAAGAGGATTGAAGCCTCTTTAATGGGGGGAAAAAAACAATGTTTCATTCGGTATATAGCTAGCCTAAATACTAACTGATGAGGCAGTAATTTAAGCCAACAATCAGAACTGTTGCAAAAAATTAAGCGCTAAATCATACCCAAAAATTAAAAAAAAAAAATCTACAGATTGGTTTCAATTACATTTGACAAACTCAAATGTAGACACAGATATGTTTTTTCATGTTGCATTTCGGGGGTAAAATCGTAAATTGATGTATCCTCCCTTTTTTATTATTATATACACATTTTCACTTATTTATAGTAAATGGTATATATGTAATTAAAATATAAATAGATGGAAAGATGGTGTCATATGACAGCAAATGTAACAGAAGGGGTTTCTATGACGCATTTTTCAAACTGTAGAGACTCTTTTTAGAAAAAAAAAAGTAAAAGTCCCGTCTCTATGACATAAAGGTAAAAGATATGGGAGTTTTGTGTTATTATCCCAAATTTATATGGGATGATGTAATTAAATAAATAAATATTAATAATTAATCATACTAATTAAAATGAGTAACATGATGGTCATACAATAATATATATCAATTTGTATAGATTAGTTTGTATAAATAATTTATAAGAGCAAAATCACTACCCTCAATACTGCTCAAATTCTAAATGTTACCCTGAAGCATCAGATACTATCAGTTTTGGTTTTGTAGTTTAATTAAATTTTCTAACATTCATTTCAAAAGGGGTTCTTCAGTATTTTAATGACCCTTGGATGGACACACAATTAGAGTCCATTCGAGGGTTATTAACACTTCTAAATCAGCCTCATTATCAATTACTTGGGTTGCAAAAACTGGGAATATTAACTTAGATTTGCAATACTAAATTATATTATTAGAGAAAATCCAAAATTCAGATAATAATCAGATTTAGATAAAGAAACAAGACTAGATGTGTAATAATGCTGCCAAGCTTACATGAATCTTCCGGGGAAACTTGAATGCATCCTTTCTATCACTACAAATTCTACATTGCTGGGAGGCTGCTTCTGGTACTTTATATAATCAGTAACTTCAAATGCACCATTTCCAAGTATCAAGAGGCAATTTCTCAAAGAATCGATCCATAGTTAACATCAATTGGTAAGGAAATTTCTAATCGTACAAGTTATTCCCTTTCTTTCGGCCCTTAAAGGCATTGAATAATTGAACCGAATACCTACTCAAAACTTTCTTGACTTAAAACTAAGAGTATAAGATTAACTACCAAAAGCATACGCATCTCTTCCGCAATACTCTGGCTTAATCGTTGATAGAGAAATGACTCTTCATTTTTTCAACAAGATGTGGCAGAGTCTTGATGCTATCGTCTATCGACTGGTTAACACATGACTCTAAATCATTTATGGCGTCAGTTCCAATCTTTTGAAGCTTAGCTGACTCGAACTTGTCCTGGCAAACCATCAGAGACCTATTCAATCTCTCCTGCATGTAGGAAAATAATTTCAAACGAATGTTTCATTAAAAAGACTTAAATGATTGTACCAGCATGAAGCAATACATTCCTGACAGCCTGACAAGAAACATTCCACATCAAAATACAGAGATCAAATATTTAATTATTACAAAGTATAGAACTCAGTAGATGAATAATTGTAAAAATATATGTGCCTATTACTTCTTCGAGTAAAAGTGGGCACAAAACAACTCTTATA
>SNVD02001123.1:0-14361 GCA_013180625.2 Boswellia sacra | reverse complement strand
GACTTCAGCAAAACTGATTGCATTGATTTGGCTGTCTGCAGTGCAAATCGTCAGTTCTTTAAGACGCTGCTGGGGCTATCAGACTGGCTTGAAGCTAAGGTAGTTTCAGACCATCTCTTGCTGTCGAATATTGCAATATACATTTGGAATTAATATTGATAGCTATTACTGTTTTCAACACATAGATAGCTACCTGTGGTTGCTATGTTGCAGAGCTCGCGCTATGACCGCACCTGGTGTCCAGAGGTCTGCTTTCCTAGACACCACTTTTTGGGTACGTATTTCGTAAACATCTGAATTTAAAGGTAATTTCTGATTCCTTCAATGCGCTAACTGAAATCTTGAACTTGCAGTTAAAATTGAAGTCGGAGCAATACTTGGACAGACTGGATGACATTAACTAGGTGAAGGAGGATGACATGGTCCAGTATGTCCTGGGACAGTTGTCCCTCGTTGGAACACCATGGGTCGACATGGACAGGGTGAGAACATTTATATTCACAGAGTTAGTATGTGTCATCTTATTTGAAATGTTGTGATTGATTTCCATGTTGTCAATTTCATTTTCAGCTCTATCTCCTTGTTAACATCACCGACGATCATTGGGTGGCAGCTGAGGTGCAATTGAATCGCCGTCACATTGCCATATAAGACTCATATGTTGTGCATACTTCAGACACAGTCATACAGGCAGTCCGGTGCCTCGCTGAGCTAGTACCCTCTATGTTGTCAATGGAGGTTTACGATATTCCTGACTATCCCGCAACCCCATTCGACATTATGCGCATCGAGGACGAGGACCAGGTGCCACAGCAGGAGCCTGGGGGAGGGGCATGCGGCGTGTACTGTTTGAAGTACATCGAGTTCCTAGCGGGAGGCATTCCACTGACTGAGATTAAAGCATTCGCAGACGACTACCAGCAGGAGAGAATGGCAGTATAACTTTAGGTCAGCCGCGAAAACCCTCAGACACAGGAGGCCCTCCGACCGTCACGGCACCCTCCCAGGTTGAGGCGTTGTTGCCTCAACCTCTTGTGCCTACTGATGTTGTAGCCACTATCGGGATTGCTGATGATGTGTCAGGGGATGTTACGACCACCATTGCCCATGATGACGTTGATTCAGCGGAGGTTGACCAGCAGCCAAGCACGATTGTACTATGAGATCACCTTGCATTATATATATTATGTTTAGTTACACATTTTATTTGGTTGATAGTTTCTGGATATTTACACATTATTGTATAGTGACATTTTTTTTATAGTCGCACATGGTTTCCATGTATAGTTGTACGAAAACTTGTAAATACATCTTTCTCCGGTTGTATAAGTACATACATGTTTCTCATGTTTTTCGATTGTAAACCATTGTATACAATAATATGCGTAAAGTTTCCATTTTCATTTCCTGCATGATTGAGACATATCATATAAGTTCCGTGGATAAAAAATAATTATGAAATTGCTTGCAAAAGTCACAAAAACGAGTGTTCTACAAAACGCTCGACGACACTCGCACAAAACCCTCGACACGCGACAAATAAGCCTCGACACACGAACTCGACTATCTTTGCATCCGACACTCGTCAAGTTCGGCACTCGACGTAGATACTCAAACGCTCGACAAACGACTCTCGATGCTCGACCAACGACTCTCGAAGATACTCGACATTCGTGGTTCGAGACATCTACACGTCATTTCCTCTTATCTGACACTCGACTCTCGACACACGATACACGAACTCAACAAAATTTGCATCCGACTTCGTCGAGTTTGTCAATCCAATAGTCGCTCGACGAAACTCGAACTCTCGACACTCGAACCTACAATCGACACAACGCCTAGACACTCGACACTATCATCCGACATGTCGAGATTCGATCCGACAAAACTGCTCGACACTCGACGACACTCGACAAATCTATTCTTCTTCATCCTACGGCTGCGATACCAGATTTTCGCACAACGACAACCAATTTTCAGTATATTTTCACATAAATGGCACTATCTCTATCCTTAGTTCACATACATATCCCATTTTTAAGCTAAATAATGCGGTTGTCAGTTACTAAAACGATCAATAACGAAAACACTACAACTTTATGAAATTTTCATGTCATTTAGAAAAAGATTAAGTAAAGTTGTTTTTACGTTATTTGCCCAACATCAACTGTTGAGGGTGTTTCGGATAGTGAAGTGATTCGATCTGTGACTGGTTTCTTTGTTCTTAGTTTAATTTACTAACTTTTTTTGATTTCGTCCGAAGAGGGAATTAATAATATTTTGAGAAAATATTGATTATACAAGGGTATTTCAGTTTTTTTATCAAGAAAGTGTCTATGGCATAAAAATTTTTCAGGATATATCTATTTTTTAATAAGGCCTCCTAATTCTTTTCAGGATGTATCCATTTTTCAATAAGGACTCCTAATTCTGTCTATTTTCTTAAATTTTTTAAAAATAAAAAAATAAAATAAAAAATAAAAAAAGAAAATAAAAGAGCAGTTGCTAATGGATAGTTCTGGTAACTATGATGGTGGTGTGCATTACAAGACTATGAATTGCGAAATCTTCAAAGCCTTAAAATACTCATGAACGTCACAACTCACAACTCATCATCTTGATTTGATCGATCTTGTTGTCGTCAATTATGCTTCAGCTTCAACTACGTCTCCTTAAACCCTCTTTGCTTTCACCTAACTTTCTTCCGCATTTCTCTCGCAAAGCCACCAGCAGAGGCAGGGGCACACCCGCCTTTCTCCCTCTCTCAAAAATGGGTTCCTACACGACGTCGTCATCTTCTTCTTCCAAGCTCCTCTTCCGCCAACTCTTCGAGAAAGACTCCTCCACCTACACTTACCTTCTCGCCGATGTCTCTTACCCTGATAAACCAGCCGTGGTCAGTCGCTAACTTCTCTAATTTCTTCTATCATTGTTCTGTTCAATACTAACCTTAGTTATGGCTCGCTGCAAATGCAATATTGCAGTTTTTGTTTTGTTTCATTTAAAAAAGAAAAAGAAAAAGAAATACTATCTGTTATTCTCAGTTTGTAAACTTCTTCGTTTCTCATCACTTATGCTATTGGATGATATGAATGTAATTTCAATCGTTTGTTGATTCCGGTATTGTTACCGGGAAATCTTGAAATCTGTATCATGAATTGCCATTTCATAAATGTTAAGTCGCCAATCCAACTAAAAGCTTAAGCTAGTAGGCGTGGTTCAACGTTAGTAGCACTCGCGTGCAAGGACAGCGAAGCCCTTTTTGGGTCTTATAAGGGCCAATATATTTTCTTTGCAATTTGCACTGTGGGGGGAGATTTGATTTGAACTCTAGATAGTTAGTTCAAATGCCTCTGATACTATGATAACTTGCCAATCAGCCGAAACAGTTTAAGCTAGTAGATTTGGGTTTGACATTAGTTTTATCTTTTAGGAATACTCATGAAGCATTTGCACTAGAGTACTTGTTTATATGATGTTGAATGTATGGATTGGCAGTTAATTGATCCAGTAGACAAGACGGTTGATAGAGATCTGTCTATTATTAAGGAATTGGGCGTGAAGCTTGTTTATGCTATGAACACTCATGTACATGCTGATCATGTCACTGGAACTGGACTCATTAAGGTTTGTTTACGCATAAGAATATTTTGGCACCATTTGTGCTGTTGCTTCTGAGTTTACCTTGTCCTCTTCATAACTCTGTTGTTGCTTGTGAATATAATTGTTTCTTGCAGAGTAAGATTCCTGGTGTGGTATCTATTATATCAAAAGCAAGTGGCTCCAAGGCTGATATTCTGGTTGAACCTGGCGAAAAAGTCTGTTTTGGTGATCTCTTTCTTGAGGTTAGGATGTTAGTTTGTATAATAAATTTTTATTGTATGTTATTTGGTTTATGCCTACAACTCTGCAAATGTTGGCTCTTTAAGCAAACTATTGTCTTGCTAGTTGAAACTTTATATTCTGCAGTATTATGATTAAGTAAACACTACACTTTTTCCTTAATATGTGGGTAAAAAAATTGTCACTTGCTGGCCTAAGATTTTACTGTATTGTTAGCCCTGATAAATAGCAAACACTGTCTTCATTTTGTAAGTAAGATTTCTTTGCAATAGGGACACAATAGAGTGGACAAAACGAATGTGATTGAGATTATATTGAGGGAAAGGAGAGCTTAAACATCAAAGGAGTGATGCTTTTTGTTACAAAATGACCTCTCTACTTCCGAAGGTTTCTGAGAATCAAAAAGCACTTGAAAAGAGATTAATCTGTTTTTAGTTTACTTTAATATAACTGCATAATCTTGCTGAAGATTGATTTTCTACAGTTTTGTGGATCATTGATAAATGTGATTTGCTGCTTTGGTGCAGATTTTTGACAGAAAATATGCTCTAAGTTGGAGCAAGAAAGTATTTTCTATATTTTCTGAGTACTGAGTGTTTAATAAACTTATTTTGCTAAAATTTCTGCTTGTAAAATTTTGTATATTTATGAAGACCAGTTGTATAAAGTAATATTTGGAAGTCTATAGTTCATTGGGTAAGATATTGTGGCTGACATATCTAGTTTTCTGCATTTTGAATAGCCGACTAAATTGAATATACAAGTGCAGGTTCGTGCTACTCCTGGCCATACACTGGGTTGTGTTACCTATGTTACGGGAGAAGGACCTGATCAGCCTCAACCAAGAATGGCATTTACAGGAGATGCTCTACTGATACGTGGATGTGGGAGGACTGATTTTCAGGTATAGGGTCTTTAAAATATGGTGTACTAGAAATTGAGCAGAGGTGATATTGTTTCCTGATAATTTTATATGTTGTTTTCAATGGTTGAGGACTTCAGTTTTGCTAAAAAAAATTTTTAACTAAGAGCTGGACCCTCTAACTGGTCAAAGAAAACAGAATTTTACAGTGAATACTTAGCTCTTTCCTTCCAATATGGGGTTGCTTTGCTAATTCTCAGATGTGTTGTTTGGCAACTCAGGGAAGCTGAAGCAGTCATTGTCTTTGCCATATGGATTTGGACTTTAATCAACTGTATTCTCTGTGTATGGAATGTCATAAATGGAGAGGCTTCAGGATAGCACTATCTGACTTTGTCTTGATTGTTCAGATGTTTCAAGTATTTGCTTCCATGTTTTAAGACTCGACGCGTATAAAAAAAGCTATCTAAAACATTTATATCAGTTCAGTTCCTTGTGAGATCTAAAAATGTTCTAGTTGTAGATTTTGTTGGCCTTCTACCAATTTATTTTGACCCTTACATTTCAGTGAATATTATTCTGTAAATATGTTTCTTTGAAAGCTTTAATCCATTATTTAGTTTGATTTTATCTTTCACAAAAGGTTTCCTTGCTAATACATGTTGAAATGCTTACTAACTCTAGACCATGTTGTTGGTTTTTAATGCTTCTTTATCACCCTATATACAACTGAGAATGTGCCAGTTCTTTTTTTGTCCAGAAAGAATGCCATGGATGCCGAATTTTTTTCATCTTTATAGAATGATTTAGATGTGGCAAAGATTTAATACCAGTTATTTTCTTGCAGGGAGGAAGTTCAACACAGCTCTACAAGTCAGTGCATTCACAGGCAAGGACATGAGATTACGATTGTTATCTTATGAAGTGAATTAGGGAAGGAGGAGAAAAAAATTTATAATGTTAAGACTTACTCTAATTGTTACTCATTTTTATCTTGTGGTCTCCAGATCTTTACTTTGCCAAAGGATACATTAATCTATCCAGCTCATGATTACAGAGGGTTCACAGTGAGGAAACATTCATTGCTTCTTCTTTATTTGGTATTTGAAATTGTTATTTTGTTCATTCAATTCTTGTTGGTTATCAGGTAAGCACAGTGGGAGAGGAGATGCTCTACAATCCTCGCCTAACAAAGAATGAGGTACTTCTTCCGTTATTTAGTGAATTTTCTTATTTATGAACATAGGTGCCTGTTTGTATCTCTGCTACCAGGTTGGCTAAAGAACCTTCCTTTATGCTCCATATTCTACAATGTAGAAAGCTAGATTCAGGAAGTTGTTTTAGGAAAATCCCACTGGCACTAAACCTGCTACACGACTAAGGGGCCATTTTCTTTTTTTCACTTTTAGCACTTTTTAGCATTTATTGACACTTAACACTTATTAGCACTTATTTCTATGTCACTTTATGATATGTTTGTTTTTAATTTTTCAAAGTTAACAGTTAGTAGGTATGCATAGGTTAGAAAGGGGAAAAATCTGAGATTTTATTTTATTTTTGAATAGAATAAAAAATTGATTGACACACTTGTAAACTTTTTGACTTAATGACTTGGAGGAAAACAATTAATTGAAGAAAATTTATGTTATTCATTGCATCTGTTAGAAGATTAATTCTCTTTTGTTTTTAAGTATGATTTCATTTAGAGTTCTCTACATAACTATATGTTATGCAACTCCTTTTTTTTTTATTTTTGGCAGGAAACTTTCAAGGGCATCATGCAAAGTAAGTATATCCATAATATGCGAAGTCTATTTTGAGACTATTCTTTTTCTTTAAATTAAATGGTAATCCTGGCTCGGCTCCCGTTAATTTACTAAGTCAGAATTTTGCTTTAAACAACAGATCTAAACCTGTCGTATCCAAAGATGATGGACATAGCAGTTCCTGCAAATATGGTTTGTGGGTTGCAAGAGCTGAATTCCAAAGCTTGCTGAGCCTTTATAGAATGATGTCTAACAGTTGGCAGCCTTGATATGTATTATTGATGGGGCATAAGAGTCACTATATGTACAGAATATGTATAATGTCTCTCGGTTGGAATAAGAAAAAGTGATGAAAAATAAAAAGTTCCTTATCAGTAACTATCTTTTTGGGTTGCTGTTGAATTTTCTTGATTGAAATAATTTGGAGCATGGTCAATCAATCTTGATCATGAGAATTTAAAAAAATATATTACTTTTTTTTAATCATTTATTGGAAATGTAGAGTTTCCTTTTCCACAGCATGAAAAATGTTCATCGGTATTGTTGCATTATTTATTGTTTATAACGGATGGATCAGTAGTGTGGTCTCCTGCCTCTGAAAGATTTTATTGATGATATAGCTCTTATGTACATTTATCCAAAGTAGCTGGCAGTAACAGATCAACTGGTCCTGGAGACATATTAAATTTTGGCGATGGCAGATGGCATGGCCGGCGCCCCGGAAAATTCGGGAGTCTGGGCCTGGGAAATAACCTGGAAAATCGGGGTAGTAGACTAGGGTTAGGGTGAGAGGTCCGGGTCGGGGATTCGAAATTGAACCCAGGATATAAAATTAAATTTAATATGTGAAAATAATGTTTTGAGTTGATCTATTCGATTCTCACCTTTTTACTTTTTAGCTCTTATTTATAAATTTATCTAACTAAAAATTTTAAAACCCCATTTTTTTCTCATTAAACCACATTTAATTTCCAAATTACCTTTTTACTTTATAAAATTTCATCACCTTGTGGAAGCATAAAAAATTAAAAACTTTAGAGATCAATTCTCTGTAGATATATGGTAAAAAATGTCTCTATCATTTACATATTATTCCCAAGCCAAACAAGCAATGGCTATAGCCTATAATTGATAAAAAAAAAAAAAAGTCTTTTAAGTATGTTTTCATTAACAAATGTGGATGCTTGAACCTTGTTACATTTGTTACCATTTTGATTTTATTTGTACTTCAGTAATATATGTAAAAGATAGAAATTGGAAGCAAAAATGCAAGCCCAGAAACTATATTGAACACCTAACACAATGGCACAGGAGTGGAGGTGAGGGTGGAATGCAAGATTTTAGTGGTTTTGTTTTGTTTTTTTTGGTTTCAGTTCATTAATCTCTAATGAATTTTCTAGTGTAGATAAACTTTAGTATAAAACATGCTTAGATAACTGTCCAAAAAGTAGTAGAACATGAATTTCACCAGTATACTTAGCTTGTTTTTCAAAGCTTTCAAAGCCAAAACTATATTCTGTTTTATATCTTTACAAGTTTAGAATTTTTTATCTTCTTTAAAATTATATATAGAGATAAAATATAAAAAAATAAAGATTAAAGAATTAAAAAATGAGGATAAAATAGGATTACTTTAATATTTTATCTATTAGTATGTAATACTTAACCAAATCGTCTTAGTAGTTTGTTCCAGACTTCCAGTAGCCCAATACACTTTTCTAAAGCCCAACAATTTGAGAAATTGAGATAGCCTAACTGGCCAAGCCCCTGCCAAAACAAAAACTAATTTTAATCGAAACCTAAAATTAAATCCCCAATTGATCAATTCAACCCTTCGGCCTTCGGCTCTTTGGTCATCGCTTTCGCGGCTTCGCTTGCGGCCTCCACCTGTGACCTGCCTCTGATTTTTCCGCTTTCCACTTTCACACAGTCAGAAATCTTCATCTTCAATCAGGAAACTTTTTATTACATATATAGCTAAAAAATAATTAATTTCAATTTCATCAATTTACATTAACATAAAGCAAAGCAGCAAGCTCGAGAAATCATCTATTAGGAAGCTAGAGTTCAATTACAATGAGTTTACAAGATTACCCATAAAAAAATTAAATAAGTAAAAAATATTGATACATTTTGGATGGGAACGCATCATGATTCTGTTAGCCCTAAGGCTATATGATAATTTTGATGATAACAATACACATTGATTCATTGAGATTTACTAATATATTTATTTATGTACAAGAATAAGATTATTGAAATAATTATAAAATCAAGAAGGGGCTTATTAAAATGAAGTGTTGAAGCTAAGGAGAAGACTACATGTTAAAGGCACCAAAGTTTAAGTACAAGGTTTGATTCAAGGAATGTGACACATGAGCAATGTTTAATCAATTGGTCATATATTTCTCTACAAATGCCCAAATTACGTGATTCTTGAGCCTTTGGAAAGCTTACCCAATTTATAACATTTCATATGTTTTAAAGAAATTCAAATTTTAAGTGTAAGATCGTCCAAATCATCATGCAAGTTGAAAGACAAATGGAAGCAGCTGACATGAGCACCGAATACTCCTTTGGACATATCTTGAGCTAGAAAAATCAAAATGACTTGATTCTTGTGGCATTAGAAAGATGACTTAATGGTGCACATTTCATATGTTTTGAAGAAATTCAAATTTCAAATGAAAGGCCGACATAATTGACATGCAATTCGGTGGACTGACACAGAGAAGAAAAATCAACTCACATGAGCACCGAATGGTGTTTTGGCCATATCTTAAGATAGAGATATCCAAATTCTTTGAATCTTAATGTTTTGGAAAGCTTATTCAAATATGAAGATCTTTTATGTTTTGAAGAAATTCAAATTTCAAACGGAAGGCTGACAGAATTATCATTCAAGTCGGTGGACTGACACATGGAGGAAAAATCAAGTCACATGAGCACCGAATGGTGTTTTGGCCATATCTTGAGCTACAGATATCCAAATGACTTGATTCTTGATGCGTTGGAAAGCTTATTCAAATGTGCAATCTTTTATGTTTTGCAGATTTTCAAATTTCAAACGGAACATTGACAAAAATGGCAGACAAGATTACGGTTTTTATGGTGGGCAGAAAATTTGGAGTTGGTGTCTTCACTTGATTAAGTTCATCTCATTTGCCTATAAAAGGAGCCCTTCTCCCATGCATTCAGAAGAGCAAGAGAAGCATCTATCAAGCAAAAAACAAGAGAAATATCAAGTCTAGAGAGCTTTTATATTCTTTATCTACTCTTTGAAGAGAGTTATACTTTTGTTGTAAAAATTATCTTTGTTCTTGTATTGTGGTGAAAGTGAGATATTATTGTAAAGGATAATAGTTATCCTTAAGAGAATCCTTGAACTCTTTGTGGTGTTATCAAGAGTTGAAGGAAGTTGCCTTGGTGAGGTTGTTCATCAAGAAGAACTCTTGGTGTGGTGTTATCAAGAGTTGAAGGAAGTTGCCTTGGTGAGGTTGTTCATAAGAAGAACTCTTGTGTGGTGTTATCAGGGTGAAGGAAGTTACCTTGGTGAGGTTGTTCATCAAGAAGAACTCTTGGTGTGGTGTATCAAGAGTTGAAGGAAGTTGCCTTGGTGAGGTTGTTCATCAAGAAGAACTCTTGGTGTGGTGTTATCAAGAGTTGGAAGATAAAGTCTTGGTGAGGTTGTTATCAAGCAAGTTGTAAAGATTTCTACAACTTAGTTGAAAGCTTAGCTCGTGGAGCTAGGAGCCCGTGGACGTAGGCAAGGTTTGCCGAACCACGTAAATTGAGTTTGCACTCTCTCTATCCCTATGCTCTTTACATTTACTTGCACTTGTGATTGTTCTTTATTGCTATTCTATTGATTGCATTCTATTTTCATCTTCTTCACCTTTATCCTCAAAGAAAGGGTTAAATAATTTTGATCTTTCAAGAAAAGTTTTCTAATTCCGTATTGATAAATAAAAACCCAATTCACCCCCCCTCTTGGGTTGCCATACCTGGGTCAACAAGTGGTATCAGAGCAAGGTTGCTCAATTTTTTAAATCTTAATCGATTTTTGAGCTATGACAACTTTTAATTCAACTTCATATGTGAGGGACTTTCTATCTCTAGACCTCCATTTTTTAATGGAAGTGATTACTCTTATTGGAAAACTAGAATGAGTATTTTCTTGAAATCTTTTGATTATGATTTGTGGTCTATTGTTTTGGAAGGACCTTTTGTTCCTACCAAAATTGAAAATGGGGAATGCATGCTTAAAGAACCTAAAGAGTTTAGTGAAGATGATAAAAAGAAATTGAGTTTGAATGCTAAAGTTATGAATGTGTTATATTGTGCTCTAGATAGAAATGAGTTTAATAGAATATCTACTTGTTCTACGGCACAAGAAATATGGCACACACTTGAAGTAACTCATGAAGGAACTAGTCAAGTTAAAGAATCCAAAATTAGTATGCTAGCTCATAGTTATGAGCTTTTTAAGATGAAATCTGATGAATCAATTCTGAAATGTTTACTAGATTTACGGATATTGTCAATGGTTGAAATCTCTTGGAAATCTTATTCTAACTGTTTAAGATGGTTAAGAAAGATTCCTAGTGTGTCTACCAAAATCTTGGGAGCCAAGGTGACGGCAATTCAAGAAGCTAAAGGACCTCAACCAAACTACCATTAGAAGAACTCATGGGTCTCTCATTACTCTGAAATCATCTTAAGGAGAATGAACGAAGAAGATTGGCGATGTGGCAAACATGTGCTTCATGGCTTTAAGTGAAGATGAGGTAAGTATTCTAAACTATGATCCTAAACTTTCATATAATGAATTACTTGAAGCATTCCAAAATTTACATGGGCAAGTTG
The DNA here is from genome assembly GCA_013180625.2 of Boswellia sacra. Taxonomy (NCBI): domain Eukaryota; kingdom Viridiplantae; phylum Streptophyta; class Magnoliopsida; order Sapindales; family Burseraceae; genus Boswellia; species Boswellia sacra. The sequence goes on along the minus strand of SNVD02001123.1, from coordinate 3,021 downwards.
ATAAGCAAAATTCAAAAATCAATGCTTTCAAAAAGAAGTCAAAAATCATGTTATCTCAATTAGAAGAGTTGGTGAAAATAAATGAAGCTTTAGAAAATGAAAATGAAATTTTAAAGCAAAAAGATTTTGAAAGTTTGGAAAGTCAAATACATTTTTTAAAAACTGAAATTGAGATTTTAAAACAAAAGGATTTTGATAAATTATAGAAAGAAAATGTTACTTTGAAAAAGGAAAATAATGACTTAAGAAATATTGTTGATAGTTTTACAAAAAGCACAAAAAATTTGAACTCTATGTTACAAAACCAAAGGTGTGTTTTTGATAAAAGAGGGTTAGGATATAAAACTCATAAAAATCAAAAGTATTTTAAAAACGATTTTGCTCATGCATCTTCTAGGAATAATCCTAATCATTCATGTACTTATTGTGGAAGAAAAGGATACAAAGTACATTCTTGGTACATTAAGAGAAATCCTAATTTGAAACAAATATGGGTTCTAAAAAATACCATAACTAACCCCCAATGACCCAAGAACTTTTGGGTACCAAAAAGTTACTCCTTGAATATTGATTGTAGAGACAAAGGAGTGGCAAACACAAGTGGTACTTAGATAGTGGATGCTCAAGGCATATGACCAGAGATACCTCCAAATTTTCAAGATTGATCATGAAGAAAGGAGGATATGTGACCTTCGGTGATAATGCCAAAGGAAGGGTAATCGGACATGGTGATATTGGTAACCCTTTTTCACCTATTATTAAATATGTTTTGCTTGTTCATGGTTTAAAACATGATTTGATTAGCATTAGTCAATTGTGTGATAAGGGATATTTTGTTGCTTTTGAGCTAATAGATGTGTGATTAAGGATGTAGTAACAATAGACATTATTTGTTGGTAATAGATGTAGGTAATATTTATACAATTGAATATGATGTTACATGATCATTGTAGAAAAATTGTTCATGTTAATGATGATGCTTGGTTATGGATAGAAAGGGTTTAGGTCATGCTAGCATGGACACAATTTAAAAAATTTATAAAAATGATTTAGTTGATGGTTTTCCAAAAATAAAATTTGAAAAGGATAAGATTTGTTATGCTTGTCAATTTGGAAAACAAGTGAGAACTTCTTTTAAAAAAAAGAAATTTATTTCAACAAATAAACCTCTACAATTACTTCATTTGGATTTATTTGGACCATCAAGAACTCAAAGCCTTGGTGGAAAGTATTATGTTTTTGTTATTGTGGATGATTATTCAAGATTCACTTGGGTATTATTCTTGAAAAATAAAAATGAGGCCACACAAGCTTTTTCAAAATTTGCAAAAAGAGTCCAAAATCAAAAAGGGTATTCTATTGTGTCCATTAGGAGTGATCATTGTGGTGAAGTAGACAATGTTGCATTTGAAAATCTTTGTGATGAAAATGGTTTTGAGCATAATTTTTCCTCACCTAGAACTTCCACAACAAAATGGTTGTTGTTGAAAGGAAAAATAGGACTATCCAAGAAATGGGCTAGGACCATGTTACTTGCAAATAATTTGCCAAAATATTTTGGCCGAGACAGCGTTAACTACGCATGCTTTAATTAATAGAGTCCATATTAGAGCTTTAATAAAAAAAAAATCCTTATGAACTTTGGAAAGGAAGAAAACCCAACATTGGATTTCTTAAAGTTTTTGGATGTAAATGTTTTATTTTAAATATCAAGGATAACCTTGAAAAAATTGATGCAAAAGCCGATGTTGGAATTTTTGTTGGCTACTCCAACCATAGTAAAGCATATAGAGTTTTTAACGAAAAGACTCTTACTATTGAAGAATCTATGCATGTTGAATTTGATGAAACTAATGTTATTTCTTCAAAGAATTTAGATGATGATATTGTTGAGGTAGAAAGGCAAATCAAGGAATCAAGGCTTAATAAAAAGAGCCAAGATGAATTACAACTTCAACAAGAAAAGCTTGAGGAAGTAAATGATTCTTCCCAAGAATTACCAAAGGAATGGAGGTATGCAAAAGCTCACCCTAAAGATCTCATTATTGGTAAACCATCACAAGGTATGAAAACTAGATCTTCTTTTAAGAACTTTTGTAATCATTTTGCTTTTGTCTCTCAATTTGAACCAAAATCTTTTAAAGAAGCCGAAAATGACGAAAGTTGGATTTTAGCTATGCAAGAAGAATTGAATCAATTTGAGAGAAATCAAGTTTAGGAATTAGTCCCTAGACCTAAAAATCATTCTATTATAGGCACTAAATGGATTTTAGAAATAAAGTAGATGAAAATGGCACCATTATTAGAAACAAAGCTAGACTTGTTGCTCAAGGATACAATCAAGAAGAAGGTATTGATTATGAGAAAACCTTTGCACCGGTTGCTAGATTAGAATCCATTAGAATGTTGTGTGCATTTGCATGTTATAAAAATTTTACATTATATCAAATTGATGTCAAAAGTGAATTTTTAAATGGTTACATTATGGAGGAAGTATATGTAGAGCAACCTCTTTGGTTTTTTCAAAATCATGATTTTCCAAACCATGTTTTCCAACTCAAAAAAGGCCACTTTATGGCTGAAACAAGCACCAAAAGGCATGGTATGATAGAGATTGAGCAAATTTCTCATTGATAATGGTTTCGAAATAAAAAAAGTTGATACACTATTTTTGTTAAACCAAAAAAAATGATCTGATTTATTAATTGTTCCAAATCTATGTTGGATGATATTATATTTGGTGTGCTTAACTTACAGTCTTATGTGTGAGGAATTTTCTAAGTGCATGCAACAAGAATTTGAAATGAGCTTAATGGGAGAATTAAATTTCTTCCTTGGACTTCAAATCAAGAAATCAATAGATGGGATCTTCATTAATCAAGCTAAATACACAAGAGATCTTCTCAAGAAGTTTGGCATGGATAATTCAAGGACATATAAAACACCTATGGGTACATTAACCAAGCTTGACAAAGATGAGAAAGGAAAAGATATTGAGGTAACAAAATATCGAGGTATGAT